>PVIW01001279.1:0-231102 GCA_004026585.1 Noctilio leporinus | reverse complement strand
CGCCGGGCCGTGAGCAGGAAGTCCTTGATTTCCTCAATTTTGCGAGGCATGGCTCCGAGGCGCGGCAGGGCCAAGCAGCGCTGACACACAAAAGAGCTGTTGAATATATTTTTAATATGTACTTTTCAACGTATTTTCCTAAAATCTATTGTGTGACTAGAGATTATAATGCTATACTAGAATTCTGTAGTTCAGAAAAATGTCGGAAAGTTGAAAACACTCATGAAATTCCATTAATTTGAAAACTCCATAGCAGTTTTCAATAAATAAATAAATAAATTGTTTATTTCTTTATTTATGGGGGGGTATATTTTTTTCTAAACATTTTATTTATTATTTTTAGAGAGAGGGGTAGGGAGAGAGGCAGAGAGGGAAAGAGACATCTATGTGTATGGTTGCCTTTCACCTGCCTCTGGCTACAGATCTGGCTGGAGACCTGGCTTGCAACCTGGTTATATGCCCTGGCTGAGAATTGAACCAGCGACCTTTCAGTTCTCAGGCCAACTCCTTATCCACTGTGCCACCAGCCAGGTCTATTTCTTTTTAATTATTTATCTTTCATGAAATTGAAATGAGACAAAAATTGATCTTCTCAGATTCCATCTGACTTACATTATCCTTCCATTTCAACATGCCATCAGTTTTAAATATAATTTAATCATTTAATAATAACTTTTGGGAAGAAAAGAAAGGGTAAATGTAAAGGTATCATTGAAAAACATATCAGTTGCAAGATGCTTCCTAATTTCACAATTGTTACAATGATAGAACAAATAAAATGTTCATCTTAGATTAGGTAACTATGGTATTTTGAAGGTCCTATTTTGAAGTTAGTATTTTATTTGCATTCAGCAGGATTATTTGTGCTATTAAATTGATTGTAGAGAATGCAAATCTAAATGGCCCTGCTCCTTATCTTTTGTCAGGGAGAAGTTAAACAATACAGGCAGTTTCACTGCTTTAAATAACAAATCTGTTTGAAGCTATCAATTACTATCGGAATTTATCAGCTGATTTTAAGACCTAAGAGATCATATATACCTTCTCATACTCTTCTTTGATTCTGAATGTATGTCAAACTCATAGCTCATTGAAGCATCTGATATTTTTATCTAAATTTAAGAAAATTTTCAAATAAATGTAGTTAATTTTATAAGCACATACCATAGAAAGCTTACTATGCCAACAAAGAAATTATAGAATATAGTTCTATAAATACAGCTAGTGAATTAAGGACATGTTTTAAGAGAATTTCATTCAATTTCATTTGAAATAATACAAAAGGTGGTATTCTGGGTACTGGAACAAATAAACAAAGTGATACGTGATTTTAATCAAATATGAGAATCTAGCCAAGTAGAAATAATGTGTCAAAGCAGTTCATCAGGCCCTTTCATACTAACTACTCTTTTTTTTTGTTTTTTTTGTTTTTTTTTTTAAATTTCATTTCATTATTTTTAGAAAGAGGGGAAGGGAGAGAGGCAGAGAGGGAGAGAAACATCAATGTATGGTTGCGTTTCACCTGCCTCCAGCCACAGACCTGACTGGAAACCTGGTTTACAACCTTGTTATGTGCTGGGGAATCAAACCTGCAACCTTTGGGTTCACAGGCTGGCGCCTTAACCACTGTGCTACCAGCCAGGGCTAACTACTCTTTTAAAGATTCAAATATATGAAAGAATACACAGTAGATCCTTAAAACTGTCCTCTTAACTGAATTTTTAACACCACAGTAATGAGTTACTAGACAAAGCCATGAAAAAGAAAAGCCCCCACAGCACTATTAAAATATATAAAATATATATATGGGGCTGGCTAGACTTCCTAGGTGACTGACTGGCATGTAGTAAATGCACAATAAATATTTATACAGTGAATGAAAGAATAAGTGAGTGATTCACTCCACATCCCAATATTCCTAAGAGATAATTCCCCAAGAGATAAGGCTGGGTAGCATCAGCCAGGGGAGATGAGTTTTTACTCCCCAAAAAGAAATGCTTAGATAGAGCTTATGATGGACCAATCCCTATTCTAAGCACTTTACATTACATATACGCATTCATTTAATCCTCACAACTGAAACAGCTACTATTATTATGCTCATTTACCAGATGAAGAATTAGAAGCATCAGGTTAAGCAGGTTAATTTATTTAAGGGTACACAGCTAATTAGGAATGGAGTCAGGGGGCAAAGACTGGCATTTTGGCTTCAGAGTCAGTGCTCTTAACCACTCCATTCTACTGCCTACCTAAGATTCTCTGGGCCCACAGACTTTATCCATATGGCTCACACTGACCATTTCAGGTTCACAGCACTCCTCCAGATTCTCTACACATTAACCAAGGTCAGGAGCCAAGGCTGGCCATATGTGTTTTATTGGAACTCTGGAAGGAAATGTGACTCAAAACTCCTGATGTTGCAAATTTGCCTTAACTGTGGTTAAAAGTAAACCTAGTCTTGAAAAAATTAACACCCTGAAATTCCACAAACACAGTATAATGGTATTTGCTATTACAATTGAAAATTGAGTTCCCATGAGGATTTCAGATCTCTTGCCCATCTGTATTTTTACAGTCTGAACTTCATCTGAGTTTTTATCCTCCCCCTTGAAGGCCATCCTGCTCCTCACTCATAATTACAAAACAACTCTCACTCTTGACTGTGGGCTCCTTGAGAACTGAGACCATCTGTCTTGACTCTCACTTTATCTCCACTGAGTAGAATACTGGACATATTCAATAAGTATTTGTTAAATGAGTAGATATCCAACAATGTTTGCATACAATATTATAGTTTTAGGGGTACACCATAGTGATTTGATATTTATATATACTGTTATGTGAACACCACACTAAGTCTAGTAACCATCTGGCAACATTCAAAATAATCACATTATTATTAACTATATTCCCCTTTAACTTTTTCACCCATCACTCCACTTCCCTCCCCTCTGACAAAGTGTCTTTGTTTTATTTTCATTTTGTTGATATTTTATAAATGAAATCATGTGATACTTATTTTTCTCTGTCTGATTTATTTCACTTAGCATAATGCTCTCTAAGTCTATCCATGTTGTGGCAAATGGCAAGATTTCATTATTTTTATGGCTGAGTAATATTCCATTGTATATGTGTATCACATCTTCTTTATCCATTCATGGACACCTAAGTTGCTTCCATATCTTGACTGTTATAAACAGTGTTGCAATGAATATAGAGATATGTATATCTTGTCAAAGTAGTGTTTCTGTTTTCTACAGATAAATACTCAAAAGTGAAAATGCTGAGTCATATAGTAGCTCTGTTTCTTGTGTTTTAAGAAATCTCCATACTGTTTTCCTCAGCGGCTGCACCAACTTGCAGTCCCACCAACAGTGCCTGAGGGTGCCCTTTCCTCCACACTCACCAACACTTGTAATTTGTTGTCTTTTTGATAATAGCCATTCTAACCATTGTAAAGTAGTATCTTATTGTGGCTTTGAATTGCATTTCCCTAATGATCAGTGGTGTTGAGTATCTTTTCATATGACTATTGTCCCATTTGTTTGTGTTCTTTGAAAAAATCTTTCTTCATGTCTTCTGCCCATTTATTATTTGGGTTATTTGGTTATTGAGTTGTATAAATTCCTTATGTATTTTGTATATCAACCCCTCATTGTTTACTATTTTCAAATATCTTCTCTCATTTAGTAGGTTTTCTTTTCATTTTGTTGATGGTTTTCTTCAATGTGGAGAAGCTTTTAAGTTTGATGTAGTCCCATATATTTATTTTTGTTTTTATATCCCTTACTTGAGGAGACATATCTAAAGAGATATTACTAAGATTGATGTCAAATAGTTTACTATCTATGTACTCTAGCAGTTTTATGGATTGAGATCTTACATTTAAGTTTTTAATACATTTTGAGTTTATTTTGCAGAAGGTGTAACAGAGTGGTCTAGTTACAAGTTTTGTATGTATCTGTCCAGTTCTCCCAACACCACTTGTGGAAGGGACTGTCATTTATTCATTGAGTATTTTTTACTACTTTGTATTAGATTAACTGACCATATAAATGAGAGTTTATTTCTGGGCTTTCTATACAGTCCCAAACTGATTTTTATTTAATTTCATTCTGCTTAATATTATCTTAGTTAAAAGCATAACTGAATGTTATTTAATTTTATGTATTTTAAAGCTTGCTATTTAAACTCACAAATAAAAAAGACATCATTTGTTAAACCATGAGTATTTATTTTTAGTTCAAAATATAATCCACATAATTTAATTGACTAGTCTTACATTCCAGTACCTAATAATGAACAATAATGACATATAACAATGCAGCATAATATCTTATATAATGTTAAATGTAATTCTTCCAACATCCCTAGAAGACAATGAGAATAGTCAAGATTAAATAATAAATTTGTCTAAGGTTAAAACATGAGTGTTAGATTCAAGACAAAAAAATAATAAAACCTGGTTCTTCAAACTTGATGTTCATTATCCCTTCCTTCATTTAAAATACCTAAAATTGATAACCTATGAAAGAGAAGAAGATTTACCAACTACTAACACAAATATACAAAAAAAAAAAAAAAAAGACATTCTGTGGCAACTGAAAGAATAAAATCAGGAGATAATAACCACTGTGGTTTGGTTATGCCTTATAAAGTAGAAAGACAAGTTTAGTTTTAGAAAACTAAGAACCTATCACATTAAAACTAAGTGAAGCCCTAATGAGCTTTAAGAGGCACTCGTTGAGTTAATGTGCTTGCACACTACACATCCATTAAATGAGTTTTAAGGAAGTTTAACCTCCATCAGTTAGCATTGATAAGTTCTCATTGAAAGATTCATCTTTCTTAACCAGTAAGATTTTTGTTAAAAGTGAGATATCTGGATTATAGAATAAAATCACACACACACACACACACACACACACACACACACATACACACACACCATACACACACACAAAAGCCTGAACTTGAGTTTAGCAATCAAATTACAAGCAATTTAATCCTGTTGTTGGTATAGAGACCATTATAGATCCCTAATTACTGTGTTTGGCCACCTGACATTGATTTGAATAAATTGAATTAAAATTAAATTTAAATATAACAATTTTAAATGGCAAGGCATGGGGAAAAGCAAACATAAACTATAGGCACTCATCTGTAAAAACTAAATAATCTACAGTGGGCTATGATTACCTAAAACTTGAGGGGGAAAAATTAATGATTTAAATGTGATGTTGGGTCTGAGATTAATAAATTTGTACTTCTACTGAGAGTCAAGGTTATCACAGCTGCTCTAAACAAATTCTAAAGCCCACGCATGGTAACCTTTGAAATTTTAACAGAGCATAACCAGGCTTACACTGATTGCTTCAGTTTACATGCCACTGGTCGTAGAACTTTGTACTGGCCATTTTTGTTTGGAAAACTTGGAGATAATGTATCTCTTTAAGTTAAACAAACCCTTGAATATACACACATGCTGTTTAATGAATGTTGTTCCAGTGCAAATGGAAATGTTCACTGGTAAGGAATCGACTGGGATAGTGCAAACCCAGCTCAGTCCCTGAGCTGAAAAAAGAACTTTAATTTTTCAGCTTTTCTTTCATCTACATTGTATATAAAAAGATGCCTCTGGAAAAAAAAAAAAAAAAGATGCCTCTGCCTTTCTGCTTTATTCTTCAAGAGAATGATTCTATAGAATATGGAATTACACCTATTTGAAATTAATGTTAAATTATCTTATTAGGATATAAATATTATAAAACTTTACCTTTTGGCTTTATAATATTTTTATTGAAATACAGAGGAATGTGTAAGAAAATTTCTGATAGGGTAATTCTATTTTTCTATTAAATTTCATGAAAAATATGACACCTTGATAAACTAAAACTATATTTAATTATATAACAAATTTTTAATAGTTTAATTAAATACATAAAATTTATTTCCCATACGCATTGACAATAATGTTCAGAATATTAATTCTATTATTAACCTATAATTTCTAAATCTTAGACTAAAAATACTAAGGAGAAATAAACAGCCATGTTAAATTCTGATTATATGCATTTGTTTATTTATTGAGGTTTTAAACACATTTGCTTTTGCTTTTTGACAGTTTTTCAACTGCTTCAGTCTTATCTAGAGGTGGGTAGTAGTTAGAATAAATTTTAGTACTAAAAATGCAAAAATTAGGCCCTAACTGGTAGCATAGTGAATAAGGTGCCAGCCTGCAAACCCAAAGGTCGCTGGTTCTATTCCCAGCCAAGGCACATAACCAGATTGCAAGCCAGGTCTCCAGCCAGGTCTCCAGCCAGGTCTCCAGCCAGGTCCGTGGCTGAAGCCAGTGAAAGGCAACCACACATTGATGTTTCTCTCCCTCTCTGCTTCTCTCCTTTCCTCTCTCTCTGGAAATAAATAAAATATTTTTTTAATGCAAAAATTGACCTATTCCAAGCCCTGGAACAATATTGTGGCCAATCATAGTGACAATTCAGTGAACCATTCTGATTGCCTTTTTATTTTGTAAACTTTTAACTCAATCATGAGCAAAGATATGATATAAAATCTGATCTCTAATTTGTACATCCATTTGCTATAGGGCAAGATGTGTGACTCACCCATAATATGACAAGAGCAGAAACTCAGTGGGAGGCCCTTCTCGCTTGCTCAATTTAACCTAAGTTTCATTAAAACATATTGTTCAAACACATGTATTCAAGTTGTTTACCCTGCAGTAAATAGTGTTTTAAATGCATTTTGTTTGCATGCTGCTGGGAGGAGCATTCAGTTTACCAGAAGTCACTTCCAATAGTCTTCCACCCGTAGCCTAATTCACAATTTGCGTCACACCCACCTGGTCTTGGCAGACAGTTGATTTTCTCATCCTTATTTCAATCTGATTGATATTCCATCCGAGCAAAGAGAACTCGAGAAAGATCTTCTTTTATCAGGACAATGAAGGAGAAATGTTTGTTTTAAAATCTAGAACATAA
This sequence comes from Noctilio leporinus, assembly GCA_004026585.1. Lineage (NCBI taxonomy): Eukaryota > Metazoa > Chordata > Mammalia > Chiroptera > Noctilionidae > Noctilio > Noctilio leporinus. The sequence continues at coordinate 224,101 of PVIW01001279.1, read as the reverse complement.
TTTTATAATTCCTTCAATTTAAAAAAAATTAAAAGTATAGTCACCGCCAATCAGAGTTGTGTCTGGAAGCCTAGAGCTCTTCTGCAGTTCTCACCCCTGCTGTGGCAAAGCGCTCTGGGCCAGCATACAGAATGCCTCCCACAGCGGGACCAGGCCTTCCCAATGGTAACAATACAGAAATGGAAAGCCCTGAGGCCTCTCCACACCTGCAAGGCACATTAATAGCATATAAAGCTCAGTTCTTAACTGGAATTTTCAGTTGATCTTGCTATGCAATCCTACCAAAAAAATTGCCATAGCCTTGGGCCCTGCATGTACAATTACCTGATAACTCATATTTCCCTCTCAGTTCCTCCAAATAACTTCTCTCTATACCATGGCTCTAAAACTGTGGCTCAAGCCCTGGCTGGTGGCACAGTGGATAAGTTACCGGCCTGCCAACCCAAAGGTTGCTGGTTTGATTCCCCAGCCAGGGCACATAACCAGGTTGCAAGCCAGGTCTCCAGCCAGGTCTGTAGCTGGAGGCAGGTAAAAGGCAACCATACATTGATGTCTCTCTCCCTCTCTGCCCCTCTCCCCTCCCCTCTCTAAAAATAATAAATAAAATATTTATAAATAAATAAATAAAACTGCAGCTCAAGTATTCAACCTCAGTAGGGAAATATTTGCTACATTTCATGCATATGAAAGGATTCTCAATGACATTTATTCACCCTTGTTATGTTTACTTCCATGAAGGTATATTATTCTAGTTCCATTTTTGCTCATTTGCTGACAATTTTTTTTTTATAACCAAGGACTTTTTCACCTTCTATTTAATCATTCAGAAATCATTTAGTTCTTTCAGTCTATTTACTCCTTCTCATTTCTATTTTGTTGTAGTAAATGTATTAATGTGTGTATATATATATATATATATAATATATATATATATATATATACAAGCAATCCTGAACATTACTCCTATAAATACCTTCCCAGAATGTCATGTGCAATCATTATTCTCCTGCTCAAAAAGTTAAATAACTCTTTATTTCCTGTAAATTAAATTCAAACTAATAGTGTGCTAGACCTGTTCTTGGTTCATAAAGAGAAACAGCATCTTTCAGTCTAGAAACGACAACCTCTTAGAGTTGGTATCATGAGACCAATTTAGGATAGAAAAAAAAAAATGCTGGATTTTTTAAGGCACTGAAAAGTCAACAGATTGGTGAAAGACAAAATACCAAAATAAAATTACACATAGTGGTGTCCAATAAATGCTTGCCAATGAACTGGAGAGCCAGGTTTCAGGGCTAAGAAATATATGAAAGAGGTAAGAAATAGGCTTGGGATTAAAAGGTTGGGATTCAAACATGCCTAATGAATAGAAAGGGGTAAACAAGAGGAAATGGTGAACTTGGAGATAGCATGAGATAGATGAAGGTATAAGAAGTAATATCCATAAAAATCTGGATATCAATAATGATCCACAAGGATCTCTTGGAGGCAACAAGAAGAAAATACAATTATTTTTTAAGCAAATATTGAGAAATAAAACCATTTTACTAAGGGCAGAAGGCACAGGCAGATATATAAACATAAAAATGTACATATCTTTAACAAGAATATATTTTGAATATTTGTTTACTTCTTTGTATATGACCTTCCTATCCAATGTTTTGGGGAGGATTAAAACAGTTGCAGCAGGAATGCAAAGAAAAAGAGGTGTCAATATTTACCTATCATTATAGGATTTTCAAATGACAATAATTTTGAAAGTTTTACTCTTTAATCTTGTTCATCCACATATAAAAACTTGAATGGTCTCAACCTATACTGTCTGTTTTCTTTTGCTTTTGCTTTTCTAGGCTTTAGATAGAACACTGAATGTGAGTAAGGAACATTACATTCTACCTAGGAATAAAATGGAGACCCTTGCCAGAAGACTATAGGAGCAAAAAAGAAATTCAAAAGGAAAGAGAATAGGATGGATCCATGGCTAATATCACTCTGAGATTTATTAGGCCCAAGAAGGAAAGAAGATCTGAAACATTGAAAAGAAAGGTAACAGCCCTAGCTGGTGGCACAGTGGCACCATCCTGCGAACCCAAAGATCGCCGGTTCCATTCCTAGCCAGGGCACAAATCAGGTTGCAAGCCAGGTCTCCAGCTAGGTCTCTAGCCAGATCCATAGCTGGAAGCAGGTGAAAGGCAACCATATATTGATGCTTCTCTCTCTCTCTGCCTCTCTCTCTAAAAATAATAAAATCTTTAAAAGAAGAAGAAGAAGAAGAAGAAGAAGAAGAAGAAGAAGAAGAAGAAGAAGAAGAAGAAAGGAAGGTAAAAATCAGTTTCTACTGCTTCTATTTGGAACCCTTAAAAAGAGGATTCCCTCACACGGTATCCATCTGAGGCAATATGAGGAGGTCCCCACCGAGGAGAAATTAACACACTGGTATAATGACAAAGGATTTATTATATGATCGACAACACTGTTTCTTGCTAATTTATAATCACATTTTATATAACTGAACGAGAGGTATGTATACTAACCTCATATGTCCAGCTCATGAATTTGAAGTTGGGGATAGAACAACCTTATTTGGTGATTTCATCTTGCTATATCTAAGCGTAACCAAATATGATCATCAGAGAGCTTTATTTTAGGTACAGATGGTTGAATTTAGCATTTTCTCCTTTGTGTGGGTAGTACACTAATCTTGTGGAATAGGAGGATTAAGTGTAGGAATACTGGGGAAAAAGACTAAAAAGTGCTACAAAGCAGTAAAACTTGAAAACTTACATACTTGGTAGATTTGGAAAGCTAACTCCTAATCATTCACTTAGATTAGTTCCAAATCAGAAAGGAAATGGAGTCTTGAACAGTGACCATCATTTTGATTATCATACTGTCCTTCTTGGACTTACTTGTGATAAGAACATGATGTTCTGAAAAGGTCTCAAACAGAGCAGCCCACAGCATTGAGGGGTAACAGTCCCTTTGGCAATAGTTTAATCAGCAAGTCCAATGTCACATGGAAAAGTAATCTAGAATGTTTGCAATGTGTCTTATTCCAAAAAACTCACCCACACATTTGTCAATTACCACAAAATTTTACCACTCCAATCAACAGCCTATTGACTCAGGCCATGAAATACCAACCATGGGATTAGTTGTCACATGTTATCAAGATAGAGCTCACTTCCCCAGCAGAAAAAAGAAAAAAAAAAAAAGAAACAGGCAGGCATCCCTTCCTTCTATTTTTCCCCACATTTATTGTCAGCATTTTCTATCACTCTGAACAAAGTGCCTTGTCTCCTTTATCTCAAATAGACCTTTAAGAAGTTAAAGAAGGAAAAATCAGAGGCTCAAAATGGAATCACTTATGCTAAATCTAATGGCATTGACTTAATTGTAATTTCAACCTCCAGGAATGCACTCTAATTCCAATCAGTCTGGAATTTTATCCGATTAGTACCAAAGATCATTGTGTGCCCTCTCCATCCCCCACAAAGGAAGCTGAGACAACCTGCCTGACAAGATCCTTACCTTCCGCTAGAGAAGATAATCCACCCCTGAAACAATCCTTTTTCTTTTACTAATAATTTTCTTGTCAAATCCAGTTTCTGCCTATAAAAGCCTTCCACATTGTAGAGCTTCTCAGAGTACTTCTTTGCTTGCTAAATGTTGTCTGATCCATGAATTGCTCAATAAAGCCAATTAAATCTTCAAACTGAATCCATTAAATATTTGTTCTTTAACAGGCAATTAATTCCAGAAAGCTACAAGTTACTAACTCCATATATATATGGAGTTATAGATATATATATACTTTTCTCATTTTCATGGGAAGAATTTCCTCTCTGTGGCCCTTCATTACTTTTCATTTTGATGTTCAATGGGATTTTAAAATGTCTGGCCTTGCAAGAGAGTATAAATGTAAAACAATATCATTTGCCATTCTGAAGCCATTGGATGAATGTGAACCAAAATAACACATATGTGATCCCATTACCATTCTAGTGGAGTGGGTCTCAATCTTTTATGTGTCTACAAGCATCAATGAGATAATAGAACATCTCAGTAAATCATATTTTTCCAAGATTTCACGCAAGAATGATTTAATCCTGAATTTAAAATGATCTTCCACATTTAAATGCCTTTTGATCCAGCAATTCCACTGCTAGGATTATGCCTGAAGAACCCTGAAACATCAATTCAGAACCTATGCACCCCTATATTCATAGCAGCACTATTTAAAATAGCCAAATGCTGGAAACAGCGTAAGTGCCCATCAGGGGATAAGTGAATCAAAAAACTGTGGTACATTTACACAATGGAATACTACACAACAGAAAGAACAAAGGAACTCCTACATTTTGCAACAACATGGATGATACTGGAGAGTATTATGCTAGTGAAATAAGCCAGGTGGCAAAAGACAAATATTACATGATCTCACCTAATACAGGAACCTAATGAACAAAAACAAATGAGCAAAATAGAACCAGAGACATAGAAACAAGAAACAGACTGACAGTGACCATAGGGGAAAGGGAAGGGAGAAGGGGGTAAGTCGGGGAAGAAAGCCAAGAGTCTAGTAAAAGAACTAGTATAAATGACCCATGGACATGGACAACAGGGTGGGGATTGACTGTGGGAGAGGTGGGAGGTGGGCCGGGAAGAGGAGAGCAAAGGGGAGAAAATGGGCCAACTGCAATAGAACAACAATAAAAGTAAATAAATAAATAAATGCTGTAGTGCATCAACTAAATACTATGTCCTGTACAAGGAAAGAAAAAAGCCCTTACTGCCCTGGCTGGTGGCACAGTGGATAGGCACCGGCCTGTGAACCTAAAGGTCACTGGTTCAATTCCCAGCCAGGGCAACATAACAGGTTGCAAGCCAGGTCTCCAGCCAGGTTTGTAGCTGGAGGCAGATGAAAGGCAACCATACATTGATTGATGCCTCTCTCTGCCTCTTTCCCTTCTCCTCTCCCTAAAAATAATAAATAAAATCTAAGAAAAAAAAAAAAAAAAGCCCTTACCAACACAGAAAAAATAAAAAGCAAAGTGTGTAACACAATAAAATAAAAACAATGTATAATATGCTACCACTTAAGTTTTTTAAAAAGGTATGTCATGGAAATATGCCTAAGTATTGGCTAATTCATGATCAAAACAATATGGATTAAGTCAAACACTCTGGAAGAATATGCTAGAAAATGGTAACTGGTCAACTCTTGGAAGAAGAGCTGGATGACTATAGAACAGTATAAAATAATTTTCATTAAATACTCATTTATGCCTCTGTAAAAATTTGAATCAATGTATGTCATTGCTTCTCTTTTCTCTGGTCATGAGTATTTTATCTCTTTAAGGTAAGGAAATGTGTTCTTCAATTATTCAACCAACATTTTCAAATGCCTTCACCTCCCCCCTTTAGAATAGTAGCATATTGGCATTATGAATTAAAGAATTTTATGAACCCTGGTTGAGAGATTTGAGAGAAAGGAAGATACAAAAAATACTTAGAAATGCATGTGCTATGCATAAGTGACTACCAATAAAGTTTTTAGTTTATCTTTCTAGTACATACTTTTCTCAAATCCTGATAATCACATGTGCAAAGACAAGTGAACTTCCAAAGTTAGTATCATGAGAACATTAAGGTTTTTGCACTTATAGCAAATTTTTGGGATGTTTTTTGTTTGCCATATTTATGATAAATAATGTAAGTGGTTGTCAGAACTTATTGGTGAGGAACTACAAAATAAAATTAATTCTATTATTTTTATTAATCATAATATTTAGGATTATAAATCATGCTGAGTTTTTTTTTTCTTTTGTTTTATTTTTAACTATTACCATTTAGGATCTTTTTCCAGTTTTATTGAGGTATGATTGACAAAAATGTAATATATTTAAAGTGTATAACATGATGATTTGATATATGTACAAACAAACCTAACATATCCAAACAGATTCCCCCCAAAAGTTAATGAACACATCCATCACCTCACATAGTTATTTGGGGAGGCAGGAGGGTTGATAAGAATGCTTAAGATCCACTCTCTTAGGAAATTTCAATTATACTATACAGTATTATTAACTATTACCAGTATTATAGTTATCAAGCTATACATTAGATCCTGAGAGCTTACTCATTCTTATTTTAATAATCATGGATAAACAGAAAGAACTTAACTTATTCATGTAGGGGTTAGCTGTAATAATCAAGTCACAAATAATAGTCCTATTTATTTCTAATAGTTCTTAATGTTCCTCCAATTCGGTAGAACATATTTTACTTTTTTTTTTCTTTTCTTTAAATATCAATGTGTGGTTGCCTCCTGTGTACCCCCAACTGGGAACCTGGCCCTCAACCCAGGCATGTGGAAATTGAACCTGTGACTTTTTGGTTCACAGGCTGGTGCTCAATCCACTGAGCAACACCAGCCAGGACTATTTAACTATTTTAAATAAATGGGATTTATTTATAAGTAAGCAAGTATTTATATAGTGTCATAATAAACTGAGCTCTATGAACACAAATTCCCAATACAAAGAAAATTTCTTAGTTTGTTTCACATCTTTAATCCATTTATTTATTCCTTCATTCAACTAATATTGACTGCCTATTAAGAAAAAAATAAACACTCTTACCATCATGGACTTTATATTCTAGCACAGGTAAACAGGCAATATTATCACAACAATTAAGTAAATTATATAATACTTTAAGGGTGCATAGTACTATAGAAAAAATTAAATTGGAGCATGTTAGGGAGGTTGGGAGTGCAGGCAACACAGATTGATTACAAGTTTAAATGAGAGCAAACATTGTCGAGAATGTGATATCTGAGCAAAGACAAAAAAAAACAAGGTAGCTTCCACCTGCACACAGGTGGGGGAAGAGTGTTCAGGGCAAAGGGAAATACTAGTGCAAAGACCCTGAAACAGGAGCAGACCTGACATGTTGAAGCAGCGATTTCTAGATAGTGTGTGCAAGAGGCACACTGGTATGGTGCAAGATTTTTTAAAACATGCAATACCTGACTAGTTAATCATGGCACCGACCTCATTTCCCTTAGATTGACAGATAAAAACATAACAACTGCCAGCACAATAGCTGTCCAGTGTGAATGAATCAAAACTACACTTGTTTTTTGTCAATTCAGAAAAAATATATATATATTGGGGGGTGCTGCAGAATTTCAGTAATTTGTTTATGTATCATGGGATGAAAAGGTTGAAAATCACTGTTGGAGGAATATTAAGAAAGTCAGTATATCCAAAATAGAGTTACCAAGAGGGAGGAAGAATAGAAGGAGAGGAAGTGAGAGAGGTAAAGACTCCAGATCATATAGCATCCTATAGGCCATTAACTTTCTTTACTTTTACTATAAGGAAAATAGAAAGCCAGTTTCTATTGATCAGAAACTGTAACAAACTTAATTAATCCTGCACTATAAATACTGTATGATAGTATATACAATAGCAAATTATGTGGTTCTATGTGAATAGATGCATAACAAAATTGTTCCTTTAAAATCTGAGGAGCTTATATTTTAAGACACTCGTATAAAAACCATTTATTGACTAACCACTATGTGCCAGGTATTAATTATTAATTAGCTAGCGAAATATTTATTAAGTCCCTATTGTGTGCCGAGTACCGTCTTGACAGAGATAGGACCAGGACTGTGGACACAAAAATGAAAGTGTATCAGCACATGCGGGGAGTGGCAGGAGAATGCTTTAGAAAATCACCAACATTCAAATTTTGCTTCCACTATCTACTGCTTGTGTGACTGACCAGGGACAATTTCTTGAACTATTTCCAGCCCAAGTTTTCCTATCTTAAAGAAGAGTAATAAAGATGCTACTTACACTATATGGTTTATGAACAGTATTCTGATCGTTACATGGAAAGTATATGGTATGAACATAATAAAGGAAAGAGGGAGAACAGTTAAGGGACTATTGCAATTGCTTAGCAGAGAATCCAGAGCAATGGTGGAAGTGGTGAGAAACTATCAAACTCAAGATATATTTTAGAATTAGAATGAGCCTAAGATTAACTTGATGTAGCATATAAGGCAAAGATAGGAATCAAAGATAAAAGCTAGATTTCTGGCCAAAACAACTGAGTGAATGATGAGTCCATTTTATTGGGTCTGTGAGAGTGGAGACCTGAGATAAGAAATTGAGTTCTATTTTTGTGTGTTATGTTGGAGATGCCTGTGAGGTATCCAAGTAAATTTCAAGAATGCATTTAGATATATAAATTTAAACTCAAGGGAGAAGCCAAGCCTTAAGATCTAAGTATGGAAGAAAGCAGTGTATTGATAGTAATTATGCTATGAGATGCAATTAATTGCCTAGACAGAGCAAATAGAAAAGCAAGAAGAACAAAGATTGAGCTCTGGATTGTACCAACAGTCAAAGTTCAGATGTAAGGGAGGATTCAGCAAAGGAAAGAGAAGTGGCTGGTGAAATAAGTAGGAGGAAAACTAGAAGAGTATGATATCCTATAAAAGACATGAGAGATAAGTCAATAATCAACTTTCTCTAATCATTCAGAATGTATGTAGAAAAGGAGACCTGAGATTTGTTCATTGATTTTGATAAGATGGCAGTCATTGTTGACTTTGACAATAGTGCTAGTTTTAATGCAGTCATATATGTAGGACCAGCCCATTCCATGTCTCTGCTCCTATCAGTCTGGATAGATATGTTTTCTTTAATTCCATAGTTGCCAGACTTCCATTCAACTTGATTTTTGGGGTTCTGAGTTATGGTTGTTCTATATTTTAGTTATAACTTTAACATGTTTGGGTGAGGAGGTGGGATGTGTTTGCCTGTGCTGCCATCTTGGCTAAAAGTCTTGAACCTGGCTGTGTATGTTTTTAGAAGGAATGAGCCTATTTTTGCCTAGCTCACTTTTCCCATTAACCTTGAGGATGGAAAGAATGCAATGGCTCCCTTGAGTCCAGTGATGGACAGCCACTGGGCCCTACAGGACACCTACTACATTAGGCCACACTACCAAGACACAGAGTCAAAGCAGCTCTACTTAATACATAGAAATAAAAACAGGGAGGCTGCCAAAATGAGGAGACAAAGAAACATGGCCCACATGAAAGAAGAGAACAAAAGTCAAGAAAAAGAACTAAATGAAATGGAGATAAGCACTATATCAGATGCAGAATTTAAAACACTGGTTATAAGGATGCTCAAGGAACTTTGTGAGGACTTCAGAAGCATAAAAAGGATCCAGTTAAAAATGAAGAATTTACTAACTGAAATAAAGAACAACTTACAGGAAAACAACACTAGAGTGGACAAAGCTGAAAATCAAACCAATGCTTTGGAATGTAAGGAAGCAAAAAATAAGCAATCAGAGCAACAAGAAGAAAAAAAAAAATAAAAAGGAGAATATTGTAAGCAACCACTAGGACTTCAAGCATTCACATATTCACATCATAGAGGTGCCAGAAGAGGAGAAAGAGCAAAAAATTGGAATTCATTTTGAAAAAATAATGAAGGAAAACTTTCCTAATTTGGTGAAAGAAATAGACATCCAAGTTCAGGAAGCACAGAGTCCCAAACAAGATGGATGCAAAGAGGCCCATCCCATGGCACATTATAATTAAAATGCCGAAGTTTAAAGATAAAGGGAATCTTAAAAACAACGAGAAAAAAGAAGTTGCTTACTTACAATGGAGTTCCCATAAGACTATCAGCTGATTTCTTAAAAGAAACTTTGCAGGCTAGAAAGGATTGGCAAGAAGTATTCAAAGTGATGACAACCAAGGACCTGCAACCTAGATCACTCTATCCAGCAAAGCTATCACATAGAATGGAAAGGCAGATAAAGTGCTTCCTAGACAAGATAAACTGAAGGAGTTCATCATCACCAAATCATTATATGAAATGTTGAAGGTGCTTATCTAAGGAAAAAGATCAAAACTATGTACATTAAAATGTCAATAAATAAATAAAATGGCAAGAAATACACAACTATAATCAACAATTGAATCTAAAAAACAAGCTAAGCAAACAAGCAGAACAGAAATAGAATTATAGATACAGAGAACATTGGGATGGTAACAAGTGGGGAGGGGTGTCTTTGGGGTGGGGGAAAAGATAAGGGATCAAGAAACTTATAGAATAAGTAGAGGGAGGTTAAGAGCAAGTACAGGAAGTAGAGTTGTCAAAGAACTTACATTCATGACCCATGACATGAACAAAGGAGAGGTGATCTCCAGGGGGAGCAGGCAGTACTGGGTGGAGGGGGCAACGGGGGGAAATTGGGACAACTATAATAGAACAATCAACAAAAAATAAAATAAAAAGTAAAAATACTTAAAAACGTAGTCAGCCATGCTGTACCACCTGAAACTAATATAATATTATATGTCAAGTATATTTAAAAATCAATTTAAAAAAATAAAATACATATAAATATTCCTAGGAGGAGAAAAAGTCCACTGAAATGATTTCTACTTTTAAAATTATCTTAGGCCCTGGCTGATAGCACAGTGAATAAGGTGCTGGTCTATGGACCCAAAGGTCGCTGGTTCAATCTCCCAGCCAGGGCACATAACCAGGTTACAAGCCAGGTCTCCAGCCAGGTCTGTAGCTGGAGGCAGGTGAAAGGCAACCATACACTGATGTCTCTCTCCCTTCTCTTCTCTCTAAAAGTAATAAATAAAACCTTCACAAAATAAATAAAATAAAATAAAATTATCTTAAATTGTTCTCCAAAGTCAGACAAATCATACTCTTCATAGAAAGGTATAATTGTCTATTGTTTAGGATTTTTAAAAAGTATTTTATTTACTATTTTTAGAGAGAAGGGAAGGAAGAGAGGCAGAGAGGGAGAGAGACATCCATGTATGGTTGCCTTTCACCTGCCTCCAGCTATAGACTGGCTGGAGACCTGGCCTGAAACCTGGTTATGTGTGCCCTGGGAATTGAACCAGCGACCTTTGGGTTCACAGGCTGGTGCCTTATCCACTGTCCCACCAGCCAGGGCTGTTAGGAGGTTTTTATATGTAAGTTATATAGACTACGCTAGTCCCCATTTATCCATGGTTGCTTTCTTTACCTACAGTCAACTGCAGTCCAAACATATTAAATGGAAAATTCTTCAGAAACGTTCATTTTAATTAACCAAAAAGGTGTACATTAATTATTAGTAAGTTATGTTTGCCCAGATAATACCTTTCTAAGGATTTGCGAATTAATTTTATAAAATTTATGTATTCAAATAACTAATCTATAAAAATGATAAAAATAATGTCTCAAAATTTCTCTTGACTCACTTGGAGCATTATAAAAAATCTAGTGTTGTTACCACTATAACCAGATTAAGAATCAATCTTGTTTTGAAAAATGGGCAGACATCTAATACGTTCCTGTCATTCTTTTACTAAAATTATACCCTTAGAGGTAGTTTAAATTGGTATGTGCTGTACCCAGTAATACCTGTGCATGTAGCCTTTTGGTTCATGGATGCTGGTCCTGTTGGCAAGTTTCTTTGAGCTGTTTTAAGCGTTCAGATTATGTTAGTGGAATGGAATTGAAATAATTATACAGGTGTTTGATTGCCATTTAGTATAGGCTTGTGCAAAGAAAGCCACCCAGTTTTGACAACAGCCAAGGGTCCAGGAGAATTGCTGTCACTTCTTGTAGACAATCATGTAAATGTCAAATATGTACATTTGAAGTGGTACATAAATTATAAGGTAAGAAATTTACAAGCAATGCTATTTACATAAAAGAAAAAGAAAACACTGTAAAAATGTTTTCTTTGACTTTTAGGAATCAAAAATCCATCAAGGTGATTATAACCCATACTCCTACAATATAAAATATCTTATTTCCCCAAGTCTTAGGTACCTAAGAAAGAACTCAAAGGCAAAGATATTACATATCCAAAGAGTCTGTTTTGCATTGCCTTTATGCACCATTTAGCAACTTGAATTACGCTGTCAGCCAGTCAATATTTCAAACACCTCTGGCATTCTTGGTGTTTACCCAAATATTTGTTGTTGTCATGTAATGTTCACTCCATGGCCGTGGAACCATTTGAACATTAAGTTCTTTTACCTTTGGACTTTGGGGAATTAATAGATAGATATAGGCATTTCTAAAATGTTTCATGTATATGAGAAAAAATATACTTCATGGCAGTTGGATTTGTGTAATTATGATAAAAAGCTAGCATTTACTGACCATTTACCATGTGCTCAGAACTAACTTTCACAGTATTATTCCATTTTACCCCTCACAGCAAATAAGAATATTGAGGCTTGGAGAAGTTAACTTACCCAAGACCATAGACCTAGTTGGAAAGTAAGTCAGGAAACAAACTCACATTTGATTTAAGCACCTCTTAGCATTCACCATATTCTGCTAGTGAAAAGCAGTTGATTACATTTTGCTGCAAATCCAGTGTTTCAGGTATGCCATGTATACTGAGAAAGGCTTGGATAGCATTACCTTTCCAATTCTATATATAACCATTATTTCACCTGTGCCTAGACCCATAAACAAACAAGGAGGAGAAGAAGAAAAGAAGAAAAATAAATTTTATATTTTTCTCCCTTTGCAAAATAAAAGTTAAATTCCAAATATATGTTATTATTTGGACCATATTAGCTGTCTCTCAGGTCCAAGCCCATTCTTTTCTCTGGTATTTCATAAAATGGGACTAGGACTCTGAGCATTCCATTTCTTCTTTGTCAGCTAAATCCTAATAAAAGAAAGAAATTAGAAGGCAAGCAGGGGTCTAATAAAGGTAAAAAAGAAACAAGGTAGAAAAGAGCAGAAGTTGGTAGAATGGGAAAGATAAAACAGAGAAATTCATTTCACACAAAACATGGCTCTTTAAAAACATTAATAAAATGTGCAAACTGGAACAAGTGATCAAGAAAAATAAAGGAGAGAAAAAGCAAAGAAATTTGAATTTAAAAAAGAACATATGACCTAAATTACAACAGGTATTAATAGAAATAATAATAGTAAGGGTTTCTGGCCCTGGCCGGTGGCTCAGTGGATAGATGCCAGCCTGTGAACCCAAGGGTCACTGGTTCGATTCCCAGCCAGGGCACATAACCAGGTTGCAAGCCAGGTCTCCAGCCAGGTTCATAGCTGGAGGCAGGAGAAAGGCAACCACACATTGATGTTTCTCTCCCTTTTTTCCTCCCTCCCTCCCTGCCCTTCTCTCTGAAAATAATAAATAAAATCTTTAAAACAAAAAAATAGTGAGGGTTTCTGTTTCCAACAGAACAGGCAAATGATTCAGCTCTTACGAATCAATGAAATTCTTAACATTAATGGCAAATGGGCTAGAAACAAAGGGGAAAAGTGAGATTATCAGAACACATGATAGTAAACTACAAACATACACAAAATTAAAGACTAGTACAATGAATCTTGGGGAAAACTGAGACTCAGGCACTTGAAAAGAGGGCATTACGGATGCTCATATTTCTAAGGCAGCACAATAAGGCTCGTTCTGGGAACATATACAGAAGGCAGAAACTGGAACCAATTGCCATTGTGAGGGTAAAAGGCCATTGCTAAAGCTAAGCTGACATGACAGCCAGCTAACAGCAAGCAGAAAGCAAAAATTAGAATATGTCAAAAATACATCATTCACAATGATAGTGAATGCATGTGACCTTTCTGTATAGTAGTGTATAATCTTTCTGAAGACAATGTGACAATATGGATCAAGAACCATAAAAATGTCCATATCATTTGACATGGTAATCCATACTTTGTAGCTTATCCAAAGAAAGAATTTAGAGATGTGCCCAAACATTTATATTCACAATGGCTCGTGACAGTATTAAAATGTACCACATGCATAAACATACCTTATGCAAATAGGGTTCTCCTTTACACCCTAGTTGCTTAAGTACTTGCATTACTACTACTTACACAGAACATCTTCAGTGTAGCTCCTAATTAAACAATTCTAAAAACACTAAAATTTTCACCAAAAAAAATCAGTCAAAAAATTAAGATTACAATGGTCTTTCCAAATGCAGAAGACTAAAAATAGTCCAGAGAGTGGTCCAGCAATTTGTGAAATAAAAAATTGCTGGTATCCATGTTAAACAAGCTAAGAAAGCATAACTATGAATTAATAAGGTACGTAAATTCAGTAAATTCAATATACACAAGTCTGTATACAAAAATATGTTGCATTTCTATACACTAAAAGTGAACTATCAGAAGAAGTTTTTAAAAAATATTATGTATAATTGCATCCAAAAAGAATAAAACACCTAAGAATAAATTTAACCGAGGAGGAAAAAGACATGTACACCAAAAACTATAAGCCAATGATAAAAATTAATTGAAGAACATTCAATAAATTAAAAGATACTATGCATTTATAGTTTGGAAGCATAAATATTGTTAAACATCCATATCACTCAAAGCAGTCTGCATGCTTAATGCAATCTCTATCAAAATTCCAATGGCATTTTTTACAGAAAGAGAAAAAAGCATCAAATTTGCGTGGAACCACAAAAACACCAAATAGCCAAGTAATTTTGAAAAAGAAAAACAAAGTTGGAATTATCACTCTCTCTGATTTCAAACTACATTATCAAATACAGTAATCAAAAAGCATGGTATTGACATAATGGACACATAGATCAATGGAACAGAATACAGAACCCCAAAATAAACCCACACATATATGGTTAATTAATTGGTGACAAAGGTACCAACAATATACAATGGAGAAAGGATATTCTCTTCAATAAATGTTGGGAAACCTGAACAGCCATATTAAAAAATGAAATCAGACCACTGTCTTAGAACATACACAAAAATTAACTCAAAATGAAAGAGGTAGGCAAAATGATTGACGTGGGTTAGAAATTATAAACTTTCAGATATAAAATAAATAAGCCATGGGGATATAATGTATAACATAATGACTATAATAGTAAAACTGCATTGTATATTAATGAGACTGTATTATATATTTGAACATTGCTAACAGAGTAGGCCTAAGATTTCTCATAACAAGAAAAAAAAATTCTGTAACTATGTATGTAGTTATGGATGTTAACTGAACTTATTGTGGTGGTTAGTTTGCAACATGTACAAATATCAAATTACTGTATCATTCACCTAAAACTAATATAACATGATATGTGAGTGATATCTCGGTATTTAAAAACCGAACTTAAAAAAAAAAGAATAAACAATATAAGGCACTGGCCTGCAAACCCAAAGGTCACTGGTTCAATTCCCCAGTCAGGGCACATAACCAGGCTGCAAGCCAGGTCTCCAGCCAGGACAGTAGCTGGAGGCAGGTGAAAGGCAACCATACATCAATGTCTCTCTCCCTCTCTGCCTCTCTCCCTTCCCCTCTCTCTAAAAATAATAAAATAAAATAAAATAAAAAGAATAAATAGATATCTGTTAAATGTAAGAGTTAAGAAGGTAAAATTGGAAGAGAAATAAGGAGAAAAAAACTCAGACCATAACCTACTACAGATCTTTGAAGGGTTGAATAATAATTAAGTAAATATGAAAAAAAGGAAATACAAATAATTAAACTTGACCAAGGAGTCTACCCAAATCACCTCTACTAGGAAGCCTGCCAGACAACCTGTCATCTGGGGTAGCCTATGAGCCACGGTTGTCCTGTCCTTTCCCCTAATCTACTGGGCTTATAGTACTCCATGAAGTGCTGGCTTACTTATTTCTCTACTCCTCCTCCTATGGTGTGATTCTTGAGATGGAATGCTGTGTCTTTATTTCTGTGCCCCAAAACCTACGTGAAGAAGGATTCAGTAAATATCGATTGAATTAATTGGGAACGCAAAAAGTAGGAAGAAAGGATATTCTTTCATGAAAAGGGGACTGACTTATAAATACAACAATGTAGGAATAAAGTTACATTCCTTTTAATAAGCAACAAGAACCTCTATGTCTCCCAGGTTATGGAGCAGTGAAGGCCTGTGCTGAGATTCTTGCACTCGCTTCTCCACATCCAAGCTATGCCCTTCTCAACCCATATCTATGTCACAGGAGGATGACCTTTGTGAACATATGAACTGAATCCCTTGCCCACTAGACTCCAGGGGGTTCTGTCAATGGGAAACCCTGGGGGCAGGTTGGGGTTGGTGGGAGAAATGAGGTGAGAGCAGTAACTTCCCAGGTTCCCTGCCTGCTCTTCATTACTGGCAGGCTGCTTCTCTCCTGGGAAAGCTTCCACTCTGGTCAGCCAGTCCTCTCCCTGCTGCTACCAGCTCTGAGTTCTGGGATCCGGTCCCTCCCCTTTGCTTCTTGAGGCCTAAGCAGAGCACTCTTTTCTCACTTTGCTAGCCCTGGGATGGTCTGCTTTTCTAAACTCTGCCCACACCTTCGTAAGCAGTCTTCTTAAATTGCTTACTGGGAGGTTTCTTCTGACTTTCCAGGACACTGATGTGCAAAGGCCATAATTCACAATTATACACAAGATCTTGAAAAATGAACTAATTTTACAATTGACAGTAGGGTCTTCTAGTGTTTCTTGTTTGCTGTTTAATCCAAAGATATAATAATAAATATCAAGAGGATCTTCTGAGGCAGCGTTAAATGTCAGAGAAGGGCTAAAAGGTGTATTGTAGGCAAGAGTCAATGCACTGGGGACTTATTAATACAAATAGTTAGAAAATAACAGAAAACAATCCATCAGTTATAATCTGGGGGAAACATTATTATTACCAGATTTTAGCAATGATGAAACTTAATCTTTAAATTTTAAAGAACAATAACATATTAAGAATCACTATACAACATGGACAACAGATGGGATTGACTTTGGGGGGAATGGGTGGGTGGGGAGGGAGACAGAGGGGAGCAGAAAGGGGATGGATATAATATAACAACAATAAAATTAAAAAAAAAAAAAAAAAAGAATCACTATACAGTAAGTTCCCTCATTATGCTCTCCATTTTTAAACCCTGTACTCTCAGGGCTTAGAACAGCACCTTGAACATAAGAACTAAGAAAGTGCTTATTGAGTGAATTCATTAGGAAGAACACTAAAAATAAATAAAGAGAAATGCCATATTATGAAAGGGACTATGAAGTAGCATTCTGGTCATTACCTAACATTAGTAAAACATAACAGACTTAAAGATGGATCAAGAAACAATAAATACTCATGAGTAAATCAGTGACAATGATTGATATGTAAATACATTAATATAATTGAACTTGTATGACAAACAAAGACTACATTCATTACCAGAATGTTATATACTTCGCATACACTTCAAACAAGAAGGCTTGTAAAAGGAAGTAATATCCATGTTGACTCAGAAAGGAGCAAAAATCATCCACAAAGATGAAAGAAAGGACAGAGAAAGCTCCAGGTAGAATGCTAACATACACCAATAAAGCAGATGCAAGAAAACAAGATATGTTTCCAGAATCTCAGACATTTCCATAATGAAGGAAGGGGAAGATCTATGGTAGATGAAGCAGGGTTTTATCCTAAAGACTTTGGAAAGCCATTATTTCTACATTGAAATGTCAATACCTAATCATTGTTTTAGGCAAGTATATGGAACAACAGTGAAATGATGATTATCATAAATATTAAATAATTAATGAAGGTAACTAATAAGTATACTATAAAACACTTTCAAGACACTTATTTTTCTTTTTTTTTTTTGAAGATTTTATTTATTATTTTTAGAGAGAGGGGAAGGAAGAAAGGCAGAGAAGGAGAGAAACATCAATGTATGGTTGCCTTTCATCTGCCTCCAGCTACAGACCTGGCTAGAGGGAGACGTGGCTTGCAACCTGGTTATGTGCCCTGGCTGGAGAATCGAACTAGCGACCTTTGGGTTCGCAGGCCAGCACCAATCCACTGAGCTGCATCAGCCAGGGTATTTTTCTTAGGTTATTGCTATATAACTCTTTGTCCTCTGTCCTATTGAGTCTACTTTCTCAAGTCCACATATGGCTCTGTGCCCAGTTACTGTTCTGTTAGGCAGAATCTCAATGGTGTTCAGACCAACCAATCTTCTGAAGTTTGTGCATCCTTGGTCTCAAGTGTTGCTCTATAACACTCACTGGGACAAGAGTGCCACCTTGTGTTGTATCGCTAGCTGTTCACAATATTTTCATTTGAACTACTTGTGGAGTGGGCCACTCAAGTTTCCTCCCAGGAGTAACTTGGAAAAGGAAACTGTTAACAGGTGTTTTGCCAAATACAACAAGAGGGAGACCAGGGTCTTTTTGGATATAGTAATAGTGCTACCGCCTGAGTTTAGTAGATTGGTAACTACATGCTGGAAAATGCTTAACCTATGTCCTCTGAACTCCTGCTATTACTGGTTTATAGAAGATTTTTAAAACCTAAGTTTAAAAACACAACTGAAGTTATGATCTAGGACTGACATAAGTTAAGTGAAAATCTACCCTACTGTCTTTCATAGATGCCCCACTTCAATAATAAGTTCTGAGAAGAGATTCCAAAGGTTACTTGAAGTACATTCCTTGTTGTCTACAAAAGAGCCTGTAAGCCTTTGCAGACAGGCCAACTATTTAAACTATTTCAAAAGAATTACTGAAGAAAGAAGTTTCCTTAAATTCCTGGAAAAGGACCTTCATGGATTCTTTCTTCCTCTTCCTCCCCACACTTATCCACAGACAATTTTGCTCTACTTTTCTTCTCTTCTGCCTTCATTTTTTTTTTATATTCATTGAAAAATGAGCTCCCACAACCTGAAAGGTTAATCAAAGTATAAGACAATACACATTTTTAATGACATTTTTAGTACCACTAAAATGTGATGCATCTAAAAATGTCACTGTGCACCCCTGGTGAGCTTGTAACACAAACTGACATTCTACACAAGAAAATAAATTGTGCCTTTACTAAGCATGTTACATATATTAACTCATTGAATCCTCACAAAAATCTGCTAATGTATTATTGTTTTCATTTTAAGATAGGAAGCTAAAACTAAGAAAGGATTACACAAGGTCACATATCTATGAAATGGTAGTCATTTTAAATCCCAGTCTCTCTGACTCTACACATAACCATTATGCTTTATTCCACCTGGCCATACATCTCCAAATCATGAAGATATACTAGTACCAACTACCTCTAAGTAAAGCCCAAAGATAAATTATGTGTATATGTCAAAATTGATATAAATTTGAAAATACTATGATTATTCAAAACTTACTGAAAAGCTACAGTAATCAGGACAACATGGTATGGCATAAGGATAGACATAAAACTAGCCAGTTGGATCTATCCACTTTCAATTTAATTAAACTCTACTTTTGTCTCCTGGTGGACCATTTATTTTAGATATTAAGACCTCTAAACCAATAAATTTTTAAATAAAAAAGAAACTTGTGTTCAAAAGACAGAGTACAAAACATTTACATGTAGGATATTTAGGTGTAATTCTTTGGACCACTGCTATAGTTATCACTTCCCAATATGTATTCTGGTTATAAGAAAAACTGCACAACATAGAAGTCACTGGTTCTGAGTCTATAATGCAACCTATAAAAAATAATCTGTGGGGAGGGGGACAGAAGGGAGCAAAAAGGGGATGGATGTAATACAACAACAATAAAATTTTTAAAAATAAATAAATAAAAATAATCTGACCTTTGAAGATACTGCTTTCCCATCTAGCACTATAACTTAGTTTTCAGTAGTATATTCTGACAACCTAAGGGTGACATTCAAGGTCCCTCCTCCTATTGTCAACCCCCTCCCCTTGGGTGTGGGCAGAACCTGACTTGGTTATAGCCAACAGACTATGGCAAAGGTAATGCAGTCTCATTCTTGTGACTACATTATATCACAAAATGTAATAACTATCATTATTGTGATTACATCATGTTATTAAAGTCTCCATGTTAACACACTGGAGCTAGAGGCTCTCTTTGTTTATAGGACCACATAATTTGTGATGCCCCATGCAAAAGCAAATGAAGAACATTTTGTTAAACAATTATTAAGAATGAAATGTTGCAGTACATTTATGCAATAAAATACTATACTGCCATAAAAAAAAAAAAAAAAGGAAATCTTAACATTAACAACAGCATGAATGGACCTGGAGATTATTATAAATTAAATTTGCCAGCCAGAGAAAGACAAAAAAAAACATATGCTCTCACTTATACTTGGAATCTAACAGATAAAATAAACTGATGAACAAAATAGAAACAGAGACAAGGACACATGGAACAGACTGACGGATCTCAAAGAGGAAAGAGGACTGGATAAAGGAAGGTGAAGGGATTAGCAAAAGAACATAGATGCATAACCCGTAGACACAGACAACAGTGTGGTAATGACCAGGGGGAAGGGGTGTGGAGGGCTGGGTGGAGGAGGGCAAAGGGATGGAAAATGGGGACCTCTGTAATGGTGTCAGAAATAAAAATAAAGTTTAAAAAAGGAATTTCAAAACAACTACAGAAGAACATTAAACCAAATGCTTATGGTTTTGAAGGAGTAAGTGGCCATGTTTAAGAAAACTACATGTCAAGAAAATATGGACAGCTTCCAGACAATAGCCAGCAATAAAGTAGAACCATCAATCATATGACCAACAAACCGAATGAGTTTAGAATTGGATTCTTCCCCAGCTGAGCCTCCAAATGAGAATGCAATCCAGCCAACACCCTGATTGCAGCCTAACATGACATTAAGCAAAGGATTTAGCTAAGCCATGTGCCTACTTATGACCCATGGAAACTGCAAAATAAAGAATGTATGAGGTTTTAAGATGCTAATTTGTCATAGGTTTTGTGCAGTGGAAAAACAAATGGATTTATGACATAAAAGGTTGAGGGTAAGCTGCTGTTACTGGCAAGTTAGGCATTCCACATGGTAAAGAAATCAGCATTCAGGAGTAAACACTGAGTCCATATATAGCCTCTATTCCTGCAGGATTGCCTTTTTATTCCTAAGCCTATTGAAAAAGCAATGATGTGGCTATGAAAAGAAGCTTACTGGCAGTTAAAATAATTGCCATCTTTTGCATCTGATTATTAAGAGCCCCTTCAATGGAAAGGACCTTCTCATGAGCATCCATAGGGCATCTCTGCTCCGGGTCCATTAGATCTCTTGTCTCTAAAATTCCAATTTAAAAAACTGCTTAGCATATTTATAAACAACATTCTCAGCCCACTCCTGGTGCTCATCTATATGTCAGAATTTTTAGTTGGAAACAAAAAATTGTAACAAAGTCACCTGATTTAAGCAAAATATGAACTTGTTTAAAGAATTTTATGTAACTCACAGAATCCTTAGGAAGCTTGGAGGTGGTGCTTTGCTCCAAAAATCACAGCATAGAAGTGGTCAAATGAGAATCCCACTGTGGCTACCACCAAACACAGTTGTTGCAGCCTTCATTGAAAATAGAGATAAATGAAAAAAAAAAAAAAAAAGAAAAGAAAAGAAAATAGAGATAAATGGCAGGATTGGTGCCACTACTGTGACATAATGTAATCTTATTGCAAATGAACAGCTGTCCAATGTTCCTCTTATCTGATGCACTGACTCCCAATTCTGAGTACAGAGCCAAGATTATGTGTCCACATTCTGGCTGAAAGGGAAGCAAAGAAAGCATTTTATATTTTCAGTGTTATAACGGAAAGGAGGTTCTGCCTTTCACCATATTTATAAAATGGAAAGCTTCCAAATCCTAGGAAAGCAAACTAGTTGATGAGTAGCCACAATGAGTGACAAATGTTGGCTATGATTAAAGTTATATGTGTACTCTATCATCCACAAATTCAGCCTTTAGAATTTCTAAAGAAATTGTCACATATGTACAAGACAGGAACAAGTATGCTTTTTGAAGTGTTGTATGTAATAATAAAAATGTGATGAGAATTCAAATGCCATTGGTAGAGAATTGGATAAGTATGTTATAATATGTTAATATCATGTCACTTTTTAATTGGGTATTGAGAAACTATTGTGTCTGACAAGCTAAGCACTATGGACAGAGATTGGGATGGGATGGGCAGAGGGTTACAAGTAAAAAAATTTTTAAAGCCTGCCTTTGAGATGGCCCCAATAGAGCAGAACAATAGATATATATAAGTATATCAGTAGTACATAGTAATGCACCAAAATCTCAAATGAATCATGTATATGGTGCTGTGAGGGTGCACTTAAAAGAATATAAATGCCTGCATTCATAGAAAAGGCATCACAGAGGAAAAAGATTCAAATGTAGGCCTTTAAATATACTTAAGAGTATAATGTGTACAGGAAGAGAGGCAACTTGCAGACAGTGCAAATTTTATTTGTAAAGTCACTAAAGCTTGTTATAATAAAAGTCACTAAAGCTGAAAAGTGCTTTTAGTGTTTGCCATGCCTAATATTAAATTTAAAAATAGTACTTTGTGTCCTGTATCCATACTATAGCATCAGGGAAAACCTCCAGGAAGAAATTTTGTTTTGTAAGATCTCATCTTCAACCTCAAATTAATGTAGAATAAAACATGAACAGACAAAAAAAGTAACACTCCATTTCTGTTCACTTAGATTACTGACATCACTATATTACACCACTGAAAATGTTTTCTAGAAATAAAACAATTGTAATTTGGCCAACCAATGATAAATAACCCTTTCATAGAAAAGCAAACAATCATAAAAATTGATGCAAAAAACTTGGACAACCTAGAAGTAACGAGTAAATTCCTAGAAAAACACAACCTACCAAAACAGCATCATGAAAAAATAGAAAATCTGAACAGACTAATTACTTATAAGGAGATTGAATTAATACTCAAAAACCTTGCAACAAAGAGAAGTCCAGAATCAGATGGCTTCACTAATGATCTACCAAACATTTTAAAAACTAATGCCAATCTTTCTCAAATTCTTCCAAAAAAATAGAGGCGCATCCTTATTTTTACAAGGCCCACATTATCCTGACACTAAAACCAGACAAGGACACCACAGGGAAAGAAAATTATTACAGGCCAATACTCCTGATGAATATAGATGCAAAAATATTCAACAAAATATTAGCAAATTGAATTCAACAGAACATTAAAAGAATCATACACCTTGACCAAGTGTAATTTTTTCCTGGAATGCAAAGATGGTTCAATATACACACTATCAATGTGGTATACCAATTAACAAAATGAACAATTAAAAATCATTTAGTCACCTCAATAGGTGCAGAAAAGTTTTGGGCAAAGTTAAACATACATTCAGGATAAAAACTCTCAACAAATTAGGTAAAAAGGGAATATATCTCAACATATTAGAGACCATAAGACAAGCTACAGTTAACATACTCAATGGTGAAAAACAAATTTTTTTTTTTCCCTAAGATCAGGAAAAAGATAAGAACGTTCATTCTTGCTTCCTATTTAATATAGTTCCCAAAGTTCTAGCCAGTTAGGCATTTTAAAAATAATAAAAGTAATCAAAATTGATTATATGATATGGCATAAAGAAAACAGAGTGCCCTCCACTCTCCTAGGGTCTGTCTCTTGTTTCAACAGGGTTTGGATGGAATAGATCGAGGCACATGCCTTTTTTTCTCCTATCCTGCAACATTTTTCCTAGTCACCACTTTGGAACCACCTCAGTCGCTGAGACCAGTCAACACCATTTTTTGTTTTCAGTTTTTTATCTTAAATCTTCACTGAAAAAAAAAGGAAAGGAAAAAATGAAAACAATAAAAACTCCACACACAAAAAAAAAACAACTATTAAAACTAATACTCAAATTCAATAAAGTTGCAAGATACAAAATCAATACACAAAAATCAGGGTTTTCTTATTACTAACAACAATCAGAACAAATTAATTAAGAAAATAATCCTATTTACAATTGCATTAAAATATAAATATTGAAAAGAATAAAATATCAAAAATAAATTTAAATATGTTGATGAAAAGATATATACATTGATACCTATGAGATTCATAGAACAAATTGAGAACACACAGCTAAATGGAAAAGTTATTTCATGGTCATGTATTGGAAGAATTAATATTGTTAAAATGTTCATTCTACCGAAGAAGTCTGCACATTCAATGCAATTCCAATGAAATTTTTCATGGAAACAGAAAAACAATCCTAAAGTTTGTACGGAACCACAAAAGACCCCGAATAGGGTCTTTGAGAAAGAAGAACAAAGCTGGAGGCATCACACTTGCTGATTTCAAAGCATATTACAAATCTATGGCATTGGCAGAAACAGACATGTAGAATAGAGAGCCCAGGAATAAACCCTCATGTGTGTAGTCATTTCATTTATGACAAAGGAGCTAACAATACACAACAGGGAGAAAATATTCTCTTTAGTAAATGGTTTTGGCAAAACTGAACAACCACGTGCAAAAAAAGAAAGAAAGAAAGAAGAATGAAAGAAAGAACAAAAGAAAGGAAGGAAGGAAAGAAGAAAAGAAGAAACTGTAGCCCTATCTAACACCATAAACAAAAATTAACTCAACGTAAAAAAAAAATTAACTCAAAATGAATTAGAGGCTTGAACATAAAACCTGAAAATACGAACCTCCCAGATGAAAACATAAGAGTTTAAGCTCTTCGACATTAGTTTTAGCAATAATTTACTTTTATTTTATTTGTTTATTTAATGCTTTTGTTTTATTTTTTCATTTGTTTTATTTTTTAGATTTCATGAATAAGTGAAACCATACAGTATTTTTCTTTCTCTTCTGACTTATTTCCCTTAGTACTTTTAAGATCCATGTTGTGGCTGGCAATAATTTTTATTTTAATTTGACACCAATGGTAAAGACAACAATAGTAAAAATAAACAAGTGAGACTAAATTAAATAAAAGAAAGCTTCTGCTCAGCCAAGTAGAAGAAGAAGAAGAAGAAGAAGAAGAAGAAGAAGAAGAAGAAGAAGAAGAAGAAGAAAAGGAAGGAAGGAAGGAAGGAAGGAAGGAAGGAAGGAAGGAAGGAAGGAAGGAAGGAAGGAAGGAAAGGAAGGAAGGAAGGAAGAAAGACAGACAACAATCAACAAAATAAAAAAGCAACCTACAGAATGGGAGAAAATATTTGCAAATCATATATCTGATAAAAGGTTAATATCCAAATTATATAAAGAATTCATACAACAGATAAAAACAATCTGATTTTTAAATAGACAAAGGATATGAATAGATATTTTTCCAAAGAAGACATTCAAATTACCAACAGGTACATGAAAAGGTGCTTATCATTGCTAATCATCCTGAAAGTACAAACCAAAACTACAATGAGACATCACGTCACACCTGTTGGAATGGCTATCATCAAAGCCAAGAGATAACAAGTGTTAGCAAGGCTGTAGAGGGAAAAAACCCTTATTCACCCTTGGCGGAAATGTAAGCTGGTACAAACACTATGAAAAACAGTATGTAGGTTCCTCAAATAATTAAAAATAGAACGGCCATATTATCCAGCAACCCCACTTCTGTGAGTACATTCAAAAGAAATTAAAACAAGATATTGAAGAGATATATGCACCACCATAATTATTGCATTATTTACAAAAGGCAATCTATGTAGACACCTTAAGTGGTCATCAATGGATAAATATAAGTTTATTTTATATTAAATTATATTTTATTATATCATATTATCATGAGAGAGAAGAAAATCTTGCCGTTGGTGATAATCTGGGTGGAACTGGAGGGCATTATGATAAGTGAAATGTGAAATTTTAAAAAATTTCAAACTAAGTCTTAGAAACAGAGAATAGAAAAGTGGTTGCCAGAAGGCAGGAGATGGGACAAATGAAGATGAGTTAGTAAAAAGCTACAAACTTCCAACTAACGATAAGATTAATGAATTGTGAGGACCTCATGTAAAATATGACTCTAGTTTGCAACACTGTATTGTATAGCTGAAATCTGCTAAGAGAGTAAAACTGAAATGTTCTTATCAAAAGAATAAATAAATAAATAAACAAATAAATAAATAAAGGCTATGGTAATTAACTAAATGGGGGAAATCTTTCCACAGTTTGCACTTACCAAATCACCATTGTGTACACTTTAAATATCTTTTAACCTTGCTTGACCATTGAATCTTAATAAAACTAAAAATTTTAAATAAAGTTGTTACATTTCCACCTCAAGCAATAAAAAATTTTGAAGATGATGCCATCTAGTGGCATCAAATTTAAAACAACAACAACAAAAAAAGTATATCCACCAACCAAGGTTGCTAGGAAGTTTCCTTAGCAGTTTCAAATAAACAAACGTGACATGGTGCCTCTGTTTCAAGAGAAAGCATCTGCGTTTAGGCTGCTGGGCTTTTAAAATTTGACTTTATCATTTACCAGCTGAGTGACCATAGGCAAGTTGCTCAATCTCTCTGTAAAGGGCACATAGAAGTGGTACCTACTTCCCAGAATTGCTAAGAATGAGAAAATCCATATAAAGTTGTTTAGCACAGCATTTGGCTCATAGAATATACACAGTACATAGTAATTATTATATTACTTGATGGGAAAAAATTGCTGCCAGTGAGACTGAAATTAGAATGATATATCACTTAAATTATGGCACTTTATTTTGTCAGTTCTTATTACAGTGTTATACTCTTCCTTTCTTTGAACTTGTAGAAACATGGTATTGGGATATGCCTGCTATCTACACGGTAGGGTATTCTCTAATTTTGAAAGATCTCTGAATCAAACTATGATTGTGATTTACTGTCAAAAGTTTAATCAAGTATAATTTACCCCTGGTTTGGTCTGGTGACAATTCTAAAAGAAAATATAAATCTTTCTATATGAGCATAAATGGAAATGAAGGAAAGGAAGCTTTACTAGTTGACTTAAAAAATTGGCCTAGCCCTGGCTGGTAGCACAGTGGTTAAGGCGCCGGCCTGCAAACCCAAAGGTCACTGGTTCGATTCCCAGCCAGGGCACATAACCAGGTTGCAAACCAGGTCTCCAGCCAGGTCAGTAGCTGGAGGCAGGTGAAACGCAACCATACATTGATATGTCTCCCCCTCTCTGCCTCTCTCCCTTCCCCCTCTCTCTAAAAATAATAAATAAAATTTAAAAAATATATATCCTTTAAAAAAAAAAAAATTGGCCTATGTAACATGTAATCAGCCTGTCTGTCTAGAAAGTAAGGGTAGAACCAGTCCTCTATTTCTGACATCCTTTGAGCTATAGCATTGCTATTACTTATTTTACAGTCCTTGAAGTTTATTTTAATTTGAAGTATAAATAGTGTGATTTTTTTTAATGTTTCACAAACATGTATCCTAAGAACTTCAAGGACATGATGATAAAATGTTAGTCCAATGACAGCACTATTGAGAATTTACAGCTGGCAACCAGCAATAGTCATAGTATTATTAGTGGACAAGAATCAGCTAGGGGGTGGGAAAGCATGCCACAAGGCTCTGTCATGAATACCACTTCTTCAATATGTTTCTATCAAACACTTGGGTAATTAAGCATGCTTTGTTCAAGTTGCAGAATATTGTGGATGGACCAATGCAGTAGACAGCCTCTGAGATGGTCCCAATGATTTCTTTTTCTTTTTTTTCTAAGATTTTATTTATTATTTTTAGAGAGGAGAAGGGAGAGAGGCAGAGAGGGAGAGAGAGACATCAATGTATGGTTGTCTTTCACCTGCCTCCAGCTACAGACCTGACTGAATACCTGGCTTGCAACCTGGTTATGTACCCTAACTGGGAATTGAACCAGCAACTTTTATGTTCTCAGGCCAGCACCTATCCACCTATCAGGTGGAGCCCTGGCTGCTGAGATGTTTCTCCATCCCATCAACTACCACCCATGGGAGCCCGACCAGCCCTCTCGCATCTCCGCACTTCCTACCGGTCACGTTGTGATGAATTGGCTCTTCTATTCTGTCCCTGGTAATAAGGCTTTTCTCTAGTTGGTGGTCCATTTGTTATTCCAGATGATTTCTCCCCAATTAAGTTGTAATTCCAGTTTCGTGTTGGGAGGAAGTTGGTGTAGCTCCACTTGCTCCTCCACCATCTTGGCTCTTCTGCTTGTTTGTTTTAGATTCAGTTAGTTTTTTGTTTAAAAAAAAAAAAAAAAAGTAGAATATATAACAAAGACCCATGTCCGTAAAGCCTAAAACAGTCAGTATTTAGCTTTTTTATAGAAAAACACTTGCCAATCCCTGCATTAAATAATATAGCCAATAAAGGAAGCCCCAGAACTACCTTAACGAATGACAATAAAAAAGTGATGTAATTGAGATAAAATTTGGCAGTCATTAATAAAAAGTTCCACCGTTAAGTTCAAAACTACAATCTCAAGCCCTGGCTGATGGCACAGTAGATAAGGTGCTGGCCTTTGAACCCAAAGGTCGCAGCCAGGGCACATAACCAGGTTGCAAGCCAGGTCTCCAGCCAGGTCTGTAGCTGGAGGCAGGTGAAAGGCAACCACACATTGATGTTTCTCTCCCTCTCTGCCTGTATCCCTTCCCCTCCCTATAAAAATAATAAATAAAAATCTTTTTTTAAAATACAGTCTCAGAAATATAGCATAATGATCATGTGAAAAGATTAAATGATTTTAGTGGATCCCAGGCTCATAAAAAGCAAAAATATTATGTGGGTGCTTTAAAAAGAGCTAATATAAGCCCTGGCTGGTGGCAAAATGGAAAGGGCGCCGGCCTGCGAACCCAAAGGTGCTGGTTCAAATCCCCAGCCAGGGCACATAACCAGGTTGCAAGACAGGTCTCCAGCAGGTCCGTAGCTGGAGGCAGGTGAAAGGTAACCATACACTGATATTTATCTGTTTCTCTCCCTCTCTGCCTCTTTCCCTTCCTCTCTTTCTGGAACTAATAAATAAAATCTTTTGTTTTTAATTATTAAATAAATAAATAAATAAAATGTTTTAACTTGAGTTCAAAATATTTTTGAATCAAATGAATTAAAGATGAAGTATAAGACTCAAAACCATAAAAGTGCTAGAAGAAAACATAGGCAGTAAAATCTCAGACATTTCTTGGAATAATATTTTTTCTGATATATCTCCTTGGGAAATGGATACCAAAGAAAAATAAACAAAAAAACTACATCAAATTAAAAAGATTTGTTTACAGTAAAGGAAATTATCAACAAAATAAAAAGACAACCCATTGAATGGGACAACCCACATATTCACCAATAAAACATCTTATAAGGGGTTAATACACAAAATTTATAAGGAACTTATAAAACTCAACACCAAACTATCCAATTTAAAACTGGGCAAATGACTTGAATAGACACGTCTCCAAAGAGGACATACAGATGACCAATAGATTCATGAAAAGATGTTTAACATCACTAATCATCAGAGAAATGCAAATTAAAACCACAATGAGATATCTCACACCAATCAGGATGGCTACCATCAATAAATCAACAAACAGCAAGTTCTGGCCAGGATGTAGAGGAAACTGAACCCTCCTGGTAGGAATGCAGACCAGTGCAGCCACTGTGGAAAACAGTATGGAGTTTCCTCAAAAAATTAAAAATGAAACTGTGTTATGATTCAGCAATTCCACTTCTGGGAATATATCCAAAGAAACTGAGACACTAATTTAAAAGAATATATGCACCCTTATTTCATTGCATTATTTACAATAGCCAAGATTTAGAAGAACCCCAAGTACCCATCAGTAGATAAGTGGATTAAAAGGCTGTGGTACATTTAATATTACTCAACCATAAAAAAGAAGAAATCAGGCCCTGGCTGGTGGCACAGTGGATAAGGCATCAGCCAGCAAACCCAAAGGTCATTGGTTCAATTCCCAGCCAGGGCAACACAACCAGGTTGTAAGCCAGGTCTCCAGCCAGGTCCTTAGTGGAAGCAGGTAAAAAGCAACCACATTGATGTCTCTCTCACTCTCTACCTTTCTTCCTTCCCCTCTCTCTAAAAATAATAAATAAAATTTAAAAAAAAAAAAGAAGAAGAAGAAGAAGAAATCGTTTTGCAACAACATGGATGGACCTGGAGAATATTATGCTAAGTGAAATAAACCAGTCAGAGAACGATAAATACCACAGGACTTCACTTATATGTGAAATCTAATGAACAAAATAAACTAACAAACAAATAGAAATAGACTTATAAATACAGAGAATAGATCATTTCAGAGGGCTCAGGAGTTAGGGGTCTGGCTGAAAAAGGTAAAAGGATTAAACAACAACAACAAAAAAAGCCCACCCTGTAGACATAGCCAACGGTATGGTGATTACCAGAGGGAAAACAGGGTGGGAAGAAGTAGAAGAAGGTAAAGAGGGGTAAATGGTGATAGGAGGAGACTTCACTTGGGCTGGGAACACACAATACAATATACAGATGACTTGTTCTAACATTGCATACCTGAAGCCTATATAGTTTTACTAACCCACATCACCCTAATAAATTCAAATTCAATTAAATACAGATGATGCAGTATAGAGTTGTACACCTGAAACCTATGTAATTTTATTAACCAATGTCACCCAATAAATTTATTTTTTTAAATGTTTTGAAGACTAACTAAAGAAAGATATGATGTACCCTAGACACAATTAACTCCATTAATTTCTTATATACAACAAAATCTACTCTCCTCTTTTTTTCTGGAAAGCTACTAATATTTATTTAACCTTTAGAGTTCACAATTCCTTGTTGTTTGCTATTATCTCTGAGAAATTATCCTGAATGTGGTAAGCAGTGACTGAATCAGATCCGTTGGCTTCTTTAGCTTTCAGGCCAGCTAGGGTGAATACAATCAAGAAGAGCAGTGATAAAAATAGCCTTTGACACTAAACCGTGAAAAGCAGAGCTGTGGGGACACTAACAAAATCCTTCTGGGGAAGAGAATTTCCCCTCAACAGGAGAGAAAAGTGATTGCTATTTTCACAACGTAAAGGGAGGTGGAGACTTTTACTAAACTGAGTGGCAAAAAGACAGAAGAGAGATTAAAAGAAAAGAGGAAACAAAAAAGGAGAGAAATCAAGTGATAGCATGTCTTCTTACATTGAATCACTGTTTGAACGGGATCACTTAAGTATTTAAGATAAATTTAAATCTAAAACCTATATCTGTGTAATGCTCACATTTGACTATATATTTTCTATAAATCCAATCCTGGTAGCCCTCAACAATAAATTTTATTTAATATTTAAATCATAGATCATAATACTCTATAAAAACTTTTCATTGCTCAGGGTATGGATGGAAATCACTATTATAATAAGTTTCTTAATTATCAGTGTCTCTGTAAAAATTTACTTCTTATAATATCTAATTTGACTATAAAAACTAGGGTATGAAAAAATACTTTTAAGCTGTTTTTAAAACTTAGGGGGAGGGTGGGTGGGGAGGGGGACAGAGGGGAGCAAAAAGGGGATGGATGTAATACAACAACAATAAAATTAAAAAAAAAAAACACTTGGGGGAAAAAAGAGAAAACCAGGAATGAAGTAAACCAGTAAGTTAACCTGCTTGCTAAAAAAGGAAATTACAAACATATATGGCCAGTCTTCTTTTTAAATATTCATTACAAAGTAATTTAACAAAGATTATTCAAAGTATCCAACCTGTTTAGAAGATAACTCAATGTTCAATATACTTTCAATTGTCTAAGATGGAAAACCACATGTCCAGAAAATATTCTTTTTTAATATGAAATCTATATTATATGCCTATTGTATCTCAATTTTGAATTTGACTTTTCTTTGTTGCCATGTATTGACCATAACACATAGTAATACATGGGTCAGCTAGAAATGAAAATGTTTCTAGAATTAGTACTGTTTAAAATATATTTTGTCATTTAATTATTATGAAATATATTATTTATATTATTAAATATCATTATTATAAATTTTTATATACATATAATGCTGAACCTTAGTTTTCTTTTGAGATTTTTGAAGTAAACAAGTAAAATGGCAATAAAGAAAAAATGATATTATTGACATGCCCCTCTCATACAGTCACTGTGCCTTGTCCTTTGTGCCCTTATTATTTATGTATTTTAAATGGTTGCTTTCATTATAGACAAAATGTTATGCTTTAACTATTTCACTTAAAACTATATCCAAACTTACTGCATAGATTCATGATTATCATGGTAATGTGTAGATACTCAAAGACTTTGCAAA
Source organism: Noctilio leporinus (assembly GCA_004026585.1). Lineage (NCBI taxonomy): Eukaryota > Metazoa > Chordata > Mammalia > Chiroptera > Noctilionidae > Noctilio > Noctilio leporinus. The sequence goes on along the minus strand of PVIW01001279.1, from coordinate 191,972 downwards.
ATGAGACAGGGTACTGAAATTTGAAAAGTCAGAATCTGTGCCACCTATCACTACCAGAACCAATCTGTAGAGAGAAGGATGGAATCCTTATGGGCGCTTTATTCAGATGCCAGCAATCTGAGGTTATGTACCCTGCCATCTTTTCATCTCAAGCCAAGCTTTTTATAAAGAAAAGGAAAGGGTAGGTAAGGGAGTTGGAAAAAGGTTAATCAGATGTGAGTTGCAGTCTGGTAGCACTTTTCCTAGTATTTCTTTATCTGTTGATCAACTATTCGTTAACCTATGTCACAGACATTTTCTCCCTGCAACGCAATGGCTCAGATACCATCTCCTTTGATGCAGACACCTTAGGACACAAAGGCTGAATTGTTTGTTGACCTCCTGGAATCCTATAGGTCATGCATTCCAGTTCCCGGAATACCAGCTTTCCACATGCATTAATCACTTGCTTATCAACTATAACTACAGCTAAAACCTTTAACTCTTCATTCCCCACTGTGAGTTTTTACTTATCTCATTCCTATGAGATTAGTTTTATATGCAAGTAATCATTTTGCTGTTGAACAAGCAGTCCTTCCAAAATTAGAAACCATTTTACAAGCAAATTAACATGACTAAAGGCATAAAATAGATTAGTGGTGGTGTAGCAATTCATGGACACATCCACTGACAGCATGAAACAGTGTTGAGTACAGTAACAAAAGTTGCAAACTCTCCCGCTAGGGCTACATTAGAAAAGTGTAAAGAAAACATTTCCCTATCCTTTACCAAAGGACCCCAATTATAAATATTGGGCATCCAGAGGTTCAGTCACTTTTCTTCTAGTTGGCTTTCTGAGGATCCTGTCTTCCAAGGCTTGAGTAGCAATTTACCTTCAGGAAAGGAATGTAGCAAACTTGTGGGAGAGAGATCTCTAAGGCAAGCAAGGTTATTAGTTTAGAGTTAAATTCAGACTTAGATGTTGTACATAGTTATTTACCTTCACTTCTTGACCTATATACACCTCTCCACCCCACTCACAGGCTGTAATGGTGTCCCACACACAACTTCGTAAGGACTCAACTGAATGCCATTTTGAGGAGCCACCCTTGTCCCAGGCAGAGCAATAGGTAAAACTTTATCCCTATACACAGTTTGGTTACATTTTCCTTCAAGACGTGATTCATCTTCTCTACCTTTTAGAAGTTTGAGGTCATCATGTGGTGCAGCATCTCCACTTGACTCCTAAAAATGTACTAACCTTTCATGTAATTTCTGAAACAAAAGCAGGTCCATTACACTTTGGATGCTGCTGGGTGGGCCAAAGCAAGGAATGATTTCCTTCGGGAAGGCTTTCATTACCTCAGAGGGCTTCTTAGTTCTAGGAGGATAGGTCTCTACCCATCATGAAAAGATCAACAAAGACTAACATGCATTTCCAACCTTAGACCCTCTCCATATGGGCAAAGTCTACCTGCCAGCCTTCAAACAGGCACTGCCCTTGGAATTGTTTCTCTCCTTTTTTTCCTGATGGGGATTTGTCTCTGGATTTTTCTTCTGGCCCGTGGCTTTAGAAATTCTGGGACCTGTGAACCATGGCTTAATACAGGTGGCTCAAAACCCCAGCTTTTGGCTTTCTTTAAGTTTGCAGTTGAATATTCAGGGTTTAATTATGGCAGGTCTAGAGCAGGTACCAAAAGTATCATGTGTTCCTTTAGCCGCCTCTTTTACTGCCTGATCAGCCAGATTGTTTCCTTTAGCCACTTCAGTGTTCTCTCTCTGATACCCCGTGTCATGCATAACTGCCACCTGTAAAGGCATTTCAAAGTCTCTAATAATTTAAAATTTCTGCCACATGCTTCATCTCCTTTTTATCGGAGGTTAAGAGACCTTTTTCCTTTCAGATTCACATTCACTCTGTTTTAAATCAATTCTGCTAGAATAAACTTCATCAATTATTTCAGCAAAGTCATGCATAAGCACAGCCAAGTCAGGCTCTGGGGAAAAAGGAGTTAAGACTTAACTTACTTACAGCTTTGAATTGCTCAGTACCCGCCCATTCTTCCAGCAGCAGCCACAGATTTTCTTTTTGTGCCAGCAGGTTCAGGGGAAGTGCATCGCTGATGATAGGCTGTCCCAAAGAAAACTTTTCAGCTTCCTAGAAAAGGTTGCAGGAGCTGTCACAGCTCTCCAGCAGGCTAGCCACTCCTGGACAGTGTGATCTAGTTTCTTTTTCTTTTTTTTTTTTAATTTTATTGTTGTTGTATTACATCCATCCCCTTTTTGCTCCCCTCTGTCCCCCACCCACCCACCCATTCCTCCCAAAGTCAATCCCACCTGTTGTCCATGTCCATGGTTCCTTTATACTAGGTTCTTGTCTAAGCTGCTCCCCTTCCTTGCCTCTGCCTCCCCCTCCCTAGTTTCTTTGACAAACCCAGTAAGACACCTATCAACAAGCTCAGACAGGGACCCAAGAAACCTTATAGCACAGTCTGGGCCTTCTGTGCTGATACTTTGTAACTATGAGATACCAAATGGCTCGAGGTAGTATTAGTTAAATGATGCATCTACATATTGTAACAAAGTTCCTCTTTCTAGTTTAGATCTTTTAAATCCTGGTCCAGGGTCCCCACAAACCATGGGAAATTCTTGAACCCTTGTGGTAAGACTGCCCAGCAGTACTGGTCTTGACCAAGATGCTGGGTCCTGCCATTCAAAAGTAAATAACAATTGAGGTTCTTGATCAGCTGGAATGCAAAAGAAAGCTTTTTTTGTTTGTTTGTTTTGTTTTTGTTTTAATTTTATTGTTGTTGTATTACATCCATCCCCTTTTTGCTCCCCTAGAAAGCATGTTTTAAGTCTAATATTGAACACTAAAGGCTGTCCCTGGGTATACTCTGCACAATGTCATCAATGTCCTTTACGGCCCTTAAATCTTGTATTTTAGGGGGAGAGGCAGGGCCGAATGAGTCCATAGTCCTGAAATTTCTGAATTATTGGGCACATTCCTTCTGGAGTCTCCTTTTGCGAAACACACTGCCTCTTACTGGGAGTCCCTGCCTCTCATTTGAGGTCAGCTTTAACAGGGGAGGCTCCCTTGCCCTCTGTGGCCTTCCAGCAGCCCACACAATGGGGTTTCCCTGATTCTCAACTTCTAGCCAGGGTTGCTTCCTTCTTCTCACCGGTTCATCATGAACTGCTGGGCCTGCTCCGAAGACACCTGTAGGTGGCGCTGTTGTTCTTCTGGAGAGCGTGATTTGCGCTAGAAGTTTTGACAAATCCATTTCCAGAAGCGGGAAGCCATGTTTCCCAAAGCACAAGCTAATGACTTTAAGAAAAATTGGCTTTTAGGTCTTCCTAGTGTAGCCTAACCTACCTGAAATGTGCTCAGAACACAATATCGAAAATACACTTGGTAACGTGGTACATTGTAGAGCACAGGTCGTTTACCCTTGCCATCATGAGGCTTAGTGGGAGCTGTGGCTGGTGACACTGCCCAGCATCACGGAACAGTATTGTACCACGTACCGCTGGCTGCAGAAAAAATCTATATGCAAAATTTGAAGTACAGTTTCTACTGAATGCTATTATTTTTGCACCATCCCCAGTCAAATTGTACATCAAACCATCCTAGATCAGGGGCCACCTTTATTTAGACCGGGTCTTCCTGGGCTTTCTTTTCTGAGTATATATCATATCATGTTTATTATATCATCTTATATATTACATTACATGTTTTATCATTTTGTTCTTTTGCATTTTCATTTGCATCTCCATAGTCTAAGGGTATTCTAAATCTAATAATTACACATATTGACAGGTTAAAAATAATATTCTTCAAAGTATAATAAATTATCTCCATTATATACATTAGCTATCAAGCTCTGCAATAGAAAAATGAAGGAAAAGACAGAATAAAAGAGCAAGCAAGAGAGAATGAGAATTTATAGAGGCATATAGCTTTTTGTAGCATATACATGAAAACACAACTGTATTTCTTACATTATTTGTAAATGACTCCTGTTTTCACTTCCAAGATGCAAGGATCTTTACCATTCCTGAGAATAAATACTGTTGTAGGTTTCAATCACACTTAGACATTATGTAAGGTATGATTTTACTTATCCAACCCTTGTATTTCCAAATTCTAAAAACAGGAATGCATAGATTTAGATATATACTGCTCAGGGCAACAAAGAGAGCCTTTCAACTATGCAGACAAGTCTTTTCCTGTTAGTCTGGTCTCCTCTGTTTCACTAAAACTTTTATGTGTTTCTAGACTGTCACAATGCACATCAGTGATGTATGGGAAAACGGAAAATTTAAAAAAAAAAAAATTTTTTTTAACCATGTAATGCAGAAGTCCCTGGATTAACAGCTTTGAAACAATTACGGCACATTGGAGTGGTGACAACTAGCATTTATAAGAGGAAGATAGTATGAGAAACATGCTCACCCAGTCCGTGAAACAAACTGACAGGCCACAAGTATAGGGAAAGTGAGGTGTTGATTCATGATTTTGCAAGAGCGTGTGCCTGGTGGAATCTGGTGGACAAGCACACCGAACTGGGAGAGAAGTTTCCTCTCTGGCTGAGTACTTCGGAGTCCCAATCTGGTGCAATCCTGTCCAAAGAGATGATTGGGCAGTTTAAATCCCAGCATGCGCAACTTTTGGGGAACGTGGCCATCTTTCCTTGCCTTTGTTCTCAGAGGTATCCGTGACTAGCTTAGTAGCTCCTCACTTTGTTAATCCTGTTACCTGGGAGACTTCCTGACTTGTTTGTAGTCTGATTCAACTGTTAATTATTCCCTAAAGTGGTACCACCTTTCTCCTTATTCCCTACAATTCCCCCTATTTCTTTGGGGAAAACTGACCGCTCAAACATCTGGTTATTCAAATCTTTTCTTTTTTTTTTTAAGATTTTATTATTTTTCAAAGAGGGGAAGAGAGAGAGGCAGAGAGGGAGAGAAACATCAATGTATGGTTGCCTTTCACCTGTTTCCAGCTACAGACCTGGCTGGAGACCTGGCTTGCAATCTAATTGCATTGCCCTGACTGGGAATCGAACCAGCGACCTTTGGGCTCACAGGTCAGCGCCTTATCCACTGTGCCACCAGCCACAAATCTTAAAAGAATTTTCTTGCTCTCTACCTCAAAGCAAGGATTTCCTTCAGCCTTTGGGAGAAGGAGATTGTTCTATTGGTAAATTACTGGCATTTGTTTAGTTAGCAAGGTCTCAGTTAGTCTCTGGACTAAACCCCTAATGCAGAGGTGGGAAACACAAGGCCCGCAGGCCACCTTCTTTTATCAGCACCTTGTTTCTACCCAGCTCACTTAACTGTTAAGGAGTAGTCACATTTACACAGTCCTGAAATTACATTCGGGCCTTTGAAAGCAACCTCGAGGCTGATGTGGCCCCCATGAAAATGAGTATGATGGTCCCCACCCTAAATCAAGGGATGACACAGCAGCCTGGAGCAGTGAATACACCCACTACTATGACTGGGGAGATGATAGCTGATGTGACCATTCCTTCTATTGACTACCCTCTTGGTCATGCATGATAATGTAGAGCTTACTCCTTTTGTTATCCTGTTTTACTCCGAAACGTCCCGAGTTGTTTACAGTTTGGCCTCACCATTCCAGTTTGAGAGTCGCTTGCTACCATGTTTCTCACAATTCCCCCGATGTCTCCTCTGGAGAGTGGACTACTCAAACCTTTGATTCCTGACTTTCAAATCTCCTAAGTCCCACTCCCTTTAACAACACCTAAAATATACAGTCCTGCCAGAGCGGGCCAGTTTTTAAAATAGACAAGCAAGAGGTACCATCTTTCAGAAACACAAATACTTACAGCTTAGTATTACCCAGTCAAATTTAAAGTCCCCAGCGGCTGCTGTATTCAATTAGGGGAGGACCTTGCGCACACTCCCTAACTCTGTTACCACCTGTAATTCCCTATCTCTGTGCAAGCTGCATGGCTCCTTCCCTCCTTTGCCCCTGCCCCCCTTTGCCTCCCAGCGGGGAGCCCACTCTCAGGGCAGAGTCCAGGTCAGTTGGCTGTCCCCGGGGAGCAGCATGCTTGCCGTCCAAAGTCTGGCACTGTTGGGCAAGCCGGCATCCTGCTGTATTCCGGGGGCAACATGTTCAGCAACAGGGTTAGAAAGCACAGGTAAAACCGTAACCACTAAATGACAAAGGTGAGGATATCCCATATTAGGAAAAGAGTGGCTTTTCTGGAGGAAGGTGAGGAAAGCATGTCACACCTGTCTACAGCCCTTTCAACCCAATCTACTTAGTTGGGGCTGAGGGGATTCCCCTCTTTCAGACTTCTGGGCCCTTTCTGTCCCAGCCATTAGGACAGAAAAACCAGTTTTAAAGTGAAGCCCACAGACCTCCCCATACTTCACCAACCCAAAATACTGAATCTTAGGAGGCAGCGATGCAAATGAGCATCTTAAGTGAGGCCTATGTTGTACAGACAATCACTTAGGTAGGCTTACGCTCTATGAAAACAGAAGAAAGAACACACACGTTAACTTACACAAATCAGTCTCTGGGGCTGTGAGACTGTCTTTTTTTTTTTTTTTTTTTTTTTTGGAAAACATCCAGTCACAGGGAAATGACATTTAACAGTGGCAGTTTGACACATTCTTTCTTCTTGCCTGTAAATTAAGCATCTTTGATGATGTTACAAACCTAGTTACAACTTCTAAATGAAAACAAACTTTGAAGACTGCTAGTTGTACTGGTTGAATGTCTATGAATCATGATTTTTCTCCCTAAGATCATCCTCATTGTTATTAAAGTTGTTTTTTTTTCCTGTTCATTTGCATAAACATAATAAAAGCAGCAATTGATCACATAGGATCTTTAAGCCTGCTTTGCTGGAAACCATAAGGAACTTTCAGACTTTTAAGTTTGCACTTCAGGGCACAGAAGCTGAGCCACACCCCTGCCATCTGGCTTTGCCTGTATACATCTGCTCCTTTCAAATCCTTGAGGGTTTCCATTGTGCCTTAAAGTTCTTCCTAGCTACCTTTCAGGAGAGCAATCTTCTCGCTCCTTCCCTGGAAATGTTACCACAGACACACAACCAACCAAGGTGTCAGGCCTTTCCTTGTGGGCTTTTCTTAGCTTGGAAAGTCAATTCCAGTTCCTCGGGACTTTCTGGTAACAACCAGAGCCCAGGCATGCCTCCTGCAGGCATGACATTCCAGTCAAAGTTCTGATTGACAAAATCTCTATTAACAACAGATCTTTTTAGTTTTATGCAAAGAGGCACAGAGTTATTACTTACTTCTTCAGAATGCCAAATTCTGGAGGGATCAGGTAGGGAGAAAAATAGAAATGCTTCAATATTGCTACAATTTACCAAAATGCTCTAAGAAAACAAGTTTCTAAAAATCAGTAATATTTTTAACAGAGTCCCAAGGAAAATAATTACATTCAGTCCATCTGGTCTTACTGAGAGGGGATTAAAATGTTGGAAAATTTTAGTTCCAGGTAACAGCTAATAAGTTTAGTAATCAATGTATGTAAAAAAAACTCTTGTTTCAGGAACTGAAGGGATGACCCAGCTTGCCTCAAAGTAACCATAAGCAGTCCCACCTTTGTGCCTCAGGAGGACTGAAGCAATCAAGGTAGTATGCAACCAGTATACTCCAGGTGAGAGGGCCTCCACCCAGGACACAGACCTCCACCCAGGAGACAAAGAAAGAATGCTGCAGCTTTGATCTCATTAATTCCCCCTGAATTCCAAAGACAGTCTGTTAGGGTACAAACCTGCTGTCTTCTCTGATCATCCACCATCTGATCTCCCATAAACATTCAAGCCCTGTCTCTGCATATTGGGTCTGGCGCATGACAGGCAGCACACACTCTGGCTTTTCTGATTTCACTACAATCAGCTCCTGACTATCCTACTTATTGGCCAGTATCTCTATAAACCCAGTCATTCCCAGGGCCCTACAAGTCCCCAACTATTTCAAAGTATTATCTGAACATTTATTCAGAGAAACTTATATTTTAGAATAAGTCAAAGTCCCTTCCATGGGTCTTTTTGAAGATGTAGTGATTTCGCAAATGCATCCAAGTAATACAACGTCTGTCTCTAAATGACCAAAAACATATTTGAAAAGGCATGGCAAAAGAATGTACCTTTTAAAAAGATTTTATTTATGGGCCCTGGCTCATCTATAGTCTCTCCCTTCTCCTCCTTCTAGAAATAATAAATAAAATATTTATTTATTTATTTGCTTTTATTTATTTGTTTTGCTTTTATTTTTAAAAGATTTTATTTATTATTTTTAGAGAGAGGGGAAGGAATGGAGGGAGGGAGAAAGGCAGAGAAGGAAAGAAATATCATTGTATGGCTGCCTTTCACCTGCCTCCAGCCACGGACCTGACTGGAGACTTGGCTTGCAACCTGGTTGTGTGCCCTGGCTGGGAATTGAACCAGCAACCTTTGAAGAGTTTACTTTTTTAAAAAACAATATTTTAAGATAAAACTGAGGATAGAAATGTAAGTACTATATATCACACCAAGCAATCAGTCTATTTGTTCCCCACTGTCTAATTGTTCCCAGGGTTTCATTCAGAAATAACAATTGGTTTTAGAAAATCAAACAGAACTTTTGTCTTTTTCATTTGTCATTAAATGATCGCTTTGCTCTACTATCTAGCCCTGTGCCTTTCTTTTTCTTATTCCTATTTTCTGCTTCCTTTTTCCTTCTAAGTTTTTTACTCCAAATGTCCTTTCTTCTTAAATTACTCATGAATGTGGCACATATCTCATTCCTTTATTCCTTCTTACCCTTCTCCTTCACAATCCTTCACCTTCTTAATTCCTTCTTTCTCTGTTACTTCCCCCTACACAATTATTCAATTTTCACAGACCCTTTGTGACTTATTTGAACCCTCTGCAACCTTCATAGTCTATTTTAGTTTGCCCTTTTAATTCCTCTAGAAAAAAACCAACAGCTTACTTTCAATTCTATTTCCTTTGCCATTATTTACATCTTTTATTACTAAAACCATATATTCTTTCCCAACTTTAATTATAATTTCCAATTCTTAAGACAACTAAAATAATTAACATTCTGTAAATTGACAAACCTATGAATACATTTTATAATTTTCAGAAATATTTTTCTTTTTCCCTCAATGGCAAATAGTTAACATTTTTATTCTGGGTGATTACTGCAATCCTTTTGTGTGCTCAAAAGTGAGCTGTTTCATTACAACTTTTATAGAGGCTACAGAAGAGGCAGGGAAGATATCCGGCTACACTTATAACATCTGCTTATAGTCTAAAGGGAATTTCCTTGCCCTCCTTTTCTATCCTTCTGCTTGCTTTTTTTTCCTGTGAGTATTTAGCATTACTCCCTCTTTACTGGGGAGGGTTCTGATAGAACCTCTTCTTTACTACTTCTTTTACAATGGGAACCATAATTTAAGCATTTTGCTTCTGTTTTTCCTCTGATAACAAATGCCTTCTGTGCTTCTCTAAGTAATTCTTCAACTGATCTTCCCTTCCATCCCTCTAACTTTTGTAACTTTCTGGAAACATCAGGCCAGCTTTTGGTCACAAAGCTGACTTTTAAGAGACCTTGTCCTATTGGGTCTTTGGGATCTAACCCAGAGACTTTCTCACCTGATTCCTAAGTTTTTTGTAAAAATTCGGAGGGTGGCTCCTCTTTCTCTTGCTGGATTTCAAATGGCTTGGACATGTTCTGTGATCTGGGAGCTGATTTTCTTATTCTTCTAATTAGTAAATCCCTAAGGTCCTGCATTTGAGTTCTACCTTTAGCTTAATTATTTCTCTATCCTGGATCTGTGTTGGGGAACATAAATTCCGCTGGTATCACCCTGTGGCCAGGAGGGCACAGCCTTTCCCAGACAGCCATAGCCACTCTCCTAATCAGTCTTCTCTCCTCACCAGTAAATACTATATTCATAATAGACTTTATCTCAGCCCAAGAATAGAGGCTGGGTCCCAAGAACTGATCTAATTGTTCTGCTAGCCAAAGAGGGTCTTCTAAGAGCGATTTCATCTCCTTCTTAAAGTTCCTAACCTCCATGCCGATAACAGGGGCGTTCACAAATCCAATTTGCCCTCCTCAAATAGGAACTCCTCAGAAGGGAAACATTTGTTTGGAGGGAGTGGGGGAACTTTCAATGTCCTTTTTGCATTGTTCTAACTCCTTTCTTAAATTTTGATAGGGAGGCCCCAGCAGTTGGTTTAGTCTCCTCCTTATTTTTACCAGTTTCCCCTATCACCCCTTCTTCTTCCTTTCTCCTTGATGCCTCAGACCACTAGGGGGAGGAAGACAGGACAGGGGAACCCAGGGCCTTTCTTTAGACTTTTTCTTTCTCTTCCTTAAGAGAAAACCTGCAGGCCTGTCCCAGCAGCCAACAGAGGGCACAGTCCCTCTCTTCCTGTGGGGGTGATAGTTTATCATTCACATAAATACCGAGTCTTCATTTCCCCCAAGTTGGGGCCAAAAACAACAACAACAACAACAACAACAAAAACTTGAGGACCACTGGGGTGGTTCCTGGGGCCAGATGAGGAAATAATACTTTCCTGTGTCTGGGGACTCCCTCCCCAATGAGCAAACATTCTCCCTAAAAGGTTACTGGGTGGAATGTCCCTGAGGCCTTCCTTGGCCCTACTCCCTTTATTCCCACTCATACTTTATTCCCAGTAATCCTGAGTGTTCTTCTTCTCTTCAGGTTGGACCTATTAAATTCATTAGTTCAATGAATACTTGATGAATACTTACTATATGACCAGCACCAAATCACAATGTAGTGGTAGCACAGCTCCAGAATCAAACAGATCAAGTTAAAATATGAACCAAAATATCATCAAAACCTCCATGTTTTCTGTTTTCTGTCAAAAGGAAGTAATATAGCATAAGTTTACTATAAAGATTAAAGGAAATAACATATGTGAAGTGCATACGACAGTTCCTAGTAAATCGTAAGCCCTCAACAAGTGTTAGTTGTTATTAGGGAGTATGCAGTATTTAAGAAAACAAACAAACAAACAAAAAACCCAAATAAACAAAAACAATATTGGATGGGTTTGATTGCAGGGGAAAGTCAGGGTTTACGGCAGAGCCAAACAAGGCAACTGCATTGTCAGGAAAGATTTCCCAGGGGAAGTGGTGTTGAAGCTGGATCCTGAAATATAACTTGGAGTCAGCTTGATGGCAGAAGAAAAGGAGTGGTGTAGGCAAGGAAAGCTTTTTGTCAAAGGGCTTAGTAATGAATTAGCGTGGCACTTTGGAGAAAGTGAGTGAAGTTCAGTAGACATGAAGAATCTTCTAACTAGTAAATTAGAGACGTGGCACAGGATCCAGGACAAAAGATTCTTGAAGAGAGTTTCAACTTTGCCTAAAAGTAATGAAAAGCAATTAGGAGATGTTTTTTTAAAAAAAGCCATCTGATTGGGTTTGAAAAGTAAGGGCTACCAGTTGGAGAACAGATTGGAGGAGAAAGGTGAGAATAGGATCATCTCTTGTACCCTACAATCATGACATGCTTTACTTTATTTCAATGACCAAATACCACAGTAATTGGAAATGCTTTCTTTATTGCCTGAGCTGTCATTGAACACTTTCTTCCTTTTAAATTCTAATAGTGTTTTGTTGTTTTTTTTTAAGATTTTATTTATTATTTCCAGAAAGAGGGGAAGGGATAGAGGGAGAGAGACATCAATGTATGGTTGCCTTTCACCTGCCTCCAGCTACAGACCTGGCTGGAGACCTGGCTTGCAACCTGGTTATGTGCCCTGGCTGGGGAATCGAACCTGCGACCTTTGGGTTCCCAGGCCAGCACCTTATTTATTTATTTATTTTTAATGATGACAATACACCTTTAATGTATAATCTCATCACAACGCCAGTGTCTGGGGAGAGTACTTGTTATCCGTCTTTCAAACACAGCTGCAAGGGAGACTCACAAGGTACACAGGTGTTGTAGGTTGGATTCCTAGACGGTACACTCTGGGATTGAGTTTAGTGTAGGAGGAGTACTCTTGAGACAACGAAGTACCCATGGGAATGATTGAAATCTGTGGAAGGAAGAAAAGGAAACAGCAGTGGGGAGAAAGAGAAGTCAAATTACAGCTTTAACCAACCCCATGAAAAGCTTTGGAGCTAGAATAGACCTTCAGGTGGCGAAGTCTTTACTCTCCACATCCATCTGCTATTGAGCGTAGGACTCCCTGTGGCTCTGAGGCACTCTCTGAAGGTGCTGAAAGCTCTCTGGAGATACCTCCTTCAGCAGCTGAACCCTCAGGCCCTCACTGAAGGGGTCCCCGGGGGTATATCATATACTGGGATAAAAATAGCCTGACCTGTTTATCCAAAAAACCTGACCAAGCTAATCAAAATCTTCCATCAAACATCATACGGAGCAACCTAATCATACCATCTAGTAGCTGTGACCTCCTTCTCAGAAGAAGGACATATTTCCACTATAGATAGACAAGCAGAGAGGAGGGCTGTGAAAGAGAAGGGGGAAAAAAGCTGAGTTTGTACTGAGCTCTAAACTGAGCCAGAACATGTTGCAGGGACATGTCCAGGCATATATGTTAAATAGGCATGTGCTGTTAGAAGGCTATTATCAACTAGAGTTCACAGTGTTGTGAAATTTTGAAGTAAATTAGACACCATACTTCACCTGAGTCTAGCATTCCCACAGGTCATGGGGTAACTATTATACCTGATGCTCTCATCCTTGAGGATATACATACATGTACACAAACAAATATACTCAGGTATTATATATGTGTGTGTATATCCTCAAGATGTATCTAGCCCTGGCTGGTGGCACAGTGGATAAGGTGCTGGCCTGGAAACCCAAAGGTTGCTGGTTTGATTCCCAGCCAGGACACATAACCAGGTTGCAAGCCAGGTCTCCAGCCAGGTCCGTAGCTGGAGGCAGGTGAAAAGCAACCATACATTGATGTTTCTCTCCCTCTCTACCTATCTCCCTTCCCCTCTCTCTAAAAATAATAAATAAAATCTTTTTAAAAAATGATATATCTAGAGAGAAAGAGGGGGAGAGAAACATAGATAGGTTGCCTCTTACAGGACCCCATCTGAACACCTGGCCCAAACCCAGGCATGTGCCCAACCAGGAATTGAACCAGCAACCTTTTGGTTTGCAGAACAACACCCCAACCCACTGAGTTACACCAGTCAGTGCTATTATGGTATTCTTAAAACAGGAAGCAGATATGGCCTGTGAAGCAACAATTGACCACATAATTTATTTTGCATCTGTGATTCAAATTCAAAAAAGAAAAATGAATGTACTCCACTCTTTGAAGATTCCTATGTCCTTTGAAATTCCATATATGAAATAACTGTGTCAATCTCTTAACCTTCTTTGCTTTTTTTTTGCTAAGGCTTGGTACTCTTTTAAGAGAAGAATGAGAAACCTCAGTTCTGCCTGGAATTATTGCAAATGCAAAGCTGTCCTGGTATGAGACTGCTCATCCCCAAGGCCCTTAAATAAATAAATAAAAATAAAACCTCAGGAAGCTAACGAACAAAACAAACAGATAACTAGAATGGAACCAGAGGCATGGAAATAAGGAATAGACTAATGGTGATGCGAGGGGTAGAAGAGGGGGAAAGGGGGGAAAGAAGGGGAAGGGTTTAGTCAAGGAACTAGTATGAATGACCGATGAACATGGACAACAAGGTGGGGATTGACCATGGGAGAGAAGGGATGGGGTAGGTGGGGCAGGGGAGAGCAATGAGGGAAAATGAGACAACTGTAATACAACAAGAATAAATTAATAAAAATAAATAAACAAAGTGGCAATGTTAACCTTAAAAAAAAAAAAAAAACTCAGAGGAAGCAAGAAATCCAATCCTATACAAGGGAATATTATCAGGTCCTGGCCCAGTAACTTGGTTGATTAGAGCATTGTCCCAGTATACTAAGATTGTGGGTTTTCATCCCTAGTCAGGGCACGTAACTATGGAAACAGGTGGGGGCCGGGGGACAGTGGAGAGCAACAGGAGAAAAATTAAGACAACTGTAATAGAACAACAACAATTTTAAAAGAAATTTCAAAAAAGAACCAACCAAGGAATGCAGAAATAAGTAGAACAACACATTGAGGTTTCCCCCTCTTTCTCTAAAACCAATCAATTAAAAAAAAATTTTTTTTTTAGAGTACATTGTCAGGAAAATGGTCTTCTAGATACACTGGGAATAATTCAAGTATTTGGTGATATTCTTTAGCCACTGGAACACTCAGTTTTCTGATTATTCATGATAAAAAATGTAGCCTCATATGACTTCCTGGGTTTTGAGGCCCTAGGACCACTATATCATCTTTACCTCTGAGGAAACTCCAACAAATGTATCTTTGGGAATTTTGGATTTGAATGTCTGTGCTGGAATGTGTCAACAAGTTAGCTAGTATTGAAAACTACATTTCCCAGAATTCTCTTCCTTCTGTGTTATTAGGTTAGAGTTGGTCCTAAGAACTGTGTGAAATTTGGAAGGCAAACATGAAGTAAAAGGCATGAGTCTCAGAAGGTCATTGAAGTAAGATATGGCAACAAACACAGAGAAAGAGAATATTAGCAAGTCCTTGCTTTGTCCTCCCCTACATTTGGCTCATTTTCCCAGAGACTGGTCTTGTTGCCCAAGAGTGACCCCAAGCCCTCCACCAGTTGCTTGACTGTGGTCCCACCAAGGCAATAGCTACATGAAGTGCTAATGTCCAAGAGGCAGCAATTTCCATAGACCTCATCACAAGTCCCATTTTGCTATTGCACTTTGGTGGCCTGAAGTAGTTGGCTTGCTTTTTTCTGCAAGCTTTGATTTGTCTACTAGGCACATATTTTTATTTTTATTTTTTAAACTATTTTTCTAAAGGTTGTATTTATTATTTTTACAGAGAAGGGCAGGGAGAGAGATGGAGTGGAAGAGAGACATCAATGTATGGTTGTCTTTCACCTGCCTCCAACTAAGGACCTGACTGGAGACCTGGCTTGCAACCTGGTTATGTGCCCTGACTGGGTAATTGAACCAGCAATCTTTGGGTTTGCAGGCCAATGCCTTATCCACTGTGCTACCAGCCACGACCTAGGCATATATTTTTAAAGTATAGATTGGTGATTTCTCTGAGGCTCTGACTCTCCTCTTTCAGAGTTTCACTTCCACAGCTCCTTTCACATTTTGTAAGTCCTTTATTCCCATATATTTTATAGCGGTTCTGTTATCCTGACAGAATTCTAAATGATACACTTTCCAGCCAAGCAAGTTAGAAGAACCAGATATCAGTGTTCTACAAATGGTAATGACCTTTCAAATGTAAAAGAGCTTCTTTACCTCAACCTCAATCACAAGCTGCTATCCATTTCCCTCTCTCGTCATAAAGAGTGGCCTCCATCATCTCCATGGAGGAAGCGTGCCACCTCCCGTCATGGGGAACCCTGCCCACACACATATTTCTGGAGAAAGATATATGTGGCCATAATAGATTACACAGTATATGAGACTGGCATGGTCACTGTAAACACTGTCTTCAAAACCTAAATCCACCTACTCGAGAGGCCTTAAACTCTTCCATGACCTGATATTCTTAACAGGGAACAGCACAAATGACAGAAGAGCCAGGAGAGTTAAACTTCTGTCAGGTACAGTGTATCAGATTCTTCTGGGAAGTCAAACTCCACATCATATATGTACCAGGTTCCTATAAGGCAAGAGGACTCTATTAATTTATTGATAGACAAGGTTATTTATGTACAACTGTTTTTGCTCAAAGACAGACATAGCCCTACAACCACAGATAGCAGTAAAAACTTCATCATGTGGCAACGTGAAGAAGACACTGGGCCAAGCAGCGTCTGGGGGAGCTTCAGAATTACTGCAAACAGCCTTGAAGAATCAAGGTGTTGCTTCACCACCCTGGCCAGGTAGCTGGGTTGGATTGTGGGATTATCATCCCAATATGCCAAGCCAAGGTTGCAAATCCAATCCCCAGTCAGGGCACATACAGGAATTAACCAGTGAACACATAAATAAGTGGAACAAGTTGATTCTCTCTCTCTCTCTCTTCTCTCTCTCTCTCTCTCTCCCTCTTTCTCTCTCAAAATCAATCAATACATTAAAAAAAAAAAAAGTAAAAGATGTTGCTTCACCAAAGAGAACCCAGACAAATATTGACCTGGTTGTATACTGAGGTCCATTCAAAACCCTATGATGACTCATGGGGATGTCTGATAATCCTTTTTCTGACAGAACTTTCTGATGTATACCATTGCTTATAAGATTTGCATCTGGAATCAAAGTAGGCTCAGGATGTCCTGGGAAAAATTATACTCTGATCCCTCAGAACTCATTAAAAAACTGTTAACCATGGTTGTGATAGTCCTTCCCTTTCATATAGATTTAGTATAATTCTTAGTGCATCCACCAAGATGGGGCACAAAGTATTCTTTACATTGGGTCATATTCTGTTTCCGAACCTGCTGCCTTGCTAATTAAGGAGATGTTCTATCTTCATAAACTACCTTACAATTCAGAGTGAGTCTATATATTGCACTTAGTGTTACATTTCTGGAGTGCATTCCTCAAGATCTTCAATGTCTGAATTTACCCCTCTCCTATTCAGTATCCACAGATGAGGTTTAAAAAGAATGATCAACCAGATATATCAAACTTCCATGATTGTATATCAAATAAGTAATATGACTAAGTCACCTACTTTACAACAGAGAAGTTGGTCTTTAAGAAGTTTTATATACTTCTTTAGTAACAAATACGATGTCATGCCCACTGCTTTCCTTTATGCCCATCACCATCACTTTTGCCACAATTTTATTTTTGGAAGAAATCCAAAACAATGCAAAGGAGTTATGGACATCTGATACAAAGCTTCTGCGGTTCCCATTACCCATGCCCCATAGCATGAGTTTTAATTTCTACAGCCAGCATTGTTCAGATTTCCCAACATGGGGATTTCCAATTTCTATATCTATGGCCACTCTGGCCAAATCCTTTGACTACTTGCCACTATCTGTCCCTATCAAAGAAACTCACCATGCCTTTCACCCAAGCTTCCATTATATGGCAAATTGTGTGGTCATCCACCCTCTACTTCAACATCATCACCATATTACTTCCTAGTTCCTTTCTTAGGTCCCCACCCTCTCCTTCACTTCCAAACATTAGTAAATAGCCCAACACAAATGCCAGGACTTATCCAGAAAGCTCTACTATATCTTTAGAAATTTCTCTGAGCTCTCACTGTAACTGAAATCTGGCTGCCTCCTGAAGACACCACTTCTCTTAAGCCCCTCTCTAGAGCATGCTGATTGGCAGGTAAATAAAGTTATTGTCTAATGGCTTCTATTTTCTTAGTAAAATAGGGGGTGAGATCATTTAAAAGTGATCAAGGAGGCGTGTGAGGGGGTGGTTGGAGATTCATTTCCACATCATGAGCCAGTTTTATTTGCTCTGATTTTTAAATAAATTTTGAATCCAACCACTTCCAGTTACCTCCACCAGAAACACAGTAGTCTAAGCCAGCATTATATCTTCCCGAAGATACCAAATCAGTATTTCTGACAGATTTCCCTATATTCTTTTTGCCACCTCCAATACTCAACTAAGATGATCTTTTCAAAACACAGGTCATAGCACTGGCTTAATATGTTTCAATGGTACCCCATCTTTCTTTGGGTAAAGGCAGAAATCCTTACAATGCCTGCCTAGGATTGTCCTTTACACATCCTAGACTCGTTTGGAAATATGCTTTTCATGGCTTTCTGACACAATGGCAAAAATAGCATTCTTTCAACTACTTGAAACCACCATAATTCCTTTTACCATAGGGACTTCGGATGAATATAGTTCATCCCTCCTTTACCTAGTTAGCTCCTACTTTCCCTTAAGATCTCAAACCAACCATAATGTCTCAGGAAGACACCATTATATTTGCTCATAGTACCGTGTACTTCTTCATGATAGCACTTAACATAGTTAAAGTTTTTCCTTACCACAGTTATATTATTATATTTATCATTGGTTATATGGGATAGTTAGAGTATTGTACTTAGTAATTATTCTTATTAAATAATTTTTGAATTAAAGTACAATGTTTTCCCCCTGCTTAGCTTGTACACTCAATAACTCAATAAGGACTATGTCTGTTTTTGCTCAACATTGTTTCCCCAAGTTCTAGCCCAGTGCCTAATACATGTATGGTCACTGCTCAGTAAGAATCTGTTAAATAAATGAAAGCTTGAGTTGACAGTTTTAAACACTGAGGGAGACAAATATGGAGAGCAGACTCTGTTGCTCTTCTCTAATAGATATGTCCCATCCATCACTCCTTTGTAGTCTGTACAAGAACAAGGTTCCTGACCTACAAAGGGTAG
This sequence comes from Noctilio leporinus, assembly GCA_004026585.1. NCBI lineage: Eukaryota > Metazoa > Chordata > Mammalia > Chiroptera > Noctilionidae > Noctilio > Noctilio leporinus. The sequence goes on along the minus strand of PVIW01001279.1, from coordinate 173,567 downwards.
AACTTCCACTTCCGGGTTTACCATCCTTGCATCCTAAATTTATTTTCATTAATCCCTGTGCACATGGCCCTAGAACTCCACTTTGAAACCAGTACCTTTGCAACCTACCCCAACTGCCAGGGAAGAGGAGCCAAAATACACAATGAAAAATGATCTGGACTTTGCCATTATTAGAGCTAGCCCTGGTACTTCATCTGGTGGGGACAGGACTTAGCAGGGGAAAAATCATGTAAATGACATGGATGCAATTCCCTCCTGCAAGGTCCAGGAGTCTTGGCTGAGGCACTGCTCTGTAACCAGAAATGGGGCTTTGGTCCCTACAGAAGCAGGGTTGAATTCCTACAGAGAAATGAAAATGAAGTAGTTTGGGGTAGGAATGGTCATTAGAACACTTTTTTTTGAGAGCAAGCCAAGAATCAGAAAGAGGAAACCAGATGCCAAGTCTAGTTCAAAGGACAGGGGCAGGACTGTAAAACAGGAATGGAGCCACCATCAGAAGCCAAATGGACTATGGAATGGATGAGTGCAGAACAGGAGCCAGGGGGTGTGTACACTATTATTATAGTAGACAGGTCAGAGCCGGCAGGTGCCTGAGGCCAGGGCTCTAAATGACTGATTTAAGACCTATAGGTGGAATAGAACTTCAGACCAAAGAGAACTTCAGACCAAAGAGAATGGATGCCTTCCAGGGCAAGCCCTGGGAAAGTGCTCCCTTCCTTGAGAGGGGAAGCCTAGGTGTTTGTGTAAAGACCAGGAAAATCCACCCCCCAACCAGTTTCCTTTCATTCAGGCCCCTCACATACTCAGCATGTGACCCATATGTGTAACTAATAGGGAGCGTCACATAATGTAGCTCATGGCACATTGAGAGTTCTAAATACTCTAGCCTCGTTGCCACCTTGCTCCTTTCTCCCACTGTATTCTTGTGTTGACTGGCTCATGACTCTGATTTGTCTTCTGGCTTTTGACCCAATATTCCTTCCTTCCTCTGACAACAGATTGAATTTTATCAACTTGCTCTCCAGGTTTTTACCTTGGGCAATGCTTTTTACTTACATGTTTTCTCCTTTTGCTTCTAGCTACCCTGGATAATGAACTAAACTACCTGGAGTCCCTTATCTAGCTTAAACTTGAGTGGCTGATTCTCTCAGTATGTCTTAAACTTTCCACTCTCAGAGTAGCAAGGGCAGGACCTATAGAATATATAACAATATGCATTTAGTTGTTATCTTTTATTTTTATCCATATTTTTAGAAATCTTTACCCAAGGATATGTTTATTGATTTGAAAGAGACAGAGAGACATCAATGTGGGAAGGAACATTGATTGGTTGCTTCTTATATTCACCCCAACCAAGGACCCAACCCACAACCTAGGTATGTGCCCTGACTAGGGATCGAACCCACAGCCTTTTGGTGTACTGGATGATGCTCCAACTAATTGATCCACCTGGCCAGGGCTAGTTAGCTTTTAAATAATTGACCAAATTTGTTTCCTGTATGTAGGCCTTATCTCACTAAAAATATTAATTTTCTTAATGAATAATAATTGATTTTTATATAACCTCTCTGGTGCTTTTAATACTGAATACCTAATCAATATGTTGAATTTGAAAATAATGACAAATTGTAGGTGAGCTACAATAGATAGGGCAATGTTAAACCTAAGTTAAATGCTACCAGATCCCACTCAACACTTCTACAATCAAATTTAATAAAATACTACAGTCTTAATAAATAAGATAGTTTTCAAAATTATGAGTTTGTTCGCAAAGAATGCACATTATCAACCCTGTCCAGAAAGATCAGTTGGTTAGAGCATTGTCTCAATACACCAAGGTTGTAAGTTTGATCCCCAGTCAGTGTACTATACATACAAGAAGCAACTAATGAATAAATAAATAAACAGAACAACAAATCTCTCTTTCTCTTGCTCTCTCTCTCTCCCCCAAAATCAATAATAAAGAAAAATGTACATTATATCAAATCATAGAAATTTATAATTGGAAAAACCCTCAGAAATTACTAACCCTAATACCTTGAAATATTACCAAGAATCAACTTAATAGTAATATTGATTTCTAAGCCTGTGGAAGCAATAATAGAAATATAACTTCTGAGGTAGGCCAAGGACAGTTTGAAGAAAATGACATTCAAGGCAAATTCTGAATTATAGGTGTGAGTTAGCTAGTTGAACAGGGGGCACACGAAGTATGAAATAAAGCATGGGGGAGGAGAGGCAGAAGTGTCTGCTGAGTTTGAGCTGCTAAAAGAAATCTGACAGACTGAAGAAGGGGAGGGTGGCACAAAATGAGCTAGAAGCAGCTAGATTTTGAAGCCCTTACTAAGAATTATGGGCTTCATCATAAAAAACAGTGGGAAAACATTGACAAGTTGTATAAGGAAAATATACTTGTGTTCTCACCCTACAAAAAATATTACTATGTGAGGTAATGCATATGTTAATTAGCATGATTTGGTAATCATCTTACAAAGCAAATGTATATCAAAACATATTGTACACTTTAACTATATAAAATTGTTCAATGCCCTGGCTGGTGGCTCAGTGCATAGGCACTGGCCTGCGAACCCAGAGGTCGCTGGTTCGATTCCCCAGCCAGGGCACATAACCAGGTCTCCAGCCAGGTCTGTAGCTGGAGGCAGGTGAAAGGCAACCATACATTGATGTTTCCCTCCCTCTTTGCCTCTCTCCCTTCCCCTCTTCTGGAAATAATAAAACCTTTAATAAATAGATATATAAAAAAAAATAAAATTGTTTATTGTACATCAATACAGCTAGAAAATACTTCCATTTAAATTCTCTCTTTATTTACTTTTTAAAATCTTCACCTGTGGGCTTCTTCTTTCTTTTTGTATTGCTTTTTAAGAGGGAGGAAGGAAGAGAGAGGGGAGAGAGCAAAACATCAGTGCAAGCAAGAAGCATTGATTGGTTGCCTTCTGTATGGGTCCTGTCCAGGTATCACATTCATCTGGACCAGGAATCAAACCCAGGCATGTGCCCTGACCAGGATTTGAACCGGTCACCCTTCGATTATGAGATGACACTTCAACCACCTGAGTCACACCCCCAAGGCATTAATTAAACATCTTTAAAAGACAAATGACTCCTTAAGAAAACAAAAGTTAATAAAATATTGTAGGGTTTGTTAAATATGTAGAAGTAAAATGTAAGGCAAAATACTAAAAAGTCAGGAAGGGAAAATAGAATTATACTGTTATAATATATGATAATATAATGCATGAAAGTAGAATGAGGTAAGTTAAAGATATATAATATGAATCTTGAATCAACAATTAAAACTCTAGGCATCTTTATTGTGAATAATAGTTATAGTTGAAAAGCTAACAAAAGAGATAACAAGAAATAAAGTTGTACAACTGTGCCAAAAGAAAGCAGAAAAAGGAAAATGGGAACAAAAAAACCAGGACAAATAGAAAACAAATAGCAAGACAATATTTTTAAGCCCAAACATATCAATAATCACATAATTGATTACATAAATGGTCTAATCACCTACTTTAAAACCAGAGATTATAATATTGGATAAAAACCAAGACCCAACTGTGTTGACATGTAAGTTAAAAGTAAACTGATGGGGGAAAAATGCTCCATTCCAATACTAATCAAAATAAAACTGGGTGATTATATAAATATCAGACAAAGTAGATTTCTCTATCTTAGCATATCAATTATAATATAGCTTAAAAAAACATGATTAGTGATTTTCCTAAGGTTTGCAATATACATTTACAAGTAATCCAAGCACACTTTCAAATAATACTATACCATAGTGTAACTTATAACAAAACATTTCTAATCCATTCCTGTCATCCATTTTATCACTATTGTTATTCATTTTACATATACAGGCATATTTAATTTTATTGCAATTCAGTTTACCACAGATATTGCTTCTTTTTTTTTAACAAGTTGAAGGTTTGTGGCAGCTCTGTATCATGCAAGTCTATCAGTTATCAGTGCCATTTCCCAACAGCATTTGCTTACTTCATGTCTCTGTGTGACATTTGTAATATTTACAATATTCCAACCTTTTGATTATTATTATATATGCAATGATGATCTGTGATCAGTGATCTTTGATAATATAATTGTAATAATTTTGAAGCACCACAAGTTGCATTCATATATGGTAAACTTAATAAATGTTGTGTGTGTTCTGATTGCTCCATTGATTAGCAGTTATTCCATCTCTCTCCCTCTCATTGGGCCTCCATGTCCCCAGAGATACAACAATATTGAAACTAGGGCAATTAATAACTTTACAATGGCCTCTAAGTGGTCAGCTGAAAGGAAGAGTCCCATACCTCTCACTGTAAATCAAAAGCTAGAAATGATTAATCTGAGTGAGGAAGACATGTCAAAAGCTTAGATAGGCTGGGAGCTAAGCCACTGTACCACACAGTTAGCCAAGTTGTGAATGCAAAGGAAAAGTTCTTGAAGGAAACTAAAAGTACCACTACAGCAAACACACAAAAGCTAAGAAAGCAAAGCAGCCTGGTTGCTGACATGGATACATTTATAATGGTTCGAGCAGATCAAACCAGCCATTACATTCCTTTGAGCCATAGCCTAATGCAGAGCAAGGCCCTAACTCTCTTCAGTTCTATAGAGGCTGAGAGAGAGAAGGGGACACCCTGGCAGGTGTGGCTCAGTGGATTTGAGCACCAGCATGCGAACTGAAAGGTTGCTGGTTCAATTCCTAGTCAGGGTACATGCCTACATTGTGGGCAGGCCCCTAGTTGGGATCATGCAAGAGGCAACTTTTGCACATTGATGTTTCTCTTTCTCTCTTTTTTCCTCCCTTCCCCTTTCACTAAGAATAAATACACAGGGGAAAAATGGGGTGGGGTGGCGGGGCAAGGGAGCAACAGAAGCTAGCTAGCACAGGATGGTTCATGAGGGTTAAGGAAAGAAGCTGTCTCCATAACAAAAGTGCAAGGTGAACAGCAAATGCTGCTGAAGTTGCAGCAAGTTATCCAGAAGATCTAGTTAGACAATTGATAAATGTGGCTACTCTAAGTAACAGATTTTCAATGTAGATGCAACAACCTTATAGGTATTGAACGGAGATGTCATGTAGGATTTTCATAGCTACAAAGAATTCAATGCCTGGCTTCAAAGCTTCAAAAGATAGGCTGATTCCCTTATGTGCTAATGCAGCTCTTGACTTTAAATTGACATCAATGCTCATTTACTGATCCAAAATCCTAGGATGCTTAAGAATTATGTGAAATCTACTCTCCCTGTGATCTGTCAGTGGACCAACAAAGCCTGAATGACAACACAACTGTTTACAACATGGTTTATTGAATATTTTAAGCCCACTTTTGAGACCTACTGCATAGAAAAAAGATTTCTTTCACAACATTGCTGTTCATTAACAATACACCTGGTCACCCAAGAGCTCTGATGGAGATGATGGAGATGCACAATGAGATTGATGCTGTTTTCATACCTGCTAACACACCATCCATTCTGCAGCCCATGAATCAAGGAGTAATTCTGACTTTCTTACTTATTTATTTTTTAAGATTTTATTTATTATTTTTAGAGAGAGGGGAAGGAAGAGAGGCAGAGAGGGAGAGAGACATCAATGTATGCTTTGTCTTTCACCTGCCTCCAGCTACGGACCTGGCTGGAGACCTGGCTTGCAACCTGGTTGTGTGCCCTGGCTGGGAATCAAACCAGTGACCTTTGACTTCATAGGCTGGCGCCAATCCACTGAGCCACCAGCCAGGGCTAATTCTGACTTTCATGTCTTATTATTTATGCCCATACTGTAAGGGTATAGCTGCTGTAAATGGTGATTCCTGTGATAATTCTGGTTAAAAGAAACTGTAGTAAATAGGTCTTTAGTAATGTAATGGTAAGGTATGCGGAGAGGGAAAGTGTTACATTGTTCTGTATGGGTCTCAGTTTCTAGTGAGCACCTGCCCCTAAACTAGCAATTTCCAACCTTTCTTTATCTCATGGCACACACAAACTAATGACTAAAATTCTGTGGCACACTAAAGACATGTATTTTTTGCCAATCTGATAAAAACTTGGTATAATTTTTATTGATTTGCAAAATAATAATTATAATAATTAACCTACTCTTTTTACTTCAAAGCAACTTTGTTGTGTTGTTGTTTTGGTTCTGTGAAATACATCATTGGTGTCTTGATAGAGTTGAATTGAATCTATAGACTTTTTAAAAACCAGGTGCCTATATTTTTATATAATGATTCTTGGGACCAAGAAATAACTAATCAGATGCAACCTTATCATGCCACATGACCAATAAGATGCAATTGTAAGGTATGACCTATTTATTTATTTATGGTTCAAGACAGGACATTCATGCCTGACAACTACTGTGTGTTGGCTATTGTCACTTTTTTTTTTTTCGTATTTCAGATATTTTTTTATTTCTTCAAATTTGTTTATCAGGAGTGACTAAAATAAAAAATATAATTGAGTCCCACCATCACCATGGAAATGGCTTTAAGAGAAAACTAGTCAGATGAATATTATTGCTCCCCATTTCAACCAATAAGTAGTTGCCATTGATAAATAGCCAACAACAGTCTGTCAAGAATGCTCAAGATATGTTACATAATACAACATGCCTGCTCAAGGGGGGAGAGGGAGACTGTGAAATAATTTATGTGTGCTTCTTGATTTCATCATACAAGACAAGCACAAAAGCACCACCCATGTCTCTGAGAACATGGGACCATGCACTCTTGAAAAAGGCTTTGCCTCCTTCATCACGTGCAATCTTCCTCCAGCAGTCCAGTGTGCCCGTGTACATGATGTCAGTTCCTTTGCGCTCTGACTGCATCATCATTCGGCGACCAACCGTGTCAAATGGATAGGAAGTCAACCCAGCCACCGCTGTGACGGACTGTGCGATCATCCAGCTGATGAAGATGTGAGTATTCTTGGGATCTGGAAGCATTCCCTTTGCAGTGTCATAGATACCGAAGTAGGCGGCTCGGCAGATGATGATACCCTGCACAGACACATGAAAGCCCTGGTACAGGCCCTTAATCTCTTCAGATTTGTAGATCTTAACCAGGCAGTCACCCAGGCCTTTGAATTCCCTTTCAGCTCCAGCTTTGCCCACCTCAGCTGCTAGACGGGTACGGGCAGAATCAAGAGGATACACAAAACACAAAGAGGTGGCCCCAGCGGCACCACCTGATGCCAGATTTCCTGCCAAGTAGCGCCAAAACTGGGTTCTCTTGTCCACACCACCCAGGAAGATCTACTTGTATTTATCTTTGAAGGAAAAGTTGAGAGCCTGGGTGGGGGAATATCTGATGACATTGGACAGGTTACTGTGCCAGAAGGACAGGACTCCCTACTCCTTGGGGATACGAACCACACGGTCTATAACGCGCTTGTGTTGCTTATCTGTGGTGATTTGCTTGCTGGCACACTGCACCTGCAGCAGCAGCTTGACCCGCTCGATGGGCGCCATGGCTGTCTCGGAGATGCCGCAGCCACTCCACCAGCCAGGAAGTCCTTGATAAAGGACACAGCAGCATCTGTCATGTTGAAAGGAAAGAAGGAACAGGAGAACGCAGAACTAGAGTCTTTACTGGCTGGGACTCCGGGGCTCTCTGCTTTCAATTTTTATTTGACAGTTTAAGGGAAAACAGGTTGGTGTCCCTGACAAAATAGTCAAGTATCGCATGTTTTGAACATTCTTGCGGTACAACGATTGAAAATCCCTGCCCCGGAATGAATTTCAGTAAGTCTTGGTCTCTTCCCTTCCCTCCCACAGGCGCCCCAGGAGAGACAGGATGGCTAGAGGGAGCTAGAGTTGGGTATTTCCCTTCCCCCAGGTAGGTCAGACTCTGCTAAAACCCTGGCAGGCTTTGCTTTAGTTAAATAGTCTTTTTCAGGGCAGGCCTTGATAAGAACATAATGCTCTGGCATGTTTCAAAATGGTTACTTTCCCCCTCCTCCTGCAAGAAATTTGAACATCAAAATTTCCTCCAACATTCACTGCGAGGACCTGGCAGGGCTCCTATACTAAAACCTGCCACACTGTGGGGCTCCCCTTTGATTAGATCTCCCCAGGGCTTCTACCTCCTAGGCTGATTCGGTGTAAGCGTGCAGCAACGTTTTAAAATCACAGTGCAGGTCCTGCCACTGCACTGGTTCTCAGGGAGGTCTCTGTGCTAGTATGTTGCAGCTCTCTGTGTCCCTTTGTCTTGTGTATCGAATTTGGACTCGTGGTTGTTCTGATGGAGCTCTGTCAGAGAACCTCACTTCTTTGATTAAACTATGAATAATTATTTTCAGTTTCTTAGGCTTTTTATTTGATGTGAGGATGGAGTGGCAACTTTTAGCTTTTTATATGCCAGACCAGAAACTGTACATTTAAAAAATTCATTATGTGTGTGGTTATTATTTATTCTATTTTCTGGATTAAGTTATATAAAATATTTGCATATTTGAGGATTTAAGGTTATGGGAGAATCCCTTGTGTGTATGTCAATGGTCTATTATACTATTTCATGCAAAAAATGCATATACAGCCAGCCTTCAAGCCCCAAAGGTCGCTGGTTCGATTCCTAACCAGGGCATATAACCAGGTTGCAAGTTAAGTCTCCAGCCAGGTCCATAGCTGGAGGCAGTTGAAAGGCAACCATACATTGATGTCCCCCTCCCCCCCACCACTGTCCCCCACCTCCTTCCCCTTCCCTCTAAATAAAATTTTTAAAAATCTTAAAAAAAAAAAAAACGCATATACAAACTTTGTACTTTTGTGTGAGTTATCCCCAGTGCCCTAAATAGTGTATATCACACAGTAGATATTTAATAAAGATCTGTGGGATAATCAATAAATGAATGACTAAAAGATTACCTTGGGAATCCCTGGAATCTTTCAGGTATTACCAGACCATTCCCTGACTTTCTAATGTACTTAATTTTATATAAAATATTTTATTATTTTTAGAGAGAGGGGAAAGGAGAGAGACAGAGAGGAAGAGAAACATCAATGTACAGTTGCCTTTCACCTGCCTCCAGCCACACACCTGGTTGGAGAACTGGCTTGCACCCTGGCCATGTGCCTTGACTGGGAATCGAACCAGTGACCCTTGGATTTGCAGGCGAGTGCCTTATCCACTATGCCACTAGCTAGGGCTAATGTACTTAATTTACCCTGAGAAAGAGGCAAGCCAGGAATTGTTCCAACTTTTAATATTGCTGTCAGTAGTTAGCATATTTGCTTGCTCTCAACTTGAACTCTGCAAATGTTTCTCTTAATGTTCAATTTGAAAGTAACAAATTTAGGAAGCTACAAATCTCTATGTAGGAGTTGTTCTATGCAATAACTACTTAAATCTTCCAAACAAACAAGGACGAAAATTGTCAAACTGACATAACATGGAACTGAAAATTAAATGTGAGTAGTTCTTATACAATAGCTAATGCACATGTATTAGTTGTAGATTACCCTCAGCACATTTTAAACCTCAGACTGGCTTTCTCTTGCTATCCAGGAATGCCTACATTTTTCCACTCAAACTGATGCCCCTCTCTGCCCAAACTGGGAGTACAAACAGAAAAGCAATGCTGATTTTAATTTTAACCTATGGAAATTTAACAAATGAGACACATTCTCGAACATTAAATTTAAAATAGTGTATATTTATTATTCAACAACATTTAATTGATTGTGAATTATGTAGCAACTAGGTTCTACCAGAGTGGCCAGCAGTTAATTAGTATTTGTGTTGAGATTGTCATTCCCCTGGCTGTCTATTTCTTACTTGGCCCTTTTCAACTCAAATGTAACTTCCCTACCCCAAAACAAAAGCAAACATACAACAACAAAATAAAAACAGCTGAGAAAAAAGAGGGAATACACTGGGTATAAAACAATATGAATTTGTGGAGTTGTGGAAACCATGAGGAATTGAAGAGCGTTGATCTGATGTAAAAGCATTCAAAATTCAAACAATTCTGAAATGCTATAATGATAAAGTGCAGCCATGTCCATATACCAGTTTTAGTTATAGGCCACCAGATTGTACTGCTTGTCTTAAATAAATCAATATATCCATTACATGGCCAATACAAGCAATAATGTAGAGGACATTTAATACCATAAGAATATGCTCACATATTTTTTAAAAAGCACATTAAAAAGCAGCAGCAGCTTTCTCATTTTATTTAAAATACACAGAAAACACTGAAAATATCTCTATTAAAATATCATCAGTGGCTATACTGTAGCAGATGAAATTATTATATATTCCTCTGCATCTTTCCCTATATTTTCTGAATGTTCTCCAATGAATATGTATTGTTTTTGCAGTCAGAAATACACTGTTTTTACAAGGTAGAGAAGTAATGTGGCAATATGGAACAAAATGGAGTGGAGTAGGATTGGAGGCAGAGGTTAGTACTATTGCAAAATATGGGTGAAAGATAGTAGAAGCCAATAAGGCAATGGCTCTGAGAACAAAGAAGGTAATGCAACATAAGACGTAGAAAGAATGGGATTTGAAAACGTTGGATTTTTTAGGGTGAAGATAAAGGTTAAGAAAACATTAGCTTAAGGCCTTGGCTGGTAGCACAGTGGATAAGGTGCCGGGCTGTGAACCCAAAGGTCCCAGGTTCAATTCCCAGCCAGGGCAACATAACTAGGTTGCAAGCCAGGTCTCCAGTCAGGTCTGTGCCTGGAGGCAGGTGAAAAGCAACCATACATTGATGTCTCTCTCCCTCTCTGCCTCTCTCTCTTGCCCTCTTTCTAAAAATAATAATAATAATAATAAAAGAAAACATTAGCTTAAACATGGTTATTTCCACTGGTAATCCTGGATCTATGTGGGTTGGATATTTGGTTTATATGTTTATTACCCTTAAACATGGTGATTGTTTAATAGGGTTAATTGAAATTGTGACCCTAAATGAGATTCCTTAGGGAGAATATACAAAATAGAAACAGGGCAATGGCCTGAATCATGGGGACCTCTCAAGAGTTAAAGAGTCATATAGAGAAATAAAAGGCCTATAAAAATAACTAAGTAGGAATAATTAGAGAGATGAATCAACTAGGAGGTTATTACAGAAACTAAAGGTAGGTTTCAAGTAGGATTTGGTTCATGATGCTATCAGAGAAAACATATTGCTTGTTTCTGATGTCTGCTTTCTATGAAAGGATTTCAACCAGTTCTAGGGCTTTCTCTATACTTGGGAAATTGAGATATTATATTATGAAATTTGTGAAGAATATCTGACTTAGCTTTGTTCTCCAGCATCCAGGAACAAAATTGTCTAGAGACAGAATTCTCACCTGATCCTCCATGCTGTCCTTGTTAAGCATTGCTAGGAATTGGAGGTATAAATCTGCCTAATCCTGGGAATCAGTTGGCAGGCCTTTTTGGTTTTCATGCTAAGAAACATCAACCAACTTAGTTTTATTGGCAATAAAGTAATATTTTTGCCTCCATTTCTACCCTTCACTTTATTTCCCAAATTGTTCAGAACCCAGGCAAGAAGAGGGGAGTTAATTTATTGGGATCTCCTTATAAACTGCAACAATTGTCAAATCCCACAAGTCAGGTAAAGTAAGGGCTGAGGAGGCTAATGATTTCGGCAGTTAGGAAGTGATCACAAAAGGCCATCTTCCTTAATAAAATTAGTTTCTGTAAGGAAGACAAGGAATATCTCCAAGGTGGTGTAGGTGGGGCAGCTGTAACAACTGCCCCAATCCTTGTTCTGTAAGATTCTTGAAGGTTGGGACTCTGCCAACCAGGGAAACAATGCCAGTCAAGGCTATTTTATTTGCAAATTAATAAAATCTACCTTAAAACAGCTTGTATGAGGGTGGTTGGTGAGGGTGGGAGAAAAGGCAGAACTCAGCGGCCAATTAATTAATGAACAATGGGCGACTCTACAATCCTGGCTTTCAAATGACATCAGCTGGTCCCTACTTGTTTATGTTCATATCTGCTTTCTTCTGTTCTTGCCATATGCACCATACTGTGTCAAAGATAGTCATTAGCAGATCTAGCCTCAGGAAAGTTTTCATGATGACTCTGGAAAGATTGTCATGGCTCATATACCTATCTTTATTGCAGGGAAAAAAAGTCACATATTGACAGCTTTATCAGTAAGGCAAAGGAAAGGCATTTCCTGAAAGGATGTACATACAAAAAGTAACTATTGTCTACTTCATTCTACTCTTTGGATATCCAGCATCTCTATCTGCGTTTCTTTCAGTACATATAATTTTTGAAATGCCCTAGCCTAAGACAATGTAATTACCCCATAGACAACTCTTCTCCCCAGAGGCAGACCTGCCCAAGTCTCATCCAATTATTGCATCTTGCTTGAAAACTAAGAGTTCTGGATACTGTGCATTTCTTTTGGTTAGGTCTGGATGTAGCTCTTCATGGTACAGCACAATAAACATAATTTCAAATAGTGGCATATACTTAACAAGAGTAAGAACACCCTAATCACCTATTAGATGAGGCCTTTGGTCAGTTAATAGAATGGTCTTAAGTTTGCTCTCTGGAAGGCACTCCCTTACCTCTTGTCTACACATAAAGAAGACTGGAATTAAGCAATCATAGGCCTTTGTTTGCAAGGCTTCTTGCCCCTATCAACACAATTCTCTTGCAGTCTTAGCTGCCTGCTGCTCACTTACTTTGCTTTTCGGTAACTCTGTGGTTTAAAAACCAAAAACTGAGATGGTATTTCAATGCTTTCTCTTCCTTTGCAATGGATTTCAAGGCTGGAATGCAATGCTGCTCTTCTGGCCAATTAAACTAAGTATTTCTATTTTGACCTTTGTAGCCAAAATGATAAGCTGAAGAAAGAGTTTAGGAGAAACAGAGCTAGTTTATCTCCGTTCCTTTGACCTTTTAAGTCCCATCTCAGTGAGTGGCTCCTCGCAACAGAACTAACTTGACAACCTTTGTCAGACAGGATAGACAGCAGCAAGAGATGCAGAAGATGATCAGGACCAGGCTCTTTCCAGGATTCAAATGACACCTTTTACTCTCTACCTCTCCAACTCTCTACCTTTGTTTGACGAACTTTAGCTCAGGAGAGAGAATATGGGTTTTCCGAACCTACAAACTGCTGCAGGCTTATTTGATTCTCAGACACATGACTTACTGAGTACATGTGGAAAGCATGTGTCAGAAATACACGCTGTCTTTTGCATTTAGTTAGCTAGTTTGAAGTGTATCTCCTTCTTTTAGGACCTCACTAATGGACACACTCCAAAATCTTGACGTTTTTCTACCAAATTCCCTAAAACTTAAATTTTGATATAGACATCGTCTAAGACCTAAAATTTAACAGGTTGCTTGCTTGCTACAACATAACAGGTTTTGCCAAAATCCTAGCCAGGGCTAAGAAATTTTTATGATTGTGCATCCCACCTACACTTACCACTTCTACATTTCAGGGTAGCTCCTCTGTTGACATCGGTACAATTTTATGTGCTTGTCAGGAATAAAAATCCAAACCTTGCTATTTTGAGATTTCTTACTCTCTTCTGATTTCAGTCTGTTTTGAATTTCACATCAATTTTGATTCAAGTTCAGGGAATTTAAAGTTTAAGGTATTATTAGGCTCTTTTCATCTGAGATTTTATCTGATTGCTGAAGTACTTCACCACCATGACACTGGAAGGGGGGCATCTGATCTGCACGCTATCTGAATTTGTTGTTGTAACTTGCCATCTGTCCTCAAAGTGTGACTATTTTCCCTCTACACTTACCTCACAACTTGTGGATGATAGCGTCCTCCAAATAGGATCCTCTATCCAGCCCATGGGTTCATACCACAGGCTGTGCCATGAGTTCTCACCACCCTGTAGTGCAGCAAACCCCTAGAAAACAATTGTGCTCTTACTGTGAACCAAATTTACATTCCTTTTTAGGAATTCTGCATTTTCTTTTCAGTCCAGTATAGTCAAGATGCAAGAGTGGTTGGCAATGCAGCCTAGTTCTTTCCTCTTAAACATATTATGCTGTCATTTCTACTTGATTATAGTTGCCTGCATTAGGCAAATTTTCAGGTGGACACTGGGCACAAGCCATAAGCTCCCTGTTTTTGAATTCCAATGTCTTTCTGACTATATCTAGCCCTTACTCCTTAGGGTTTTAATCCTGAGGGAAGAGTCAGGAAATACGTATCTCAATTCATGGGCTCTTTTCCCCTCCTACAATACCATTGGCACTGCTTCTGTTTTCTTTTAATGATTTCATTCTCAGGCAGGTCCCTCTGCATGCTGGCCAAAGCCATAGTTAAAAGTTTTTGCTCAATTCCAGAGTGAGGTACTTTTTCTCCACAGTGCTGACTCAGATGATGAGCCTGTCTCCAATTGGCTTCATTTTGTTAATTAACCTGACCATTCCTGAACCAATCATTATAATTGGGGAACAGGGTATTTTGGCTGGCTTGATTCATGGGACCACCCTGTGGTATGGGAGTAGGACCAGGTAATGGTGGGTTGCACCTGGGAAGAGAAGGGTAGGTCTGTAGTAGAATAAACTTTTGTCTCAGTGACTAATCACAAAAGAATGCATATGACTCTAAGGCAAGTATTCTTATCAGGCAGGCAGCTGTCTTCCAAGTGACGGTTCAGGAAACCAGAGTCCTTCCATGCTGAGTTTTGTCATCTTCAGTACACGACTGAATACAAAATTGTTTACCTGTCCTACAATTAGTAGGGAACAGGGAGATCTTGGAGGGCTGTATGTGATATTTTTACGGACTAAAGCTGCAAAAGCAGCAAGCAGATCCCTTCTATTCATATTCTTAGTTAGAAGTTAATTGGCACATCGAACTAGTTAGCTGAATTGCAAGGGAGGCTGGAAAGGATAACCTATGTGCCCAGAAAAAGAATCTAGTGTCTGCAAGAGTCTGCTAAAATGATCAATAAATATTTATTTTATCTCTCTTCATAAATATAAAATACATCCTACTCTGAATGAAACAGCCTACAAATTCTACCCAGTCACTAAGTCAGGCTTAAAGTCTAGATTTTTAGGTAATGCTTAGTCTTTTTCATTAGGTCCAGATGCAACTTATAAACTAAAAAGACAAGTTCTCTCTCATATCACCCCATGTCCCAGGAAAACAATGTACATAAAGATGAGGGACAGGTAATTCCAATATGCTTGCATTTAGAAAAGAGAAAAATGTGACACTAAGCAATACACATGCATAGCAATGAAGAAATAATGCAGAGGCAGTCTGTGATCTATCTTCCTCCTTCAAAGGTAGAAGAAGTTTAGTCTTTGGGAGGAACTCCCTTGTTCTCTGTCTCTGTATGGATCTGATACCAGCCTCTGAAATGTCCTTTGTCCATGATTCTCCATGACCACATCCTATGCAGGTACTGGGGAGCTGTAAAGCATTTATGCCCCATTTCCTACTTACGAAAGTTGGGGTTGAGCAGGTGCCAGGTTTAACATCTGAACAACACTTAAACCAGATTTATGATTTGGTTAATTTCTTCAAAAATTTAGTCTTACGTTGATTTGCTTGCAGTAACTACACCCAAAATTCTTTCTTACATAATTGTCAAACTGGAATTACTTCTTTGCTTTCTGGTCCCCATGTTAGTTTCTCTGAAATGTCATCACAGTGAAAATAATGTCTTGGATCTTTGTTCTGGAACTAATTCTTAAAGAAGCTGTACTCAAGCCCTTTTCATTCTTTCTTTTTCTTTATTTTCTATTCAAGGTATAGAAAAAGCCATCACTTCTAATTCTTTCAAATACCTTCTTGCACTTTAATTTCTGCAATTATTCCCAGAGCTTACCTCTTTACTTTCTTTCTGAAAGTAAAATGTAAAGTCAAAATATACCATTATTTTGTTCTCTTGAACTATTTTCCTCTGGACTACAGTCTCAATAGATGAGTAATATACTTTTCAATTATTGCAGGTGACAGTTTTACCATTTATTTCACTACTACAAAGCATGAGTCTCCTTCTGGCCTCTTGTATCATCACTAAGCCAATATAACATATTTTAGGTTATTACTGTCTTAGCAGTACTCCACTTCTGATAACAATTTCTGAATTAGTTATAGTAATTCTAGTTCCTATAACATAAATTCTCAAATCTCAATGTTCTCTCCTATAAGAAGTCCAAAAAGAAGTGTTTTCTAATTTGGAGATGGCTGTCTTCCCAGTAGTGATTTAGCCACTCATACTATTCTCTTCTAGCTCTGAGATCTCAAACATAGTTTTCAGGGTTAGTATAGTCTCTAGCTTCAAGCTTACAGGGAATGATGAAGGGAAAATGGGAGGACCTCATTAAGCCTGGAAATGAGCATATCATGTTCATTCATATTTCACCAACTAAAAGGCAACCACATGGCCACAACTAATTGCAAGGGAAATTGGGAAACTTAGCCTAGCTGTATGTTCAGAAAGAAGAAATAATTCTCATGAATGGCTGCTCAAGTCTCTACCACAACTTCCTAGAAGAAAAAATGCTAGATAAAAATAATAGGAAGTCACTCCATTTGCGCAGATTTGACTTTATCCTTTTAATCCCACCAAGATAATTTCACTACTATATAATAATTTTCTTCTAACTAATGGGATTACTTTAAAGAATTTTTGATAGTGTAATTAGGACTGTAGAGAGTTAATGAATGATATTCAGATAGCCAAGAAGCATTGAACATAGAATGTCTGTGTGAACACAGAAAGCCTGACTGTGAAGGAAATAAGAGTGGAACCAGAAATGTGGAAGATGAGAGAAAAGGTAATGGAAGAGAAAGATGGAATGGAACTAGGGTACAGATGAATAATACATCTTTTATAAGAGTAAGTGTTTCATTCTTCTGATACTGGAGAAGAGCAAAGAAGTATCTAATTTTCTAGCATTTGGAAAATTGAAGGAGTTTGTACCTGCCTCACACCATTAATTTTCTGGTAAAGTATGAAGTAAAGTCACATAATGAAATGTGGTCGGAATTTGAAGACTGCAAAAAGTATTCAAGTGGGAAGGAAGACAAAGGTGCTGAAGGATATACAAAGTAGGAGGGGCAAATACAGCAGAGGTTATAGAACTTAAATCTGTAGTGGTAAAATACACAATGTAACCCACTGTTCTACCCAGGAACTCAGCAATCGCTGTAGGAGAGGAACACAAGGATGATTAGTACTTTGTGTGTAAATTTACTGTAACACTTATTTCACTGTAAAGCCTCTGGAAGCAGACTTTGATTTCCTAAGCTATGCACACAGTAGGCACATGATTAATTTTTGCTTGAATGGATCGATTCAGTCATTGCCAATTCTGCTATAGTACTCTGTAGAGTACTGGCAAATGCCCACATTTCATCCAGTATGCCAGTTCTAAAAAAGAAAAAAAAAATGCTAAAAAAAAAATTCAGGCACACGCAGCTAAACTTAGCAGTCTTGAGAAGGCAACTATATCAGCTGAGACACACTTTTAATCTTGTGCCAGTACGCGTCTGCTTTTGACGTTTGCTTCATTTTGTTTATGCCACTGCGTTTTAATTGGATCAGAGCGCGATAATTCCGAGTTTGATAAGCTAGGCTATTTCGCCAGTCTCAGAGGTTCTTTAGACACCAACCATAAACTCAAAACCCCAAGGTTGACTGCTTATGATGCACACTTCGCAGATAAAAGCTGAGTCGGTGAGGGGTGGGAAAACTATACCGGGGCCTTTCAGTGAACCGTCTGCAACGTCTGGCCCAGGTCCTGTTTTCTTCTCCACTTTGGAAACTGACCCTTGTCGTCATCAGAGCTCCATGTTGACAGAAGCGCAAAGCTCTGATTTAGGAAGCCTACGGCCGAAGACTTACACTAGGCAAGGAGGGGGCTCTGTCCCTTACGCTGAGCCATCTCTCGAGCTCCAAACCCTTAACTCACGATTTGCCAGGGAGCAAAAAGAAGGCCAGGAATAAACCTGCACAACGGTGCAAAACGAGGCTCCACCTCGCCGACTCCGCTAGCCAGGTGTCGGGCCGGTGCTTCCCCACCGCTTCCTGCTCGGCCGGCCGCCCGCCCCACGCCCCGAGGCGCTGCCCGCCCGCCGCAGCCCGGGCCGGCCTGCCACCTCGCTGTCGTCCACTCGCGCGCCGCCGTTCGGGCGACGTCTGATGGCGTCACGTGCACTTCCGTCTGCGGCTGCGTTCTACTCCGGAGCAGGGAAGGAAGCTGGGACGACTGAAGGGCTGCGAGTGCAGGAAACAGCGCCGAAGAGAAGGAATCGGGGCGCTCGCCGGCGCTGCGGCCGAGGCCGGGGCCCTGCTCGGTCCCCGCAGGTCCCTCCTTGGAAGTCGCGCTGGGCACGCTCCCCTCGCCCCCTCGCAGTGCCCCCGCGCCGAGTCTCCGACACCGGGTCTTCCCGGGCGTCTCACCCCCCCGCCCGGCTCCTGACGCTCCCGCTCCGCCCTCCCCCGCCGGGCTCCCCGCCCTTGGTATCGCGAGACGAGGTGAGAGCTGGCAGAGCGGCGGCGGCGGCTGTAGAGGTGACCGAGGCGGTGGCGGCGGAGGCGGCACCGAGCGCTGTGTCGGCCCCCGTGCGGCAGAAGTCGCGGTAGAGGTAGCCCCCCCACGCCTTCCCCCGCCCGCGCTCCCCTCTTTCCCTGGGGATGGAGAAGGCGACGGTTCCGGTGGCGGCGGCGGCTGAGCGAGAAGGGAGCCCCCCGGCGGCGGCGGCAGCGGCGGCGGCGGCAGCAGCAGCGGGCCCCCCCGCGGCGGCGGAGGAGGAGGTCGGCAGCGGCGGTAGCGGGGTTCCCTCGATCTCGGCTCCTCGTGCGATGGTGCGAGTCTGCGACCTGCTCCTGAAGAAGAAGCCCCTGCAGCCGCAGCCGCCGCCGCCGCCGCAGCAGCAGCCGCACCAGCAGCCGCCGCACCAGCAGCAGCAGCACCAGCAGCAGCAGCAGCAGCAGCAGCAGCAGCACAAGGCCAAGAGGAACCGGACTTGCCGACCCCCTAGCAGCAGCGACAGCAGTAGCGACAGCGACAACAGCGGAGGCGCGGGAGGCGGCGGCGGCGGAGGCGGCGGCGGCACCAGCAGCAACAACAGCGAGGAAGAAGAGGACGACGACGACGAGGAAGAGGAGGTTTCTGAGGCAAGGGCCTGCTTTAAAGGAAGGAGGGAGGAAGGGACTGCAAAGGGCAGGGGCCGCGGGTGGGAGGGCACGTGCGGGGGGACGGAGTCCCGTGGGCTGGTTGAGCTTGGATGCCCGGCGCCCCTGCCCCCTTTATTCCCCGGCCCAGTTCCGCGGTGTGGGCTGTGGGGGAGGGTAGCTGACACGTGGGGGTGGGAGGGCCACAGAGTCCACAGAGTTGGTGAGCAGGACGTTGCCCGGGGATGGGGGGAACCGGTTAGATTCCTTCCTTGCAACCCCGGGTGGGATCGGCCGGGGGCCGGTAGGGTCCTCTTACTTATTTCTGGGGCGGGGTCGGTACCGAAGCGGTAGGCGGAAGATAGCGATGGGTGGACGAGCCTCCCGGGGAACGACTGCAAGTTTGTCCATTTCTCGCACTTCGTGAGGTCGAGGAGCAGTTGGGGTGGGGGGAGGCTGTCATGGATTTAAGAGCTAAGCGTATATGTGAGAGACACGTGAGAAGCTGTACTTTTCCATACTGTTGTGCTGCAGGTTTTTCTTTCTTTCTTTTTTTTTTTTTTTATAATGGGGCTGCTGAAATTACCTTAACTTCCTGCGGTCTTGGAAGGATTTTGCGTGAACTGAACTTATATCCGTGTACATTGGTATAAAATGCGGTAGATGAAAAAGACATTCGAGCCATACGTGTACATTCTCATAGATCTTCCATCGCTTCCGTAGTGAGGGAGAATTGTTAGGTTCTGCGGGTTTCCAGATGGTATGGGGCAGCCAAAGTGTCTGCTCGGAGCCAGGCTTGGTGGTGGTGAGTTGGAATAGGAAGACGGCCTCTTGGTTTGTCCTAGTGATCTGGTTTCATAACTGTTTATAATTTTCCCTGGCTCTGCAGACAGGCGGCGTTGCAGGATCTCGTTCTTCACGGAAGGAACCACCAAACCCAAAAGCTTTAGTAAAGCATACCTTGCTGATAGCAACCAAGGGTTAGCCTTACGAGCTATCAGCTTTTTGGGTGACTCTCTTGTCCCCTGTTGACATGGAAGCTAGAAAATTTTGATGTGGATAAAGAAGGTGTAACTTATGGCAGCTGAAGGAAAACAGTTTTAAAGGCTGATTTTAAGTTTCATTTTGAGAGAGCAACTGGATTATCTTGAAGTATCACTTGCCAATTATTCTCTTCCACAAGCACAGAGTTTCACTTGGTACAAGGCTGGTTTTTTGAAAATTGCATTTATTGGATCTTAGGTTTTGTTCAATTAGAGAAATACCTTTTAAAGAGTTTGAGACTTGCATGTTAGTAGAACACCCCATTTCTCTTTTTCCCTCACACTGTATGTAGGATGTTATGTAAGTACAGCTATAACAGTCCAAGTATATATACCAAAAAGATGGACACTCCTTGCTATTCCACTGTCCTATTGAAGTCTATTGATAGACTTGTGTTGGTAGTTTTTTGTATTGACCTAGTTGGATGTGTCAGAATAGTTTGGCTCCGGCTGTACTTGCAATACTGAAGAGAGACGGCTGTGATGGGATACTATTTTCAATAAAAATCTATTACAGTAGGAAGAAATAGTCAGTTGCATGGGTTCCTCACAGAAATGAGAAACATTTTAAAGAAATCTAGTCCAACCCTTTGTTTTATTTATTTATATACAACTTTTTTTTTTTTTTTTTTTTTCCATTATTTTTTAGAGAGAAGGGCAGGGAAGAAGGAAGAAAGAGAGAGAAACATTAATGTATGGTTGCCTTTCACCTGTCTCCAGCTAAGGACCTGGCTGGGGACCTGGCTTGAAACCTGGTTATGTGCCCTGACTGGGAATCAAACCAGTGACCTTTGGGTTTGCAGGTCAGCACCAGTCCACTGAGCCACCAGCCAGGGCTCCAATCCTTTGGTTTAAAGATGAGGAAAACAAAACTTAGAGGAAACTAGTTGTGGTGGGTAGTAGCAGAAGTAGAAATAAAGTTTTCTAATGGTTCAGACCAGTACATTTTTTATATGACAATTTATTTCCTTGTATTCCCTTCCTGACCTCTTTCAAAAAATAGGCAGTGAATTGCTTGGTAACACAATCATCCAGCTATGGGCAAAATACTAACACTAAGATTTTTAATTCTCCAAAAAAAAATATCAAGCTCTGGTTTAGAACTCAACATCAAGTTGAATGCATTATTTACTATAATATTGTGCTATAAACTTCACATTCCTAGGTAGTTTTGGCCATTGGATTTTGGCCTGATAAATGAAACTTTTAGTTTCTTAAGTCATGTAGAATAGTCTGAAGTTTCTAGGTGTGTTGATTTTCTGTTGGCTTTCCTAAAAAGCAGGAATGGTCTATGTTGACTTGGATCGAGTAAGTTTTGTTTTTAGTTTATTTTGTATTCTGCACAGTGGTGTCAATATCATTTGTTTTGATGATGAGTCAAAAGATGTGAGTGTAAGAAAGTACAACCATTAAAAATAAATCTGTACAGGTACATAATGAGGGATGAACAGACAGAAAGGAGCACATTATGTCTATAACTGATTACATCTTTGACTAAAATAAAGAAATGAAGAGACCTCATGGTCACTTGGTAGTATAAGCTAAATTGATCACATCTGCAATGTTTTTACTTCATCACCATTTTATTGACATATCAGCAGAAGTTTAAATTTCTAGTGTTAGGAAATCATGTAGCTAATAGTTATATTTAAGTCCTTTTTCTAATTCATTATGTATAGTGGCTATACAATGAAAAATGTGGATCACATGATCCTTGAGATTATCCTTCCATTAAAAATCTCAAGGTTAAAGAGGAATAGGAAAGGTTATGGTTTTTGGGTATTTAACCTGTAGAGAAAGAGGATAATTTAACAATAATATATACATTTGTTATGAAGAAATGCTAGCTGGATATTTGCTACATCTGCTGAAAGAAGAAAAGTTGCAAAGAAAGTAGACACAATTTAAACAAGAGCTTTATTTGGATGTGGAAGAACAAGAGTCTAAATTTTATTAAATGTTAGAACAGGTTATTGAGATTGTATTTTTTTGTTCAATATTTCATAATAGCATAACCATGTTTCAGATAATTGTGTAACTGTATATACCTGGGAACAAAAATATAAGACCAAGAGCTTCCCCATCATTTCAGACAAAGCCTTAGATCAAAAAATGGAAAAATGTGTAATTATGTTGTCTTTTCAGTGAATGACCGATCAATATGGAAAACAAGAATGTATATGTTAGGATATACATTCCTGTTTCCCATATTGCTGTGATGGACTTTTCGTGTTAGTGGACCAAATTAAGTTACTAACTCAAGTATTACAAAGAAAAACATACTGACATTTCAAGTGTTCATACTTCGTTTCACAAGTAACATTGCTTTCTACTGAATGCTTCTAAAGGTAATTGAATTGCATCAGTGTTTGCTAAAACAGAATTCAAACAGGAAAAACTTGCTGGTAAAAGTAGGGCTCAGGTACAAAAGTAACATTTTTATGTGCCTAAACTGCAAATGTAGCAGAAGTTGATCAGAATTCCATACATTTTTATATTTAAGCTTTACATTTAAGGGACAAACCTAGCAAAGAAATTTTAGACAAGGTAAGCCAGTAAATAAAATAGTCCTGACTTACTTTTGAAAGGATTTGGGAGAATGTTTCTTGAGGTAAAAGAGGTAGGCCTGAAAATGAGAGAGAAATCTATTTCAGAAGTAGATTGTGTTTCCTCAAGTTCACATCCAAATCCTTTTTTTCTTTGTTTGTTTTTTAATGGAAAAATGCCATCTAAGTTCCTCTGTGGTAATGATAGAATCCCAAATAGCCCAGAGAAGCTTACTTGTTTCCCATTTTCATCTCTTAATTGATGAAGCAGTATTTGTAAACTAGACTTTAGGCTCTTTGAAGCAAGAGCTGTGTCATAATGATCTTGTCTCCTGTTCTTCATAGTTCTTGATAAACAAACATTTTCCAGGAATTCATTTAGGAAACCAAGAGAAGGAATAGTATTTCTTCTTTCTTGGATCCAGGGCTGCTGAATAGTTGGAAGTTTGAATTTCAACATCTTTCAGTTACTTAATTCTTGTACTCTTGGTGATGGTGATCCTCCATAGGTATTTGGGGGAGCCATTTAAACTACTAGACATTGATTGTTGAATGTCTGGTAAGTACCTTAAGTCACCTACAAATGCTTCTAAAAAAACATAATAATAAAAACTATTACTTACTTAGTGCCTATGGTGTGTCAAGTCTAACTTAATGGTTAAGAACACGGCCTGGAGCTTATATTCAAATCCTAGATCAGTTACTGTGTGGGCAAGTTACTTAACCCTCTCTCCACCTCAGTTTTCTTGTGTGTAAATTGTGATGATAATAGATCCTTCCTTATAGCATTGCTATGAGATTTCAATGAATTAATGCAATTTTCATGTATATCATTTTCACCATAACCCCATACGAAATGGGTGCCATTGTATTTGTTTTATTATTTAGTAAATGTTTTGAGTTCCTACTGCATGCCAGGCATTTTACTCATCTGGGTAGGCAGTGTTGAGCAAAACTGTCTTTAAGGCATGTTGATTTGAAAATGTAGATTTGAGAAGGTATGAGAGTGAGATTAAATGGTTAAGTGTATGCCCTGAATAGTTTTAGACATATACAAATATTAGAAGGGAATATTTGTTTTAGAGGAAAGAGACTGATTTAGAAGAGTTTTAGGTAACTTCATTAGTGTCACAGCTAATATATGTGGTTGAGTGGGGATTCTTACTTTTAAGGTTATCTTCTGTGATTACGCTAAAGAAAAAAATTCTTTTTTAATAGGAGTTGTTAACTTGGGGTCTCGATAGGCTATGAATACCCTGAAATTAAACACAAGATTTGTTGGAGGTGCTTATAATTTTTTTTTCTTTCTTTTGTGCCTCCATTGTATGTGTGCAAATGAGGTCTGTGACCGACTCCTGCCTCCCTCCCACCAGGTTATTTTGAAACATTCTTACTGCAGGGATAGTAGGGAATCAGGCAGGCATTTGTGTGGATGAGTTGTAATTGGGAAACTGTTTCTGAGGTGCTGTGGTAGCAAAGAAGGCATGTTTGTGTTGGGAAGTGGAGGAGTCCAAGATTTAGCTGTTCTTTCTGGTAAACCAGTCCTATACTGTCTCTTCTCTTAACTTCTCATATTGTTGTCTTAATTGATAAAGCTTTTCATCTAATCTGCTAGATGGGAGATCTGAAGACAGAAACCATGTCTTATACATCTTATACCCCCTACTGCACTGTGCTATGTGTATTCCATAAGTCTTAGCATCTTCTACTGGATTTTCATGAAGTCGTATCTCTGAAGTAAAAATAGTTCATAAATATTACTTCTTTAGCCATTTACTCAGGAAATATTTGGGACCTCAAGTCTTAAGGTATCTAAACTTGATTGTAGCTATTTATGATGAACCTCTGTCAGATGTTTTATTGGTTTGTTTTTTGTTTTTTTAAAGATTTTATTATTTTTAGAGAGAAGGGCTGGGAATGAGGAAGAAAGG
Source organism: Noctilio leporinus (assembly GCA_004026585.1). Taxonomy (NCBI): domain Eukaryota; kingdom Metazoa; phylum Chordata; class Mammalia; order Chiroptera; family Noctilionidae; genus Noctilio; species Noctilio leporinus. Next base: position 148,912 of record PVIW01001279.1, on the reverse strand, counting down.
GAGAGAAGCATCAATATATGGTTGCCTTTCACCTGCCTCCAGCTACGGACCTGGCTGGAGTCTTGACTTGCAACCTGGTTATGTGCCCTGACTGGGAATCGAACCAGTGACCTTTGAGTTCACAGGCTGGCACCTATCCACTGAATTACCAGCTAGGGCTTGTCAGATGCTTTAATTGGACTACTCAATTTAATCTAGTCACTGCTACATCTCACTAATCTAATTGGAGTATTGTGAAAATTTTATTTGTTGAATAATCATTAAAACAGCACATTGTGACTCCCAGAAATTCACTAGACTGTTCATTAAATGCCTTCTATTCGTCTCCAGTTGACTAGGAGGTTGATTTTTTGGCGGGAGGAGAGGCTCTGGGGGAGGGGTCCTTGAGGCCATGTATTTGCATATATAACAGTATTCCACACTTTTATAAAGATAATTTACTGAATTAGGAAATGTGCATATAGTGAACTTCCTTATAATTTTTTTTATACTTGACCATACATAAAAAGGAATTTTTACTTCATAAAGGATTAATGAAGTAGTGCCTGCTGGTACCACTTAGGTTTTTGTTAGGGCCAGGGCCAGGGCCAGTAGGGGGCACCAGTATTCTTGGTAAGCTATACACCAAGTCTGACCAATGTCTTTCAACTTGCACCTTCTGGAAAAAAGCAGTATTAGGGAATTGAAGGTAATGGGTAAATATGAATACACTTCTAGTCCTTTTTCTGTCTGGTAGAGTTATGCTTATCCACTTGCCACCCAGAAGCAAAATACCCCTTCCTGATTGTGCTTAACTTGTTAATGTGTATGTGTGTGTGTGTCTGTGTATACACACACACATATAAAATGTATGTCTTTAAAAACTATCTTACCCAATTATGAGGAGAAGTGGAATTGTGGAACAGTATAGTTATCATTTATCCTGATTTATATTTTTGGGATTATTGTTGAAAGCATGTTGAATTTTATTTTCACCAAGAATGCTATGAAACTTAAAATTAGTAGACCTAGTTATTGAAAGCAAAACTGATGTTGCTTTCTGTTGTCCGACAGAACTCATACTAGAGAGTGACATTTTTAATTTACTTTTGGATGAGTGAAAATAAAAGAGGTACTGGTAGAAAAAAAGAACTGTAAAAATCACAGTACTTAAGGAATTCATTCTGATGCCAATATTAGTTTCTTTATAAAACAAGTTTAATATATATGTATATACTGCATATACGTATATGCAGTATATGCATATATATATGTGTGTGTGTATATATATATATGCATATATATATATATATATATATATATATATATATATATGATGTATAGCGACCTTTGGGTTTGCAGGCCAGCGCCTTATCCACTGAGCCACTAGCCAGGGCCATAATTATATTCTTAATGGTTGGTAATTAATGTTCAAATTGACCAGTTACTCAAACTGAATCATAACATAGAGAAAAATGTGAGGTGTATTGAGATAGTGATATTTCAGTTTTGAAAATAAGTGAAATCCTCATTTCTCATTTCTTGAGATTATTTGAAAGTATAGCCTAGATATAACAAACTTATGAAACTAGCCCATGGCTATGCATCTCTAGCAGGGCATGTCTCATTCCTAGATTGTCATTTCGTGTCATTTAACCTTTCATTTTTTTATCTTCCAATCCCCTCCAAAAGAAAAGAAAAAACCAGAAAAGTAATAAAAATAATTTTTAAAAAACCTGTTCTAAAATTAATTCTTGAGTTATGTTTTTCCTCTTGGATTATTTTTTAATTAAAGAATCTTGGAAGAATACTTGGACCTTTGGAAAAATGTTTTTTTATCAGTTTTGAATTTGGAGTAAATAACATAGAGCTCCATTTTCCTTTTTCTCTTTCCTATTATCCTAAATATGAAACCTGAGAAGCAAAGGAAGTCTTCCTGTTTGTATTACACCAAGTCCATTTCCAGTTTAGTTTTTGACACCATTACATCTTTCCATATGCCATGTTTTCTTCTTACAAATTAACATCAAGAATAATATAGTTCTGTTGCAGAACCTCTATAACATTTAGTAGTGAGAGTTGCAATATAAAAGTTAATTTTTTACTTGGCAAGCAGATACTATTTAATACCTATGGCTGTTTTTGGTATATAATATTCTCAGACATTTCCCCCTCAGTGATTTGAATTTTTGCCACATTTAAAATCATAGCTGTATGTGTTGAGTTCAGTGATTTTATACATACTGTAATTAGTACAACTTTTAAACTTATATACATAAAAACTTAGCACAGTGATGGAATTTTATTATCATTTTATTTTATTTTTTTATAAGCTAGGACCTTGATTTACCTCTTTTTAAAAATTTTATTTAAAAAAATTTTTTAAAAAGATTTTTAAAAAGATTTCATTATTTCTAGAAAGAGGGGAAGGGAGAGAGGCAGAGAGGGAGAGAGACATCAATGTATGGTTGCCTTTCACCTGACTCCAGCCACAGACCTGACTGGAGACCTGGTTTGCAACCTTGTTATGTGCCCTGGCTGGGGAATCGAACCTGGGACCTTTGGGTTCGCAGGCCGGTGCCTTACCCACTGTGCTACCAGCCAGGGCAAAATTTTATTTTTTTATTTAAAGATTTTATTTATTATTTTTAGAAAGAGGTGAAGGGAGAGAGGAAGAAAGGGAGATAAACATCAATGTATGGTTGTTGCCTTTCATCTGCCAACAGCTCGGGGCGGGGGAACTGGCTGGAGACCTGGCTTGCAACCCAGTCATGTGCCGGGACTGGGAATCAAACCAGTGACCCTTGGGCCAGTGCTCAATCCACTGAGCCAGGGCTGTTTATTATTTTTAGAAGAAAAGTCACTATTGTGTATTTTCTAACTAAATTTAAGAAGCATTATTGGGACCCAGCAAAATTGCTTAGGGATTTGAAGAAACTGAGACAGTATTCCTAGCTTTATAAAATTTAAATCTTGTTGAAATATAATAATAATTAAAAACTATGAGGATGATTTTAATCCTGTGTAATTACTGTTTTTAGGAGTGTTATACTTTCAATGTAACTGTGTGTTTAGAATTGGTATTGTTATAGGGACTGTTATGTTTCTGAATACTGGTAGGGTACACTTTGTATCTTTTAAGAGTATCTTTTGAAATGCTCAATAATTTTTTTTTTTTTTTTAATAAGTTGAGGTGAGGTCTGTATGTGATATATTTTAGAGTATCCTTGACAATAAATTATACCATAGGATTGTCCATTCTAATTTTTATGCTGAAGATTTTGTAGTAATAAAAGAGGTAGCTTTATTAATATACTTGTCATTGGTACAGGTAGATATGTGTTAGAATATGAGAAATTAAGGTACAAGTACAGTGGTAGAGTGCAATGTTAAACAGCTTTTGAATTGATTTTAATAAAGTGTTTCTATTAAATAATTAAACATGTGTAGAAACATATACATACATACTTATGGAAATTTGACAAAATCAAAAAGATCTAAAGCATATACAAATCACCTAGTAATCCTCTCCAGAATTAATCATTATTTGAAATTGTCTTTTCATTCTTTTTCCTTGGTGTATTCAGATTATCACACAGCAGAACTGTCACTACAAATTTTGTCTGCTGAAAGTTTCATTGATGAGCATTCTTAAAATATATCAGTTGAAGAGATGAGTCTTTAGATAATGATTATACATTTATGTAACTATAAAAACTAATGAATGCATTCATACTTCTGAAAAAGTGAGTCTTTTAATACGTAAAGGTTTTATCTCTCTTTTTGTCAGGGTAAATGCTTCAAGCAGGTCGATGTGTATCGAATGTTCTGCTTTCTTTCCTAGTGGAAGTGTGTATAAGCCCCAGCACGTGCGTGTGTTTGTGTGTGTGTGTGTGGGGGGACTTGGGGGCGGGGAGAGTCAGTATATTAGGATTTGTCTCATTGTTCTCATTTATTATGAATGTTCTGTAGTATGAATGTGCATAGTTTACTTGATATTTTATGTTTTAGACATTTAGGTTTTTGAGTACATTGCTACTGCACGTTACAGTGCTGAAATGAACATTTTTTTTACGTATTTTTGTGTATTAAAAACATTTTTTTGAGACGGATTCCTGGAAATGGAATTGCTGGATCAGAGGTTATGCACATGTTAAATTTGATAAACACTCCCAAGTTTTACTTTGATTGTCAGTGTATAAGAATGTTGTTAGAAGCCCTGGCTGGTAGCACAGTGGTTAAGGTGCCGGTCTGCGAACCCAAAGGTCGCTGGTTCGATTCCCAGCCAGGGCACATAACCAGGTTGCAAACCAGGTCTCCAGCCAGCTCCTAGCTGGAGGCAAGTGAAAGGCAAACACACATTGATGAAAAAAGAATGCTGTTAGATATGGCCAATCATCTTGGTTTATAAAATCTTCTAAAGATAGTGTTTTATTTGTTTTCATTCTTCTGATTACTTTTGATGTTGAGTAAATTTTCATGTTTATCTTCTTTGTTTATTTCTTTTGAAAATTTACTATTTTATTCTTTACTTAATTCTATAGAGTTGTCTTTTTGTTAGTGATTTGTTGGTAATGGATATTAATTTTTCATAGTGTTGTTACATATGTTCTCTATCTGTTTAAAGTATTTTCATGATGTAGAAAAATATTTTTGTATAGGAAAATGAATCATTCTTTGACTTATGGAGATCCTTACCCCAGTACTTTTTAAAAAGCTTTTAGAAATGTTTTCCAATGAATCATTGATTTCTTTTTTGAATATAGTAATATAATTGTTGTGTTCTTTTCTTGTTTATTCAGTAGGATTTGACTTTGTGGATCGATTTTTGCCTTTTAAAAAGTGCTGCCCTCTTTGCTGTTTCCATGTTATTGTTGCTTTTTGTTGTTCTTTGCTCCTACTCCCCTCACTATACTGTACATCCTTTGATTATTTTACCTCATTGCTGAGTCCTGGGCCCTTTTCCATCTTCTATCTAGACTCACTTTTTAGGTGATTTTATCTAGTGTAGTGTCTTTATATACGCATCTACTGGTGACTCTCAAGTGTAATTCTCTAATTTAAACCTTTCTTTTTGAGTACCAGACCCTCTGGCCACCCAATATTTGTTGTCTTTTCTTCCAATACAGTCCTCTTCCCTTCTCAAGAGAATCAGTCCAAAGCCCTATCCATTACATATAGAACTCAGAGTGACGAATATCTACATAATGCTTTTCCTCCTAATTCAGTACAGTAGTCTTTAAAATAATAAACAATGTATCTGTCTGTCTTGCCCAACCCACTGTACAGTGATGAATAGGAATAGGAGAATAATAAAAGGCTTCTTTGGAGAAGGGAAGAATAGAAGGTAGACAGCAGCCATTGGTCCATAATAATAATGAAATCCTTCTGGGCTGGAGAATACTTTGCTCTGGCACCTATGTAAATTTCTTGGTTAACCTCTGATTTAGCTCTATGGGGGAATTGCCCCTTTGAGTATTATGTGTGCCCTTGGTTTTGTTTTCAGGTAATTCTTCCTTGTTTGTTACCTTCCTTTGCCACATCTGAAGTAATAGGCATTTGAGAATATGACATGCCTAAGAATTGCCCAACTTTTGTAGCTCCCTACCAGTTGGTATAGATTAGGGGCTGCAGGGTTAAAGTTCAATGATCAGTTTTTATAGGCCAGTAATACAGTTTGGTGGTAAAACTCTTTCAAATGCTTAATAGGTTTCTATTGTTGATACCATCGATACCATGTGAGAATAACTACAGCAAGATGTCTTTTATATCTTAATTTTAAAAAATCTACTCATTCGGTCTTTTACTACTCTCTGTGTTAGGCCTGTTTCTTTTCTTCCCCCTCCCTCCCTCACTCCCTCTCTCCCTCTCACTCCCCCTCTTGTGTGCGTGTGTGCGTGCATGTGTGCGTGCATGTGTGCGCGCATGTGTGCGCATGTGTGCGTGTGTGTGTGTGTTACCTCCCTATCTTAAGGGCATCTGAAATAATAGACTTGGATGGTTTTGCAGTTAGGGTTTAATGAAAGAGGCAGAATAAGCAGGAGATTTATAATACGATAGAAATTTAGGTGTGTACTGAGAGATTTATTACAAAGGGTTGGCTTAGACAATTCTGGGGGCTGACTAAGCAAGTCCAGAATTTGTAAAGCAGGAAGACCTCAGGCATGTTGGAACCTACCGGCCACATGATGTTCTCCATAGGCAATCAGGAAAGAAGGGTCCAGGAAGGGAGAGCAGTTGTAGACTCTGCTGCTATTTGTGGTCTCATTTGCCAGGAAAACCCCACTCTGTTTAAGAGTTGGACTAGGTCAGGCTTACATAGGATTATCACCCTAGGTTGAAGTCAACTGATGAGGGATTTTAAATACATCTGCAAAATCCTCCCACAACAGCACCTAGATTGGTTTTTGAATAATTGAGAGAAAGTATTTACAAAATGGCTGCTGCCCTCTTTTCCTTTTAGTTTATTCTAACCAAGTTGACACATAAAACATCCAAAAACAGACCCCCAAAACAACAACAACAACAACAAAAGAACAATTAAAAAAAATCATCCAGGTTGGAAAGCAACACTATTCATCTGATATTTGTTACTATCTGGCAGAGAACCCTGGAGGTCACAGAATTATCTCCATGTATTTGGTACAGAGAAACAGCTGCCTTTCCCAACCCCTGAGGTCTCAAGTTACTGATAGGTTCCAGTTTGCTACCGAGTGGCATTGTTTTTATGTCTATCTCTTGCAAACTGTCTTATTTTTAGTTGAGTTGATCGTTCTGGTTCTTTAAACAGCCAACGCACACCAGTATTCTGAGGTTTTCTAACTGCTTTTCTTAGAGCTATATGTTGGTAGACACAGTGATATACCTTCCAGGCAACAGTTTTGCTAAATGTTTTGCTACTGTGTAAGGTTAGCTTTCCAGCCTGAGTTATGTTTCTTTGCCACCTATTCTCTAAGACTTATCAGAGTTTATAGGAATTTGTTATAGTAGCACTTCACTTCTAATATATCCTTTTAGTTAAGGTATGGGATGGGTTATTTGAACAAAGACTTTAAAACACATGTAATTTAAGCAAGATAGATTACGTGATAGATACTCTGGTATGACTGACGGTTTCATACAAAAGCTAATGCAAGTGCAAACACCAGTTAACTAGTGTAGAAAACTACATCCATCTGTTCATTAACACATCGTTGACCAGTAATGTTTTAGCAAAAGCTAATGCAAGTGCAGGCATGAGTTAGCTTGTTCTATAGGTCAACAGCGTTTGGGCTTCAAAATATGTTTTGTTGTGATTGGTCAACAGCGTGTTAAGTTTTGACTGTTTTTGTTACACCAGCCTTTAACTTGTGCTTTTATGTGGCCAGTACAGCAGACAGTCTGGATTTTTAATTTAATTTCATTTAAATTAGCCACATGTGGCTAGTGCAGATGTAGAACATTCTCATCATCACTAAAAGTTTTATTGGTCAGCTTTACTTTAGGGTGTTGATCTGGCTTACTAGCATCACATCTATTTTTCAGATTATTATGGGCTGAATTGTGTTCCCTCAAAATTAATGTTGAGACCCCAAACCCCAGTATGTCAGAATGTGACTCTATGTTGAGATAGAGCTTTAAAAAGGTAGTTGCGGTTAAGTCAGGTGATGTGGGTGGGCCCTACTACAATCTGACTGGTGTCCTTCTAAGAGGAAATTTTGACACCAGAGTTGTATGCACACAGAGGTGAGGCCATGTGAAGGATATATTAAGGAGGTAGCAATCTGTAAGACAAAAAAAGAGAGTCCTCAGAAGAAACCAAACCTGGTGACACCTTGATCTTGGACTCTCTCAAGAACTATGAAAATATATTTCTGTTGTTTAAGATACTCTGTAGTATTTTGTAGGGCAGCCCTAGCAAACTAATACACAGCCTGTGAGAAATAAGAAATGGAAAGGTGAGCACAGATCACTTCCTTTTAAGGAATTAACCAGGAAATTAAAAATATCACTTCCTGTTATTTTCCACTGGCCAAAGCTTAGGTACATGTCCATAGCTAAGATCTTGTTTTGCTATGTGGCCATTATACTGAGAAATAATTGAAGAAATATTTTAGTGAAAGAAGCTGGCTATGGAGGGATAGTTAATGTTTTATGCTGACATAATTCTAGGATTACATTGTCCTTATAGCTGATGATACAAGAAAAAGTCACGGCACATTTCTGAAATAATCTTGTTGGTCTAGCTTGGTCCATGTGTCCATTCCTGAACCAGCCAGTGTCAGTAGGGAAGATGTTTTGCTCTGGCCTGTGTGTTACGTGCTTTTATTTCATGTTGGCTCTGATTCCTAGTGATCCATGAATGAGTGATGGCCACAGTTGCCTTCTTCATCAGCTCTGCTCAGCTTCTATAGACTCATTCCTGTAGCTTTTATAAAGTCAGCCCATTTCATCTCCTATTTGGTCTAAAAGGTGGACTAGGAGAGGTCATTTCTACTTGGTCCTCATGGAATGGTTTCCCAAAGAAAGAGTTTTTCTGTTGCCAAGATGTGAGGTTGGGGAATGGGAGGGGAAAGGGTACTAGATGTAAATCTCCAACATATACCATGAAGCTTCCTGCCTCTCCATCTTGGCTATCTTTACTGTAGCCCAGGCTATTATTATCTTGAATGTTATAGTAGCCTTCTAGTTTGATCCAGCTCTCTTCTGTCCCTCTGTATTTCATTCATTCTTCATGCAGCAACTAGGCTAATTGCTCTTTGAATAAACCTAAAGTCCTGACTTAGCCTGTAAGACTTAGCCTAAGACTTTGTATGACTTATCCTTCTTATTGTCCTACCCTTATTTTGTACCTCTTTCAGTTCATTCTCTATCTTTTAGGCACAATGACCTTTCTACTCTTAGAACATGCAGACTTTACCACTTGGAGTCTTTTTTTCCCTTGGTTCTTTGCTTCTTCTCATCTTTTAGGTTTCAAGTTAGAAATCCCTTTTATCCCAGGGTTGTTGGAAGGAACTGCCCACCCACACACCCAACACCTCTTCTCTTCATTTGCCGTATCAGTTTTTTGCCTGTAACTGGGTAAGTTTAACTAGAGTAAGAAACAGGAGGCCCTGTTGGCCTCCGACCAAGCTTTATTGGTACTAAATAATGGACTCTTAACGCATTTCTTAACACTTAGAGAAGGATTAGTGGGTGGTGGGAGTGGGGAATTTGAGTGTTAACCATACTCAGATTGTTTCTAACAGCCGTGTGTTTATTTCTATGTCCATACTAGTTTTAGTTATTAGATAGAATCTTTGAAATTGCTTGTTTTTTACCCCATAAGTCACCAAATACCTATGGTTTCATGTGGTTCAACCTACTATGTTAGCATTCTTTGATATCTTAGAAGGCACTTCCCCCTCATTGATCTTTGCCAAGAGTTCTGGATATTGTGTATTTAACTTTTTAGGTGGCTTTTGTAAATCACTAAAATATGCCCATTGAGATTTTAATTGGATTTACATTAAAATTTGAAATAATTGGGGGAGAAATAGATATGTAACATTGAGCATTCCCAACTAGAAACACTGCGTGCCTCTTTTTTTGAGGCCCCTCATCTGTCCTTATTGAAATTTTATAGCTTTCAAACAGGTTTTGCACATTTCTTATGGAATTTATTCTAGACTATTTTGTAATTTTTAATGCTATTATGAAGGGTATTTTTTCTTCTATTACACTTTCTAATTAGTTACAGTTGGAGTATAGGAACCTATTGACCTTGTGTATACATATAGATACTAAACTGAATTCTCATGTTAAGTAAGTTTATTCTGTTTTCTGACTTAACTGTTGTATTGACGTCAATGAATGATTTTGTTTTTTGTTCTTTTTCAACATTTATACCTCGTTTGTTTTTCTCCTATTGCATCAGTTTTGAACACTCCTTAAATGCTGAATAAAAGTGGTTGTAGATACTATCTTTCTTTTCTATGTTTTAATGGGAGTGCTTCTTGTGTCACTATTAAGTGTAATGCACATATTGTGTACTTTAGTATATCTCTCTTGGCTTACTGTGTTTTATCAGAAATATATACTGAATTTTGTTATGCATTTTTGGCACCTGTTGAAATGATTGTTTCTCCCCCCTCCCCTGTGGTCTATTCATATAATGAAGTACAATAATATATTTCTTAAGACTCCTAATTTTAGCATGATGTAGTGTTCTTTAACGCACTTGATCTTATTAACATTTTATTTATATTTTCTGTGGAGATGATACATTTTATATTAGATTTTCAAAGTTGTTGGCAGAGACTGTAAATAACTTCCTTACATCATTCTTGTAAAGACGTGTGCTTCATAGATTCAACTTACATGCATCCTATTTCTTTTTGATTTTGCATGTTATATTTTTAACCATATTTGCCACTGAGGACTTAGAAAGGAATTTGATCAAGTGCTTTATCTGATTTCTTTATAGTTTAGTAATTTTTAAGTGATTGTATAATTTGGTGTGTACCTTATATTTTTTAATAATTAATTGTGGTAAACACAAAAACTATTTTAAAAATTTAATGGTGCAGTTCAGTAGTGTTAAGTATATTCATATCATTGTGCAACATCTCCAGAACATTTTCTCTTGCAAAACTGAAACTTGATAGCCACTAAACAACTCCCTTTTCCTCAGCTCCTGGCAGCTATCATTCTACTTTTTGTTTCTATGAATTTGACTACTTTAGATACCTCAAGTGTTACCAAACAGTATTTGTCTTTTTGTGACTGGCTTATTTCACTTAGCATAATGTCCCTAAGATAAATCTTAAGTAGGCTGTTTTTGAACATGGACATTTTAAGTTTATTTTTTATTTTATTTTAAGATTTTATTCATTATTTTTAGAGAGAAGGGCAGGGAGGGAGGAAGAAACGGAGAAAAATATCCATGTGTGGTTGCCTTTCACCTGCCTCCCACTAAGGAGCTGGCTGGAGACCTGGCTTGCAACCTGGTTGTGTGCCCTGTCTGGGAATTGAATCAGCGACCTTTGTGTTCTCAGGCCTGTGCCTTATCTACTGTGCCACCAGCCAGGGCCTATAGACTTGGACATTTTAATATACTTGTACTATTAGGACAGGACCTACAAACTCTATGAATATATTTCAGTTTTCTTACACTATCATTTTAGTATTTTAAAAATATATATCAAATAAACTAAGAATAATTTAAAACTAACACAGTTGCTATTCAGTAAGTGCCTGAATAAAATAGAAGAGCCCTGCGAGACCTGGGGTAGATGAGGTTTAATTCTGTTGTAGGGTACAGAGCTTTGAAATCAAACCTATGCTAAAGGGGGTGCAGCAGTGATACCAAACCGTGACTGGTGTTTTAATTCTGCTTACTATTTTTATGTGGGAGGAATCTTAAAGGGCAGTTACATTTTTTTGTTTTTTCTAAACATGTAAATGTAAACTGTAAAAATTTAAACAGGAGAAGAAAAGCAATAAGAATTGAAAATCTTCCTAATTTTTTATCTTAAGGTATACATTTTAAGTGTACATAATTTCATACCCCCTTTTTTGTGCTTACACACATATATCCACATATATATTTATCTAAACAAATTTGCATAAGTGAGGTCATGACAAAAATATGCTGAGGTGTTTTTTTTAATTAATAAGACCCTGCTCATATAAATAAATACATGAATAGTTGATCTACTAATGACTGTGGAGTATTCCTTTGTCATGTATCATGAGTTGTTTTATGCAGTGTTTTGGTTGTACTCAGTGTTCTGCCATTATAAACAATAATGCAGTGGATTTTTTCTGACATGTCTTTGTGTATGCATTTCTGTATCTTGTAGAATATATTTCAGTGTTGAAATTGCTAGACCAAAGGTGCATGAGTCTTTTTGTAATTCCCATTTTAAGAGTTGGTTAGCACCAAATTATAAGACAACTACCCTTCCCCAAAACTGACTGAACCGGAGTGTAGCTAGTTAATGTTGTTCTGTTTTGTTGCATCTTGTTTTCCTTATTCCATCATTTTTTTTTTTTTTTTAATTTTATTGTTGTTGTATTACATCCGTCCCCTTTTTGCTCCCCTCTGTCCTTCATCCATTTTTGGAAACAGATGTGCATTGATCTTGAAACAGATTTCATAGACTATGAGTGAATAGTATACTATTCACCTTTTCTAGAACATTCAATCCAAGTACTTATCTGGTAGGTGACCTTTTTTGTAGTAAGTTCTCAAAATGTGAAGAATGTCGTTTTAGACCCTGTTACATCTCAATGCACGCTGTCAAGTAAGTATAATCTCAGGTTCTCGCGTGAAAGGGACAGAAAGGGTTACTTCATTTGGTATTCTTGTATGTGAAAACATTTGTAAACTATAAAGGTCACCAAAATTCTAGCTAAATGTTAGCTGTTAAAACTGAACTATACCCGTCTACGAACCTGGAGGTTGCTGGTTCGATTCCCCAGCCAGGGCACATAACCAGGTCTCTAGCCAGGTCTGTAACTGGAGGCGGGTGAAAGGCAACTGTACATTGATATCTCTCTTCTTCTCTGCTTCTCTCCCTTTCTCTCTGGAAATGGTAAATAAAGTCTTTAAAAAAAAAAAAAAAACTGAACTCTAAGGAACAATGGAGAGCTTTGTGAAAATGGGATTGCTAACTAGTAGATAAGGTGTCGACTATTAAAAAAAATACAGTTGAAATATGTAATTTTGAAAAATGTATTTTTATATCTTAATTCCATTTAATTTGAATTTTTGTTGAATTCATAGATAGCAGATAAATTTCTTCAACTGCAATTTTGCATTTGGATTAATTTATTTTAGGTGGACCCAACGTTAGCATAGGGAGTGGGATTCTGTAATAAAGATTTCACAAGTACAAGAACCTAGTATAAAAGAACCATGGACATGGACAACAGGTGGGATTGACTTTGGGGGGAATGGGTGGGTGGGGAGGGGGACAGAGGGGAGCAAAAAGGGGATGGATATAATACAACAACAATAAAATTTTAAAAAAGATTTCACAAGTGATAATTGTATAAGATAGATGTTCTTTTAGGATTATGTTTGAGATTCATTAGATCTTTAGTATGTAAATAGAATATGTTCATAACATCTTTCAGAATTAAAAAATGTATATGTAGTAGTTTACCATACTGTTAATAAAAAAGGACAGATAAAGTTAATGGGGGAGAAAGGTAAACTCTTTTTATCTTTTTTCTAGAATCATGGAGTAAATCATATTTCTGTGACTTCTCTGCTGTGTAGGTTTAGATAACATGGCAAAGTATCAGAGCAAATATTTGAGCAAGCTCTTTTTCTAAATCTCAGACTCTTTAAAACCTAACTTACTGTGAATTGCTTTCACATGTATCTTTCCTAGCTTTCTTTTCTTACTCTGCCACCGTGCATCCACCTCACAGTATAAAATCCTGTCATTTGACCCAGCTTTCTGGCTCCAAACCAGACTCTAGTACCTGAGTTCTCTTGACTAGATCCAAGTACTGGAATATGTTTTAAGTAGTGAGCGCACCTTAGTATGCGGGAGGTCTTACCTATTTTAGCCTGCCACCAGATCCTTGTCTTCTCTGCCAAGACATAAAACACATGAGCTTGGTATTGCAGCTTTTTGTCTTATATACATGAGAAACTTTATTTTGTATTTCAAGCTTTGCTTGCAAGAGGACCCATTCATTGCAATGGCTTAGGCAGCTTTTAACATTAATAAGATTCACTAATCTTCAAAAAAATAGAAAGGTCCTCCTGACCTCACTATCAGAAGCAGAAGTGTCCCTGAAAATCTTAAATAGCAATTAGGAAGAAGTGCGATTCCAATTTCATTAAACCCCAGACATGTGTGTGCTTGGCAATTTCTGTGCCTGACATAAAATTAAATTCCATTTTGGAATAACCCATTGTCTTTGTATTTCTTTCCTTATCAATATTTGTCCTGGAAAAAGCATTACATGGAAAGAAGCTAAAATCAACTTGGGAAACTTGCTTTTGAATTCTGCTTTAATAGTTGGTAACTTTGGAAAGTTACTACTTAACCTCATTTTCTTCATTCATGTTGGGGCTAAAAATATTTTTCTGACAGATTTTGTAAAGAATGGAGATATCTATATATCTAGTATACTGTCTTATCTGTTGGCGATACTTATTTTTCTGGATTTAATTATTCCATATAATTCTTTTTTTTTTTTTTTTAAAGATTTTATTTCATTATTTTTAGAAAGAGGGGAAGGAAGAGAGGCAGAGAGGGAGAGAGACATCAATGTATGGTTGCTTTTCACCTGCCTCCAGCCACAGACCTGACTGGAGACCTGGTTTGCAACCTGTAATTATTCCATATAATTCTTAAGTGAAATTGTCACTTGTCACTAATTTTACAGTCAGGAGCAGTTTTTACCTTTTTTAGGTCATGGATTTTAGTTAGGTTCTTATGAAAATAGTGGACCTATACTTCCCAAAAATGGACTTAAATATATACATAGAGCATTTCACAAATCGTGTCAGGAGGGTTATAGAGTTCTTCAGACATAGGTCTGTGAACCATGGATTATGACCCATAGGTAAAAAGTACTGGATTTTTATCACCTAGTCACTGAAGAGTTTAGTGACCTGTGGCCTCCAAAATTTAACATTTTCCCTACCTATACTACAGAATTTTTCTTCCAGGGATTGCCAGTATGTAACCATTCAGAGAAGTTTTTTTGTGTAATAGTAGATTTAGAAAATTCTAATTAAGAGATAATTGGATTTTATATCTGCCCCCCCCGCCCCCCCAAGTATGAAGGCTGCCTTATACAGTGATAAAATGTACTTAATAAACTACATCTGTTTATTCATTATATGTTTAACACCATGTAATGGCTTTAATTTTATTTTGGGAGGGCTTATTTTACAGTTATTGCCCTAACTTTTAATATAGTAGATTGAGCAGAGTTTTAAAAAATTTTTGTTTATTGATTGGAGAGAGAGAAGAGGGAGGGAGAATGAAAGAAAGAAACATTAATTTATTGTTCTACTTGTTTATTAATCCACTCGTCAGTTGATTCTCTTATGTGCCCTGGCCAGTGATTGAACTCACAACCTTGGTTTGTAGGGATGACTCTCTAACCAACTC
This sequence comes from Noctilio leporinus, assembly GCA_004026585.1. Classification (NCBI taxonomy): domain Eukaryota; kingdom Metazoa; phylum Chordata; class Mammalia; order Chiroptera; family Noctilionidae; genus Noctilio; species Noctilio leporinus. Next base: position 133,829 of record PVIW01001279.1, on the reverse strand, counting down.
AGCTACCCAGCTAGGACAACAAATGTCTTTAACTTTCTTCTTTTGAATGTCCCACTGATACTGTTTAAAGATTGAATTAAATTACAGTTCTGAAAAGCAGGAATAGACATTATTGTATTAGTCAAACTACTATAAAGAGGAGCAAAGGACCTCATTAGGCTCTCTGACTTTGATGTGTGTTTGCATGTGTATGGAGAACGTGGGGCCATTGATAAATCCAGACTGGAATAACCTCATGAGTACTGTTCTTCTCACAATGTTTTTAGTCTCTCTTTTCTTCTTTATTAACTATTTTCAGCCAGGCAAAGGTGGCTGCCAAAGAAGAGGGGGATGTGATATTCTAGCTGAGCCTGGGTCATATCACATGGAATATTTACCCTATAGATAATAGGTATTATTTACTACAAATCGGGGCTGGGGAAAAAGCAGGTTGAGCAGTAAAATTACAGTTCACAGTCCACTGCAGGTACCATCAGAGGACCAGAAATTTTGGAGAAGATAGAAAGTTTACAAGATCGGATTGACAAAGTCTCAGAGGAAACTGGAACCCAGGATAATAGAGGTAAGCTCAGGTGTTCTTAGGGGAATCTCAGAAAGGCTCCCAGCTCGGAGTTAACCCCAGTACAAAGAATAATAGTGGGCAACTGGGTAATAATCAAGAATTTTAAAAGAATTCTTTTCCAAAGTACTGTGTTAGGTGGGCCTTCTTCCTGCCCTTTCTCCAGTCTAAATAGCTCACTAGCATGGTGCCTGTCTTCAGGCCTGAAGTCTAAGAACTGGTCTCTTAACAAAATCTATCAACAGTGTGGTTGGACGGCTACTGAGATGGGGGAGCCAGAGAGAAGGAGAGGCACTAAGGCATGTAACACCAGAAAGAAGGCAGTTTTGGCAGCATGCAGCAAGGTTGATTTCATGTCCAGGTACCTTTCTGGGATGCCTGCTTCTTATCCATGTACCTATCTCATTAGTACTGCTTTCCCATAAAGGGAGAAGCCACTGGGGAAAACAAACCTGAACAACCTCCGAGAAAAGTCACATTGGACTCCTCTGCTCTCTCTAAATGAACCATTCACCAGTATAAACAGGGACAGTCATACAATTGAGGAGAATCACGATGGAAGAGAAGATAATAAACGAATAACTAACCTCAGATATAATTCAGAAGGAAATTTCAAAGAAAAAGTATAATGGTATTTTATGTATCAATGATGAATCGAAGTTTCAAAGAAAAGGAAGCAGAGAATCAAGATTTTAAAAATTATAAAGAAAATATGTAATGGATGGGCTAAATAACAACTTAGCATGAATGAAGACTGAATTGTTGATTTGGAACCGAAGAGGAGGAACTCTATGTATATGAAACAAAATCTGGAAAAACAAAGTTAAAGAGATAATGGAAACTACATCACAAAGCTTTCACATCTGTAAATGAGTTCTTTAAGCAGAGAATAGAAACAGTAGGAAGGAGAAAAGATTGACAGAAGCAATTGAAGAAAAGTTGATGAGCTGAAGAAAGATAATGAATTTCAGACTGAAAGAGCCCATCTAATACCAAACAGAGTGAATGGAAAAAGATCTACGCCTGGACACATCGGGTAAAATTTCAGAACTCCAAGGGTAAAAAGAAGACCCCAAGTTATTGCCAGAGAAAGGGAAATAAAAAAAAAAATAGAAAATCAAGTAAGTGACTGAGTTCTTAGCAGCCTGCTGAATGCTTGAGGACAGTGACACAGTGTCCTTATTTGTGGGGGAATAGATTTGGGCCTAAATTCTATGTTAACCACATGAACACAGGACAAGTACATTTTTTACATTTGTCAAAACTGTGTACCTTATATGAAGATATTTGAGATGCTATATACAATGGAAAGTATACAGTACAGGATATCATGATAACGTGGAGGGGAGGAAACTGGTAGCTACAGTGACAGTCTCCAGCCTTCATAAAGAACTGAAGAAAGCGAGCCCTCGCGCCGCCATGGCTGTCATGGCTGTCATGGCTGTCATGCTGGGCGCCGCTCTGCGCTCTCCGCCACTGCTCTGTAGCAGCAGCTGCAGCTACCTGGGCCAGCCCTCGAGGACTTCTGCACCACTTCCTGTCTCCCGGTCCCACTATCCAGTCAGTTCGCTGCTACTCCCATGGGTCACATGAGACAGATGAGGAATTTGATGCTCGTTGGGTGACATACTTCAACAAGCCAGATCTTGATGCCTGGGAATTACGTAAAGGGATGAACATGCTTGTTGGTTATGATCTGGTTCCAGAACCCAAAATCATTGATGCTGGTTTGCCGGCGTGCAGAGGGTTAAATGATTTTGCTAGTGCTGTTCGCATCCTAGAGGTTGTTGAGGACAAAGCAGGACCTCATAAGGAAATCTACCCTTATGTCATTCAGGAACTTAGACCAACTTTAAATGAACCGGGAATCTCCACTCCAGAGGAACTGGGCCTTGACAAAGTATAAATGGATGGGCTTTCCAAGGATTTACTGATAATGCTACTTGATTATAAACAATCACCTGGAAATACTGAGGATAACTTACTACTTTATTTGAACGAGTTTTCCTTTATTGAATACCAAACCACGTAGTGGTAACTGGGACTTAAATAAAAAGCAAGTGAGCTTGACAAAAAAAAAAAAATGAACTGAAGAAAGCAGAAAATTTAAGAATGTTATCAACCTAGAATACAGGGACAGTGCTCTTTCAACCAGTAATGTATAAATGACATTATATTACATTTTCTTCATTGAGTAGTTTTTATCTATTCATGTTATATATGCATTTAGTTTTTAGAATCAACCTAGAAAGTATATAAAATTAAGGATGCATTATAGTTATGAAGTAGAATACATCATAACTTTTATAATATAAATAATATAACATAACACTAAGATATATAAGGGAACAAAATAAAGGTCAGTGCTCATTTCTTCAATGGATAGTGGATTGCATATAAAATTGAGCAAGAAACAAATAAAATGATAGTAAGTTAAGCTGGTAACCAAACTAGAAAGCTGTTAACAGTGATATAGTATGTTGCCATTTTGATACAGGTGGATAACAAGATTTTTACTCTTCTGCCTTTGTGGCCTTTGAATTTAAAAAAAAAAATCCCACTTTCTTGCATCACATTTCTAATATTAAAAAGATTGTGGACCTGCTGCACCTTCCTAGTTAATATTTTTATTTATAATGTGACATATAGGATCACATGGTTTAAGAAACTATCTGGGACAAATGAGAAAACAGAGATTAATTCTAGAAATTGAAAAGTTTATAGAATGCATGTATGACTTTTTATGCAGGATGCATAATTATTTTTTGACCGGTTTATATTCTTGATTTTGTATGTGGATTCCTGAATCCTTTCTATGATTATTTATTATTATTATTTTTAAGTTTACTGTTAAAAAGGTGGACAGAAGGGAACAGTCAGAGTCCTTCCTCCTGCCAGTGCCTCTAAATAAGATGACATTTTCTCTTGATGTATTGAAGACCTGGATTAAAAGCCTGGTTTATTCATAGGAGGAAGTTAAGGTCAAGAAATGCCATAGCTGCTAGGGGCTGAGTGTGGCTTCAGGAAGAACTAGAAGAAGGTGCCACTAGAAATCATCTTTCTTACCTTCTAAAGAGGAACTAATATTATGGCCCTAGCCAGACATTATTTGTTCAATGAAGTAATTTTATTTTGATGCCACTTCAATGTAAAGGCAGATTAGCATCCTATTTATGCTCCATGTAGGTAAAATGTGTTTTGAAAGCTTAGTTTTAGGAGTGTTGTATTAGAAACATGATCTTTTTGGGAAGTAGATATCTAATTATATGCTTCTTGGATTTGATTTTAAAAATATAAAACCTTAGGAGATTCTACACTTTTAAATATTGAAAGTATTAACTGGAAAAGACCTTGGTGTACATATACTATAATAACTGCTTAAGTTATCTATAGTTTTCTAAGCAAAGCAAGCTGGAGTGCTAAAAAATCGACTTATATAAATGTGTATCTTTAAATAAATGGTATATAAATGTGTACCTTTAAAATAATTTATGAGAAATTCTTTAAAAATAAGCATTTTACTGGAAATTGTGAAATTTGTGTTAGAGGGAGAAGGTTTCCTCAAGCATGCGCAAATTATTAAGTATAAAATGTTTGACAGTTCAGTTATGCTTTTAAACATTTTGTAAGCTATTATTCAGTGGGCTCCTCTATAAACAATATTAACCTTCACTGAGAAACGTAGCTTAATGTATTTAAAGAGGATGGGAGTTGATAACCTTTCTTTGAAAATTCTGGACTCTGATAAGAAATTGTTGGTAGAGAAGTTGAAATGTATGTGGGCTAAATTTAATTTCATAAAGCATCCTAATGAGATAAATATTAAACACATCAAAGTTAGTAGATGTTGCTTTCAGTGTGTTTATATTGTATTCGTTTTTGTTGGAGATTTGGTAATAAAGTTGGATATCTGAGATTTGGGGTTGGGGGATTGAAACTAGTAACATTGTTCTAACATACCTGTATCTTGAGATATCCTCAGGATAATCAAAGAGGTAGTTCATAGTTCTGACTGAAAAAAATAAATAAATAAATAAATAAATAAATAAATATATAGTATAGTGTGGTAGTCTTATCTATATATCTATGTACTTTGGGAATATTGGACTGTCACAGTTACGCTCTGAGATTCTCTTTATGTAAAGACCCCTAAAGATCCTCTATCTGGTCAGGATTAGGTTAGTGGAAAAGGGAATGGTACCCCATTTATAATTTTTGGTCTAGCCATATTTCTTAGGAGATACAATTATGAGTTTGAAGGAGTAGTCTTTTAGTATTTGGAATAATTGCTTACAGGGAAACCATTCAAGATTCAGTGTAAGTAGACTAGAAATAGTATAGTGGTAACAGGCATTTGGGAGACCGGGCTGATGGAGCTTGTTACCCGCAACCCCAGACCATCAAGGAACCAGAGGAAAGCCAGTGACTGCATTTGGATTCCAAAGATTTGCTAGTTTTTATTTACATCCTGATTATTCTGCGTGTGTTTGATGCTATTCTCAGTGAATTACCTGGCACTTCTTTTTTAGTCCCCTAGGGTAGGACCGTTGTGAAAGGGTGGTGGAAAGTGGTGACTCTAAAAAATAGGCTTTGGACGTAATGTCCTTTCTTTCAATTTGCATGTTTATTCCCAGCCCCCCTCACTCTCCACCACTGTATGACTGTGGAGTATGTGACAGCGGAGAGGCTGTGGTTATGTTGGTTTATTTCCTTTGTTTGTAGATACTTGTTGCTTTGGAGGAGAAGACAGTGAATGTGTTGCTGACCAAATAGAGATGCTATCCTGTCAATAGATAGGGCCTGTTAAAGCATAACCAAAACCTTTGAAATATGTAATTTCTATTACATATGTACTTATTTTATTTTTGTTAGAGTATGTTGTACAATACAGATAGATTTGAGGGGTGAATACAATCTAAAAACAATAAGTATGTTTTATCTATTTATATACATAGAGCCTATTGTGAAATACTGGAAAAGAATGAATTCATGGGTAGAGACAACAAATGCAAGTGTCCAACAGGCACGACTATTATTGGAGATGTGAAAAGACGGACAAGCTGCTTTGTTTTTTTATTTTGCTTATTAGTATGTTACTAATATTTGGACAAGACTGTGCTTGTATTTCATTATGTACACAGGACACATCTGGGTGAAACAGTTTGTTTAAATGTAATATTTTTGTTCTGTTCAAGTGGGGTTTTGGGTTTTACTTATTAGTTGGATTATAGGAAAATGAAAAAGTGTAAGTCAGAGAAGAGGAAAAGATTATTGAAGATTTTGATGTTAAACTTTGTCTAGAATGAGGATCAATGTTATGGACTTGAGTCTTGATTATGCATTCTGTGTTCGAGGTGTACTAGTTTCATTTGTTATTCTATATTATGTAGTTTAAAGCATGTAACCTAGTAAACACTTAGAAAATGTTTGTATAAATTAATGATCAGAGCTGGTAATTATGATCTTTTTAAAAACAGTTTACTAGGACTTATAATAGTATTAACCTTGAGAAAAATTTTATTTAAGCAATTAAGTTAATTATTGCAAAATAACTCATATCTATCCTCACATTTAAAATATACTACTGGATGGCTTTTGTATTGTTTTATTTATGAAGTTACAATTTGTTACCAGTCTTTTAATTATTCCTGCACATATCTATGTATTTTAAAGGCTAGATTATTTGACTCCTCATTCTTTTCTTCCACTCATGTATGTATACATAAGAGTCTATTGTGGCTTTTTCTTTCTTTTACTTTTTCTTCTTTGTAAATAATTTAAGTTTTTAACCTGTCACGGAATTAATTTATGTGATTGGGGGCGGGGCAGTATGGGGCAGAAGTTATATGAAAGGAGGTATAACTGTTATTTGAGGTTTCTTGAAAAATGGAAATGAGAGACAAAAAGAAGTCTATATGGGTTTTACAACTGAATGCTCTTTCCTGATCCTGGTTTTATTTGTAGGGAAGTGGGCAGTCGTCTTTGCTGTCAGTGTATATTCGTTCAAGTTGTTACGGGGATAATTTGGAAACAAAATTTTCAATACATATACCCATCAAGAAATTTAACATATAGTTATATTGAGGCATGTACAGAGTATATGTGCCCTTTCATGGGCCTGTTCATTACAACATTATAAAATGTTAAAAACAACACAAATGCCATTCAGTAGGGTACTGACTAAACTGTAGAATGACTCTTTAGTGAAAATTTAAGCAGCTATCAAAATCAAAGAGATCTACATATGCTAATATGAAACAATTAAGGAGAAATAAATGCTAAAGTCATGGGGATAGTGTTTGATAAATGTATAAGCTTTCAGAAATTTAACCAGATTTTATTAGCCTTTTAATTTAAATTCTGTTTAACTCTTTAATACCCCTCATTTATGTTCAATACAAGCTTTTTACAGTTGAGTTTCATATTTCTGCTAAAATGCAATTTACAGATTAAAAAAATAGAGATGCTGTGATGACTATATTTCATACATTCTGTTTGAGACGTTCAGATTTTGTTTTTATGTAGGTAGGTGAATTCATTAAGATTTGCTCTACAAATTATCCGTCCTTGTTTTGTTTGAAATTGTGGATTTTGAAGTCTTTCAACTTGAAAGAATACGAGTGAGTATGCATACATAAAAATGTATTTGATGGGAACAGAACTCCTTTACAAGCAATTTTTGATTAATGTCGGGGAACAAACATCAACAAAATATTTAATCTTAGAATATATGATTGCTTGCTTATCAAAACATTTCTATGTGTTTGATTTTCTTATTCCTTGTTCAAAAACCCTGTGCTAGGCCTAAATAAAGCTGTAGATTTTAGATAATTCCTCTCTTGAGCCTTCTGTCATCTCCCCCAACCCCTACTTTAATGGCAAACTTTTCTCTTCACTTTGAATCTTAATGTTTTCTTTTATGATATAAGTTAGTTATATGTATTGGTTTAGATCGCATAACTGATAGTATGTTACCTACTGTTTACAATTTAATGCTTTTGCCATTGGCATAAATAAAAGACCCTGTAACATTGAAATCTATTTTAGGCAGATGGAAAAGCAATTTTTTTGCCTACAAAATGAAGTTGAAATAGAAGGTGGCTCATTTTAAAATATAGAATCTTAAGGCAGATATGTACAAATTTCTTTTTCGCATCCTCTCGTCCAGAGTATCTTATGCTGTGGCATAGGTCATCATATTAACAAAAAGGACCAGAAAATAAAATTAATTTGTTGTATAACAAAAAATGATAGGAATTCTGAAATATAAATTTTGTTCATATTTACTGCTTCTTACCGTGACCGATAGGTATAGTCAAAGAACAAATGTTTTTGTCATCAGAAGTTATTCTGATGACAGAATAATTTAAGAAGAATTAGGATGTATTGCTGCATATCCAGTGATTTCCTTATTCATGAATTTGTTATTTAATCAATTTACACTCAGGTTCCTTTCCTATGCCAGAGGCTGCTGGTCCTGGCTATACATCAGTTAATGAAATGTTGCCTACCCATTGAGCTTCTGCTCTGTAAGGGAGAGAGATGACAAATGGTATATATAAACATCCATAATTCTGTAGAAAAGCCATACTTAACATATATTTTTTAAAGATTTTATTTATTATTTTTCATAGAGATGGGAGGTAAGAGAGTCAGAGAGGGAGAGAAACATCAATGTATGGTTGCCTTTCACCTGCCTCCAGCTACAGACCTGGCTTGCAACCTGGTTGGGAATCGAACCAGCGGCCTCGAGGTTCGCAGGCCGGCACCTTATCCACTGTGCTACCAGCCAGGGCTCAACATATTTATTGGTAAAAATCTTAACAGCAAGTGTCAGAAAACCTGAGACACACCTTCAAAGCCTATAAAATAAGGGAAGGAGGGTGAGTGGTGTGATTGACTTGAGCTTTAGGAGGCCAAATTTCTTGTCATGTTCAGTTGGAAAGCCTTTTTGGTTTATGGGAAGTGAGTAGCCCAACAAAAGAAGCCTTGAAACTCAAACCTGGCCTTGCTGGCTTCTGTTAAAGGAAGGTTTGAAGTAAGGAACCTTCATTGATGACTCCTCTTAGTCTAAGGATGAAGCATTTCACTTGAAGCATAAAAAGAATGAACCTGGAAGGCCTGAAATAATAAAAGCCAGTTTGCTAGTTCTTTTTAAGCTAGGTCTTAAGGTAGAAATTATTTTGTTTAAGAATCCTCCAAGTACCGGACATACTCATACAAGAGCATTAATTATATTGGGTTGGCCCAAAAGTCCTTTATGTTTTTTCTGTACGATAGCTCTAGTGGTACTTGGTTGTCTTTAACTTCATTTGAAACAGTTTTGTTCTGTTGTATTATGAAAGCTGTCACATCAGTGTACATTAATTTAAAAAAAAAAAACTTATCCAAATTGGTGAATTTTTGTGCAGCCATTTTAATATTGAAGATGGAAGGAAATAACATTTTTGCCAAATTATTCTTATTTCAAGAAAGGTAAAAACACAACTGAAAGCAAAAAATGATTTGTGCAGTGTATGGAGTAGGTGCTGTGACTGATCAAACATGTTAAAAGTAGTTTGTGAAGTTTCTTGGCACTATTGACATACTGGCTAAGTAATCCTTTGCTTGGGGCTGCCTTATGCATTGGAAGAAGTTTAGCAGCGCCCCGGCCTCTACCCACTAGAAGCCAATAGTGGGAGATTGCTGACTTACTCAGAATATCCAGATCAGTGAAATTATTGGTGAAAGTGAAAAATATGTCTTTTATGTTATGGAAAAAACATAACAGACTTTTTGGTCAATCCAATATATGGTATGAAAGAAAACATTGTTAATAACATTTGTTTTCCATTAATTTCACACAGCCTTTGGTCAGGTTGTTCTTGGTTTGAGTCTCAACTCTGCTGTACAACTGTGCGTACTTATTCTTGATTTCCTCATCTGTAAAGTAAGGATAGTATCACCTGGGAGGAATATAATATAGTAGGTGGTTCAGAGAACCATCCACTGGAACCAACTGCCTGCCTTCAGATGTAGCTCCTCAACTTACTTGGCTCACTTAGTAGTAAATTTGGCAAGTTGCTGAAACTCTCTGTGCCTCAATTTTCACGTATGTGTACAATGGAAATAATAATAGTACCTTTTTGTTCTTTTAGGATTATTTTGAGCCTTTAATGAGTTAATATATACAAAGCATTTAAAATGGCACATGGCATATACAGAACTAAGTACAGTGTAATTAGTGTTATTGTTCTTTTAAATATTATTTAGGGTTATTGTGAGGGTTAAATAACATGTTTATGAAAAAAGAAACAATTGCCTGACACCAATACGAGTTCCTCCTAAATATCAGAAACTGACTAGTAGATACGTGAGCACGTTTTATCTTCATATAAACCTGTAAGAAGAAAATTTACCTATTCTCTTGACTAGAACAGTTTCTGGTAAGCAGTAGGTATTTTATGTTGAATAAATGTTACCTCATTTTATAATAGAGTAATAAACTGAGGCCCAAGAGAAGTACAAAATCTCTTTCCATGGCATCTCTTTGGCTGGCAGTGTAATTCATAACACTTTTTGAGCATTGGTTTGGCTATATGCGCTAATAACTCCCTTTTTTTCCCTTTTTCCTTTTAAAGATTCCTTTCTCTTTTTCTTTTTTCTTTTTTCTGGTTAGGAAATCTTAGATTGGAAGAGCTCTTTAGTGTAGAATTGTAATTAGATTGGTTAATCTGCACATTGAAGGATCCCTTCAGGTTCAGTTTTGTGAGGCATTCCTAGCAGTGCAGAGTTATTTCACTAATGTGACTGCAAAAAACATTGTTCCATTTCCATTGAATTTTTTCATATTCCAGATTACATAGGGAAGAAATTTGACAAAACAGCAAAGTGAGGAGCAATTCCAATAAAGTGTGTAATATGTTGGTTCTGTCACTCATCTTATTGACTGTTTAATGATCCAGATACAGAATTTTTGAATTTCAGTTATCTGATATATCTTTGCCTCTTGTAATATTTATGATGGGGGACATGTCTTTGGTTAGTAAATGAAATTAAAGACAGTTCTAGAAAATGAATATAATTCTGTTATTCTTGCTTTAGTAATTGTAAGTCAGTTAAACGTTACTCTTATTTACTTTGATATTTTCAAACATTAGTTTATAGAAAACAAGTTGTTATTTTAAAAACTGCATTAAAGTAATTATTTTTGACACCCCCAAGTCACCACCTGTAATATATGTATATGTTATATAATACATTTGTTTGATGTAACGAATCCTTAATTTGTATTGCCTAGCCTACTTTGCACTTTTAATGCAACCGTTAATCTCACTGCAAGGCTTTACTAAGGGTAAACTGCTGTGTAACCCACTTCAACCTCTTTTGTTTAACCAGGAAGCCAGGCATGTTAAATAGCCTTAAATGTATGTTTTGGGGGATTTTTTTTGTTGTTGAAATTTTAGGATTTTAAGCTTTGAAATGGTAAAATAAGAGACTATTTTGTCTGTTGAAATTACTTGACAGAAGTTTGCTTTGGAATAGAGCTTCTGTAGCTTTAAAAACTACAGAGTGAGTCACCCCCTTCTCTTTTGGTAGATGCCTGGCTGGTGAACAGCTAAGCTGCTTTAGGCATGTAATAGAACATTCCATTTCCTGTTCCCTTGCTGACACAGAGGAGTGTTCCTGCTGGCAATGATCTAATCATAGTGCAGTAAGAAACATGGCAGTTTGATAAAACATGGTGGAGACAGCGGCTGAAATGGAAGCATATGTTCTAGAAGACATTCTTGAGGTAGGGCTAGATTTGTAAATGAAATGCAAGTTGAAATCTAAACAAAGAAATTACGGGACAGAATTATTTTGCAGGCGAATAGATTAGAGAGCAAAGAGAGGCAGAGCATAAAAGCAGGAGACGGTCAGGTCAGACCTTATTCCGCGTGAGAATGTGCCAGTCTGGTTCGTGTGATTACTAAACAAGGCTAGAATTATTTTGTTTAAACTTCATGTTTTATAAGTTGTAAGATATATGTTAGGTAATACATAAGAAATTAAAAACAAAAAACGGGTCTCGGACTTAATAAAAAGCCCGTGCTGGTAGTGACCTTTAGATTAACTCATTAGAAGGTGGGGTCTGAAAAGCAGCTTTGAGTAGGTTTAGTATCGTGTGCCTCAGAATTCATTTACATGTCTAAGCCTAAAGCTCTGTCTGCAGTTCACTATTAAAAACAACTGGTTAGTTTGGGGGGTAAAATTAAGCACATGTATATCAATCTAATGGCTTAATTTAGCTTGTATATTCTGGGGAATTTTTCATGTGACTTTGATTATTATAAAATAAATAATTAAATTAAAATGAAAGGATCCTAAAATGTAAGGCACGAATGCTTCAGAACTCACAATAAAAAACTGCATTTTGAGCTATGAGAATTAAAAAAAAAAATTTGTGGTTGTATTAATTTTATCAGAACCTATTTGAGTATAAAAATCAGTTCAAGAAAATACATGTCAAAGTGAAACGAATTGGTTTTTGCCTTGGAAGTAGTATATTGTCAAATATTTGTATTTGTAAGTGTAGACATTTAAAATCCATTTTCTTACCTCTAAGTTGTAGGGTTTTCCCCCCTCTTTAATATAAGATTGGCTAATTCAGATAAGGAGGTTTCTTGATGGTGAGTGGTATTCCTAATACTCATGTTTAGGTAACTTATTAAATATTTCCCTATTTTCAGAAAGAGATCTGATTAGGGGGAGAGGGAATAAACTGCAAAAGGAAACTTAAGGCAGGGTTAGCAGGAGGAAAAAGCCTATGCGCATTATAAAGTGCTGCATGATCAATGAGCATTTTCTGGAGTCCCTCTGTGTGCTTGGAGCTGACATTGCAGCAAGTCTCATGGTGGTTCTGCAGAATGAAAACTGATTCCATTGTACTGTCTAGGTCTGTTCAGACACCTGCCAGCACAATCTTTCCTTCTCTCCAACTAGCTTCTTGTCTGAGCTGAATCCTCTGGTTAGTTTTCATGATCACAACCCCCACCCCCTTTTGTTTGTTTTTGGATATTCTTGGGGAGTTTCCTTAGAAATAGTATGGTGAATTATCTACTTAGAAATAGTGTTATATACACTTTCATCAAGAAACTTCAGTAAATAGGAGTGGTCACATGACTTTAGTTGTTGAGTTTAAACAATATAACTTGATTATAAGGTTTCAGTACTGCATTATAAGTTGCTTTTTAAATTTTTGCTTTGGAATTTAAAGAAGTGTACTTAATGTGTTTTAATAGGTCTATTTGACTCTTACCATTTAAAATAGTAGTATATAACAGATTTTAAAAGTTTTTATTTTCTAGGAAAAGCTACTTGAACATAGTTTTGTGCCTTAAGTGTAGGTTTTTCTAATGGTGTCTTAGAAATTGACATTATATGATTTCCACTAAAATTGTTTAATGTTGTGTTAAGATTTTATCATGCCTAATTAGTCCATTTTTACTAGTTTTTAAAACAATCTTTTAATTTGGTTCCTATATACCTTGTTACATTAAACCATAGTGAGTAGTTTTTTCTTTAATATTATTTGATTTAACTGAATATTTTTCCATTATTGGCAGGCCACATGTAAAACTTTTCCAAGTGGTAATAAAATACGCTTTTATCTCCCAAGTTATAAGTATTTATAATGACCTAAGGCTAAATATAAAAGTTCAAAGAGGATAAACTTTCTAACACGAAGCTAAGTGTACCATTTTCTTAAGTTTCTCATGTTGCATGTAAAAAGATACTATTACACAACAAGCTTTCCAGAAATTTACTGTTATTTGTTTAAAGGATTAACTCCTTGTACAAATGTCCAATAATGAATAATGAAGTTGCTGTTTATACCATAGTGACAATTTTATTATTATACCTAATATTGAGACATTTTAAGTGTCACTTTAATATTCATCTTTGTGACTTTATTGAGCATCTGGAATTTAATTTGGATTTCCTCTTATTTACATTAACCACTGGACCCCTTCTATTTTTTTTTCTGTTTCACAGTGTAGTTTGGTTCTTTGAATCATAAATTTTTAAAAGGCTCTTAAATCCAAATCATCAATGAATATAGTGCAGGTAAATTCTATAAGGCTGTGGTTTATGGCGATTGTTTTATTCTAATTTAATAATTGTTATTTAACTTGAATTTTTAAATGATCTTCAAAATTTTGAATAAAATATTCCTAAATTTCTACAACTCATAAAATTGGAAGAGGTTGATTTTAGCTTGCAACATTGTTTCTCATATATCCCCAGGTAGGGGATTAGATAGAAGAACTTGGTTACTTAAATTTACTAATTAATCCAGTCAGTAATTTTATCTTCCCAATCAAAGTAGTCAAAGTGTTTCTGTTCCTTTTGCTCACCTTAGCTAACATTGAGGGAAATAGCCAAATACAAATGAGATAGGAAAAGGCTGGGAGCCTGTTTTCTTGAATTGCTAAGATATTATTGCAATTTTAGAATTTCAATACTTTTCTTTTAAGTCATATGTGATAATAGGTCTTTGTGTACCTAAAAAGCTCAATAAGAAGAGAAAGTCCTCCAAATCATTTTTTTTGGTGGGTGGGGTGTATTCCAAGTTTGACCAAATACTGTCTATAGATAAATCTCAGGGTTTTGTGTGTGTGTGTGTGTGTGTGTGTGTGTGTAAGAATACATGTAACATGAAAGATCATTTTAGAAACATTTTCTAGTTTTATTTGTAATCAGACTGACTTCAGTAGTTTTCTATAAGAATTGTTTTAGGAATGAGGAATTTTTACAAATATTTCTTTTTATTTTACACTCAAAATGCTTTGTTCAGGGTTTGCTTTAAAAAGGAGCAATTTTTATGAAAATAAAAATACTTGCAGTTAAGTGTGGTGACTTTCATGCCTAGTCTTGTTCCTTTGTTGGCTAAAGGCAGTGTTTCTAATTTCACATGTACTTGATTTTACAGGTTGTAATATAAAAAAAGCCTCAAATTTTTATGGTTGTTGTTTAGGTTACAGTGGGTGGAGGGTTTGGTCAAACCCTTTTTGGTTGATTATGGAACCATGTCTTGCTCTGTATTTATCTGGATACCAGAGAAATTTAAAAAAAAATTAGATGGAAAGAGTCATGGGAAAGTTGTTTAGTTTTGATTTGTTAATATTATGGGCTAATGGTAAATAGTGCATTCTAGTTAAAACTGGAAATCTATTTGCTATTATTTTAATAATAATAATAATAGTATACAATTACTTTTAGTAATGATATGAAATCTCCACGAAGTAGATGCTTTTGACAGGTACTTGCTATATTTCTTTATTGTATAAAATATATTGGCTTATGTGATACACATATTCCTAAAGTTGGAGTCATGTCTTTAGTATAACCGTGGTGAGACATTTCCCAGTAGGAAGAGTTGGAGTATGTCTTGGATATAAGTAGATATATGTTGATCTAGAGATAAAACTTTAGCTAACATATAACTTACTTGAATTAATATTAATACTTTTAATTTATTAAAGGGTCTTGGAAAGGTTAGACATGTTGGGTAGATTGAATCTTACAATTTTGCTACAGCACTTACTGAGCACATGCAATGTGATAGACATGCAATTCATTGAGATTAGTTCAGCTAATTTTTCTTTACAAAGGTAATAAGATAAAATGTCTACCATTGATAATGAAACATTCTTGAATTTAGGATGCCTACATATATGTGTTTGAATACTGATATTTTACTTCATTTTTTTATCTGAAGACTTTGAAACCCATGTTTTCAGCATTCTGAATTTATCAATAAACAACAGATACTTTTCTTTATCTGAGCACCTATAGGTCATTTTTTTTACGCTTATTTTTGTAATTGTTTTGTATTATTATTATTCTAGAATGTTGGGCTATCTGGAAGATTTATTAGATCTCAGATTTATCTTTTTGTCTCTAAAGATTTTTCTATTTACATTTAAATCAGTATATTCTTTGTATATATATGCACAATATACTCACATATATGCTTACATATATTCTACATACACATACTCATGTTCCCGATATATGCATTATGAATATGTACACTCACTTGAAAGTGGAGTTTATCTTGAATGGGGTGTAGAAGTTGCAACATTATTTTCACACCTCAACTTTGGCAGAATGCTGGGAGAATGGTAGCAGTATTGGGAAGTCAGTAAGTAAACATTTATGATAGCTAATAATCCCTCTAAAGAAGACTCATATTATAGTTGAGTATGAAGGCTTTAAACAGCTTTCAAAAAGGGAGTGTAGCTAGAAATAATGTGAATTAATCTATTACTGTAATATAAGAGTAAAGACCAGGTTGTTCATATGTCATTAGTCCCACATTAATTCATTTTACTTAGTTCATTGGTTAATGGATGCTGTAGAAGATACATTAGGAAGAGGTCTGTATCATGTTTTATCTGCATATGCATGCTATAGCATAGCATTCTCACTTTCCTGGTTCTACATTGTTAGGGGCCTTTGTCTTGACACTTGACTAAAGAATTTACTCTGCTGTGAAGTGACTTTATCACTACAAAGTTTGTGAGCATCAAAATCCTGCTTAAACGGTGGTTTGGTTTGGTTCAGTATATAGTTTTCAGACTTGCCAAGACAAAGGCCTTCCAGAAAGTATTTCTCAGTGTTAAATGTCTGCAAATAACTTTAGTTTAATGAGTGGTTAGATTAATGTTGGTCATTAATGACTTGGTTTTGGATATGGAATATGCCTTTGAACTAGGTGGCTATCTGTTGCATATAGGATACCACATAGGTTTATGGTGGCAATAGCAATTACACACATTAGTTAACATTTATTAAACATTTAAGTTATATAGAGGGACCATGCCAAGTGCTACACAAGTATTGTTTTTTAATCTTCGAAATGACTCTGTGAAGATATAGGCATCCATTTTCTAGAATGCTTGTAAGGGAAAATTAGATAATCTGTGTAAATATTAAACCCAGCACTTAATGCACATAGTTAATAATAAATTATTGGCTATTTTAAAGTGATAACCTTCATATAACTATTTTATGCTTAAAGTATTATCCCCCATTTGATAGAGCAAGAAAATTTAGCCTCACAGATGATTAGATTAGCAGGTCTCAAAGTTTTTGATATCAGTACTCTTAACATGTAAAAATTATTGAGGACTCAAAATAATTTTTGATATGAGAGTTATATTTATCAGTAATTCTATTGCTAATTAAAACTAAAATTTAAAAACATTTATTTTAAAATAACATAATGAAGTCAATAACATTTCATGTTAATATACTTTTATTAAACACAACTATTTTCCAAAATAAAAAGAACTAGGAGAAGAGTGGCATTGTTTTACATTTTTCAAATATCTTTGCATCTGGTTTTAATAGAACTGGACTTACATATCTGCTTTTATGTTAATTGTTACATTACATTGTTTTGGAGGAAGTCTAAGAAGAAAACCTGGTCTCACACTTATGGGAAGATATTTGGATGTTCTTTGATAGCACTTTTAAAACTACTCAAATGGTAGTTTTCTTAGAACGTGTAGTGTGGAATCTGAAACATCAGTGTATTTTATGAACTTTATTAGGTTAAAATCCATTGGTTTATTGCACATTTTTTTTTTTTTAATATATATATTTTAAGATTTTATTTCATTATTTTTAGAAAGAGGGGAAGGGAGAGAGGCAGAGAGGGAGAGAGACATCAATGCATGGTTGCTTTTCACCTGCCTCCAGCCACAGACCTGACTGGAGACCTGGTTTGCAACCTGGTTATGTGCCCTGGCTTGGGGGATCGAACCTGCAATCTTTGGGTTCGCAGGCCGGCGCCTTATCCACTGTGCTACCAGCCAGGGCGATTGCACATTTTCAGTGGCTCTTTTACTGGTCCTTAATTTTCTATCATCATACATTGGTCATGTGGAAAATAATGGTTTACCTACTGACTTCCCAATATTGCTACAATATTTTTATAAAAATCACATTTGCTAATATCACCGCTGATCTCCTTAGAAAAGTCAGAAGCTGGGAAGATGTCACATTTACCAGTGCCACATATGTTTACCAAATTTTTTTTTTTTTTTTTTTTTTTAAAGATTTTATTTCATTATTTCCAGAAAGAGGGGAAGGGAGAGAGGCAGAGGGGGAGAGAGACATCAATGTATGGTTGCCTTTCACCTGCCTCCAGCTACAGACCTGGCTGGAGACCTGGTTTGCAACCTAGTTATGTGCCCTGGCTGGGGAATCGAACCTGCAACCTTTGGGTTCGCAGGCCGGCGCCTTACCCACTGTGCTACCAGCCAGGGCTTTGTTTACCAAATTTTTAATTTTGCTTTAAAGCTTAAATTTTATCACTGATGACAAAGTGAGTTTTCCTTGAAATGACAGGCTCACTTCATTTATTTTCAAGGAATGTCTGCCAAATAAGTCTGGATAACCATACTCTTATCTTAAGTAAAGATGATATTCCATGAAGAAAAGCTACTGGTTTAGCTCACATTTACACAAGCATTTTTGTTGAGACAAGTATGTAATTAGGTACACAGAAATATTTTTCACTTTGTTACAGAGAATATTAAAAAGTCATACTCATTGTTAGAAATTGGAAAATTATTATATTTTACTGTTTTGTAATGGAACTTGCAGTTTCACTATTTTAATTGTGAAATTCTCTTCACATGACGAGAAGAATGATTGGTGCCATGGCCTTGATTTCCTGTTAAAGGGCCAGAGTTGTATTGATCATTACTTTTAAAATATCATCATTATAAATGTCGACAGAGTGAAACAGACAAATGACATGTTAGGATCATAAAAATGCTTTGACTTTGTAGATCCTCTGAAAGAATTGGGGATCCCGTTGGGTCTCTCTTTCAACTACAATATAGTAGGTTTAAGAAGTGAGAAAAAGTTTGTGTAGGAATTTGAATGTTGCTTCTCTTCAGTATCTTATCACAAGTGCTTTCTGGTTTTGCATCCAGCCAAGAGTTTTTCTCTGAGACTTTAGATTTCTTTTATATTGTCTATGAAAGTGAAAAATAAGCTTCCGGTTAATGTTTATCTTGCTTATCCAAAGACTCAGATGTTGGTTTCAGATTCCTTTGCTTGGTAGCAAAATTGAAGCATTTAGAGTCTATATACCTTCTCATATTTATATTTATATAAACATTTATGTTTATTTGTACTATATTTTTGCAGAAATTTGAAATTGGCATTGAAGTTGTGTTTTAGAGGAAAAGAGAAATGTCAGTAACATCTGCACATCTCTTTTCACTTCTCAAATGCTAACCCTTCCCAACTCCAAGTTCTAAGCTATGATTAAGGAAAGTTGTTGAGCCATCTTTAAACTGTTTGTTGGTGTTTTCTGCTATTTAGTCTCTGATCTTTTATTATTTAGCCTGTTTCTCTGACTTAGGATGTCTGCTGCCAACTTCATTTTAATTTCTTTTTCTTGCTATAGATGATCCAGATTTTGATCCTGTACTTGATGGTTGGATGTTGTGATCAGTCTGACTCCTTGCTTTCACACAGACCTCAGTTGTTGACCTTCTCATTCGTCTGACTAGTGTTTATTCTTAGCTGGTTCTAACCTTGAATTTATCCAGTTGCTACTTCCCTAGTCCTTGTCACATGTTCTGCATTTGTAATCTAGGCCCTATCATCATAACAAAGATTGGCATATATTTGTGTGAATGTTTAAGCAAGTTTGAGCAATACAGTTTCCAAATTCTTGTAGTTTATAAGAGAATACTATTTTAAGGGTTTCTAAAAATATGTGGTGGTGTTTTAAGTTTTGATACATATTGGAAGATTTTCCTTTTTAATATTTTGTCATTTATACAATATTTTATCTTCTGAAAATACCTTTCTTAGTTTTTCTTTCCTATTGTTTATAGTCGTCTTCATGAATATAATAGTCTCCATGAAGTAAATGGAGATAATAGTAAGTAGAAAGGTTTCTCTTATATAGAACTATCCTATTTCAGGAACCAAGATATTAACATTAAGCTTTGCATATATCATTTATTAAATCTTGTCAGGTGGATCATCATCTTGTATTTTATGAATTATAAAGACTTATTTTTTATAAAGTGATAGACAAGTGATAATGCTGAATTATGTTGACATTGATTTTTAAGATTTTTATGGATACTATTTAATAGGATACCTTTAGTGTTATTGTATGATTTTCTGTGAATAGTTTATTCTTCTTGGTGTCTTCAATGACTTAACATTGTGTCTCAAACACAGTGAATGCTTGTTTTTTTATTTTAATTTGAGATAGTACCCTTCCGATCCTTTTCCCTTGGGAAGTTCGTTGACCTCCTCGCTTTGCTTAGGTTTATACATGGAATGAGGACTAAAAGGCATTCATGTTACTCAAGTCACTCAGGTGATCAGTAGGTTGGAGTTTTAAGACTCATAATTTTTGTACATTATTTGAAATATATTTAAATTTTTCTTAATTTTAAAAATTAACTTAGACCATATACTAGTTTCTCTATGAATTCTTCTTACATGTAAAACTATAACTAGATCACTTTAGGTAGTGACTTTAAAAATTTCTAAACAGAAAAGTTTGAGATGATGTTGTGTTACTTCCATATATTTCAAAAGGTTTATAATTTGCTTTACAGTATTATTTCACAGTCAGGAATCAAATCCAAGCCCACTGTTGCAACTGACCAATTATATGACTTCTGCCCACCCATCTCTCTGTCTGCCATATTTAGTCTGAATCATTTGTTTTGCATTGTATTTTAATGATTGTTACATTGTCTCCGTGCTACCTTTTTAACCATGTATTCATTCACTTATTCAAAAGTCCTACTCCTTACTTGGGTTTTCTCTCCCTAGTTTTCCTTTTATATTCATTATCTCCCACCATTTTCTGCTCTTAAAAAGTAATGCGGACTCCATTCATTTAAATAATTTTATGATCTGGTATGGCTCAGTGGGTTGGGCATTCTCCCACAAACTAAAAGTTCATTGGTTTGATTTCTGGTCCAGGCACATGCCAGGGGTTGTGGGCCCAGGACCCTGGTTGGGTGCATGTGAGAGGCAACCGATCAGTTTCTCTTGCACATTGGTGTTTCTCTCCCTCTTTCTCCCTGCCCTCCTGTCTCTTTAAAAATAAATAAATGAAATTTAAAACATACAATAATTTATAGGCTTTATTATGTCCTTGATTAAATAATGAGTTCTTTAATACAGGTACATTGGCTCTCTTTAAAAACATTACTTACATATTTATATACAAGATATTTCATCAGAAAAGAATTGAAAGTACATACTCAAGAAAAAACTCTAAAAAGGCAACACTAATATTAGTATATTAAGATCCAAGGTGAAAGTGTATACAGAAATGCATATACAATATATAACTGCTAAATTTAGATCAAACTGACTACAATACAGAGTCAAATCAGAAACTTGATGGGTTGTGCAGTTAAGTGTTGTCCACAATCTCCACAGACGTGCTAGGTGATTTGGACAACTGACATCTTTTGTGCATTTTAGGTCTGAGAAAAATTTCTCTTTGGGCCTTTGTGATGAGGTACTGCATATTTACAGTAATTCTTCAGCACTCCAAAAATAAACAAGCTTTATATTGTTTCTACAGAATGTAAGTTAAGGATAGAGTGGTAGAATGCAGGTTGGTTAAAAAAAATTATGCAGTCTGTGAATACTCAGTTTTCTGATCATCTGGTTGTTCCAAAGATGAAGTTTAGAAGGTTCAGAGCAGAGTTTGCCAACTAGTGGCTCAATAGACTTAGAAATGTGTTTTGTTTAGCAGGTGTAATTTTGGCCCACATGATGACTGACCACTTATTTTTCTTTGATTTCTCCCAGCTCTGTTGTGTAGTTTTCACTGTTCAGGTCTTGCCAATATTTTGTTAAATTTGCCCCTGTAGGGGAGGAAAATCTTTCTCTACTCATTTAGGTTCAATGGTTGGGGCTTGTAAGTTAAGGTGATGAAGGAGTAAGAGGAGAGAAGATTTATGCATGCATATGATAACCTCACAGAAAATAGGTGAAAACCCAAAGAAGGCAGCTAGCCTTGGTACCTTAAATATACTATTTTAATGAAGGATGATACATTATGAAATGGCTAGCCAAAGAAAAATGGATATGGGCCTCTAGGGGTGGTGAATTGTAGGAAGGTAAATACAGTACATGGGAAACTTGATTTATTAAACTTTCTTAGGCAGACCTAAGTCGGTAGCATCACCAATGATAAGAGTCAGCTCCAGTAATTAAGAATCTTTTCCTGGTGCAGGAAGGAACACTTCACAAAGGGAAATTCATGCCCTGCTTTTAGGCAGAAAGGAGGAAGGGCATAGAGTTCCTTCTGCATCTGCTGTTTCTCATCTTCAGTCAAAATGGTTCTGATGTAGCATATTGTGGGGTGGCATATTTTTATACCCTTCATCTCCTGAACATTTTATGCTTCTTTAAGTTACTGTAAATGATCATTTTTTTTTTCAAATTATGTTGCTTATATATAGGAATGCAATTGGTATGTGCTTGTGTCTACAAGCTTGGTAAATTCACTTAGATCTACCAATGTTTTCCTATTTGAAGTATGTTTTTTGTAGACAGTAGCTGTTGCCTTTTTTATCCATATTGTCAATCTCTGACTTTGAATCAAGGTATTTAGTTCATTTTAAATTAGTGTTACTATTATTTTGTGTTTGAGTTGACCATCTTGCTAATTGTTTCCTGTTTGTCCCTGTTGTTACTGCTTTTTTTCTTCTTTGTGCCTTTTATTTGGTTATTTTTTTATTTTTAATGATGTTTAAAAAAGATTTTATTTATTATTTCCAGAAAGAGGAAGGGAGAAAGGCAGAGAGGGAGAGAGACATCAATGTATGGTTGCCTTTCACCTGCCTCCAGCCACAGACCTGACTGGAGACCTGGTTATGTTGCCCTGGCTGGGGAATCGAACCAGTGACCTTCGGGTTCGCAGGCCAGCACCTTATCCACTGTGCTACCAGCCACGGCTTGGTTATTTTTAACATTGCCTTATTCCCTCTTTTTATTTTTTGGTTGATGGTTTGGGGATTTTCGGTGTATAAGTTTTAACTTAGAGCTACCTTCACGTAATAATATACTAATTCACATGTAGCGTTGGGAACCTTACACCGGTATTTCCATTTCTCCCCTTATGTTTCCTCTGAGGTTATCGTTATATACTTTTATTTCTACGTATACTGGGAATGTCCAAAATAGTTTTGTTATTATTTTAAAATATGTTCTTAATTGAGAAAAAAGAAGACACTCATTTAATATTACATTTGGTGGTAATCATTTTTGTGTGAGTTCAGTTTTATCAAGTACCTACTTGTATAATTTCCCTTAATGTTTATTTATTTATTTATTTTTGATAGTGCATCTTGGCACACAATAAAACTTCTCAGGTTTTGTTTGTAAGTGTCTGTTTGCCTTAGGTTTGATGTATGTATATTTTCATTGTGTGTAGTATTATTGCTTGAATTTTTTTTTTCTTTCACCATTATAAAAGTGTCTTCTGTCTGCTGGTTTACATTCTTTCTGATGAGAAGTCAGCGATAATTCTTACTTTTCTTTCTCTGTACATGGCATCTTTTTTCCTCTGGTTGTTTTTAAGGTATTTTTCTTTATTACTGCTTTTCAGTAGTTTTATTGCGATATGCCTTGGTATAGTTTTCTACTTGAAGTTTGTTGAGTTTATTGGATTTGCAAGTTGATATTTTTCTGTCTAATTTTGAGAATATTTAGGCTTTATTTCTTCAGTTTTTTTTTTTTCCCCCTGCTTTTCCTCTCTTTTGGAATTCCAATTACATACACACTATGTATTGCATTCTTCTAAAGGTAATGTTGCCTCTGGACATTCTTTTCAGGCTCCTGTTTTTGTGCTTTGATTTTGATAATTCCCGTATTCTGTCTCAGGTTCACTAGTCTTCTGTAGTACCATCCAGTGAATCTTTAGGTAACAAATACTATATTTTTTCAACTATAAAAATTCTGTTTTATACTTTATTTTTATAGATATCATTTCTGTCTTCATTATGTTCACATTTCTCTGTGAATCTTTGAGCACATTTAAAACAGGTTTAACTCCTCTGCTAGCTACACACATCGTTTCAGCACCTGTGTCATTATACCTGCTTTATCTCCCTATTTATGGGACAGTTTCTTGATATGCAAGTCTGGGAATTTTTATGGTGGACATTTTAATATTACAGTGTTGAATGTCTGGGTGTTATTGTCCTTTTAAAAAAATATTGGACTTTATGTTTGTTTGTATGTAACTGTGAATCAGCTTTATTCTTTTGAAGCATTGTTATGGCATCTTTCTAATAGCCTGTATTGCACATGTACAGAAAGGCCACATGTGTTCTTTCCCCCACAGATTTCAACTTTCTAGGCTTCTTCAGTTTCTGATCTTCATCTCCTGAACTGAGCAAGACTAGTTCTCTGCTGTTTTCTTCAAACACTGTTGGATATGGCAGGAAGATAGGGAGTAGTAGGGTTACATGTTGGTTTCTTTTGAATTAATGTTACTATACTCCTGTTTTGCCGTCTGAAAAGAGAGAGGAAACCGAGTCAAGTACCAGTTAATTTATCATGACTAAACTATATAGTCACTGTATTTAAACAACTGGATTGTGGAGAGAATTGTATTAAAATAATCCAGGTAAGTTGTGGCAACTTTGCAGTGAAACTCTATTCATGGCTAATAGAGTGCCACATCTTTCTAGCTCTCATCTATTAGTTATAAAGTCATTTCCTATCATGTACACGCAGTATGTACTCAGCGGATACAGTGTCACATAGTTTCATTGCCAGTGCTCCTAACCACTTATGACTACCAATGTTAACTGTTGATAGCGTATTCCGTTTGTATAGCAGCATCTAATATGCTTAAGTTTCAAAGTACATTTTAAGGAGACCTAAACATATTTAGTGAAATTTTTCAAAAATTGCTCTCAGCTACCTGTTTTTAGAAGAGTTAATCAAATGTTGAAGCAATTTAAAATAAACTTTTAAGTTGTTCATAAGGCACTCAGTTGTCAGCTCTGTAGGGATAGGATGCAAAACTTTATTAATTATATCCTCTCATAGAAAACTTGGAAAATACAGAGTGTTTCAAGGAAAGTTAAAATAAATGATACTGTATTTTGGTATTTTCTTTCAGTCAATTTTCTGTGCAAATACAGATATATGCACATTTTTAACAGTGGGAGCATATTATATAAAATATATCTTAATATTTTGCCTCACACATTGTATTTTCTGTATCATTTTATATTTGCTGGAAGTTTTAATTTAAGTCAGTTCTTTTTGCTGTTATAAATAATACTGCATTGAGTATTTTTCTTTGTTTCAAAACAATTCTGGTAGATTTCTAGATCAAGGGATATTGATTTTGAAACATTTTCTGTTGATTACATGAATACATGTTTATTGTAAAGATTTTGAGGCCTAAAGTAAAAACATGAATATTTTAATTTTTGTATCCTAGTCTTTATGCTCATGTCTGAAATATTTTTACTAGGCTTAAGACTTTGATGTCTTTTAATATATATATGTCTTGAGATTTTCCTGTATTATTTATTTTTTGAAAACAATTCTGGTGATTGCATAATCTTTTATCTTGAATATAACTTACTGTATATTTATATTGTTGGGTATCTGGTTTACTTTCGGTTTTTCTATTGGACAGAACATTTTAAAAATGCCCTTTTGCCACTTTGCTAATGGAAGTATGGCTTTATTTTTTGAGAAAATATGTATTAATGTGAATCTTAGCCAAATGTGATTAAAATGTGATTTTGCTGACTTTACCCTTTTTTTGTTAAGGGTATTATTGGGAAAACTTTCATATGAGCATGTGTTTGTTTTCTTTGTGATTATTTTCTCTTATACTTAGAAAAATTTTCCTCTCTGGAGATAAGATAATATGTATGTTTTAATCCAGTCTTGCTAAAATTGATTTTATATTGTAATTCATGATATGATGAGAATCTGAACTCCCCCCATTCTCCACCATTTAAGAAGATGATTAATTAGTGAAGTCACACTTTTTGTATTCTGGGATATCTATTCTTTACAGAATGAATTTTATGTAATTTTTTTTACCAGGATTAATTAAGTTCTATGCATAATCATTGAGTGAAAACAGCTTAACATCCATCAAACCTATAGTTAAAACTGAACACTAGTTCTCAAAAGGTATATATTTGTCATTGCAATTGTACTCTGACCCAGTGCAACCCCTGATGGAAAGTAGAGAGCAGTCATAGTGGTGGTTGGGGTGGGGACATCTGAAAGGTGGAGGTGGATACAGAGTACAAGAGCCAGCTTTATCCATCAGTGCCTTGTATAGTGCTCAATACTTTGTAGGTATTCCGATGTACTTGGTTAATAACCAAGAGAAAGCATGATAAAAATTTGGCTTGTGCCTTTTATGTGACTTATAAAACATTAGTTTATTTGGGGTATAAACAAATTTAATAGCAGTTTAAATAACTAAATGCCTTTCAATTAAGAGGAGTTATTTTTATCTTTATATAATAAAGGACTTTCATGATAGAGCTATTAATTTTTATCTTTTAAGCAGTGGTTTAACCTTGGTCTTGCATAGTATTTATTACCTAGGGAGCTTTTAAAAATTCTTATGCCCTACCCATACATACTTCAGAGTGATTCAATCAGGCTGTCTGAGAATATGACCCAGGCATCAGTACTTTTTTCTTAATTTTGGTAAAGAGCTATAAAGCTTAGAGCACTACTCTAAGATAAAGAGAATTTATTACAGCGTGTCCTCTAACTTTTCAAGGGTCTTAGTCAATTTGGGCTGCTATAACCAAGTACCTTAGATTAAGTGGCTTAGAAAGAACGGACTTACATCTTACTAGTTCTGGAGGCTGGAAGTCTGAGGTTTCGGGGTGCCAACATAGTGTTAGGTTTTGGTGAGGATGCTCCTTCAGATTGCTGGCTTCTTGCTCTGCCCTCATGAGGCAGAGAGCAAAGAGAGAGAGCATGCTGTCTTACGATTTCTATAGGGGCACTAATCCCATCCATGAGGATTCTACTCTTGTGACATATAATTCTAATTACTTCTCTGAGGACCCACCTCTTAATACCATTACATTGAGTGGGTAGGATTTCACCATGAATTTTGGAGGTCACTCTTTGTTTATAACAAACACTAAGGGAAAAAAATTGTTTCTTAAAAGCCGAATGGAAACAGATCTTTGAATTGGCGGTACTTTGTAAAAGATTTCAGGTGAGACCCTGGCCGATGTGGCTCAGTTGCTTAGAGCTTTGTCCAGTAAACCAAAAAGTCATAGGTTTGATCCCTGGTCAAGGCACATACCTGGGTTGCAAAATTTGCTGCCTTGTCCGGGTTTAAGAGAGGCATCCAATAGATGTTTCCCTCACATCGATGCCCCCTTCTCCCCATCTTCCCCTTTCTCAAAAATCTGCGTGCAGGGCCTTGGTTGAAAATTAGAGAAAAAATTTTCAGATGAGATTCATGGAAAAGTGTCATGGTGGACATTTTCAGTATTTAAATAATCTGGACAAAAATGCTTCTATCTTTAATTTGTAATCCAAACCTGTTTCATTTTGTAATCACTAGAGACAGAAGGCCCTTCTATGTTTCTTTTTTGGGATTCTGAAATGCATGATGGATTAAAAATACAAGTAAGCCTGTCTTAGCACAAGAACATTTTGGACGGTTAAATGTTTTTCTGGCTTCCAAAAGGGATATGTACAAAACCGATAAAAATTTTTTTTTATTGTTATAGTACTCTGCTAGATGAAAAAGGTGCAGTTTACGGATATACTCTGTTGTTAGTTACAAACTTTTTAAGGAGACGGAAAATATGTATTTCAGGGTCTCCAAATTAAGGACTCATCAAGGTTAAATACATTTAATAAATATATATATAGCCATTCAACAGGTATTTACTGCCTGCCTTGTAGGTGTCCTGCACTGCTCTTGGCTTAGACTACAGGATTGAGAAAGACTAATGACGTTGCTGCTTTTATGGAGCTTACATGAAAGACTGACAATACACAACTAATTAGAAAATAAATAATACAAGTTCATATAGTCATTAGTACTATTTAAAAATAAAAGCCAAATTGATGAAGTAGACAGTGACAGAGGGGAAAAGCTGTTATTCATAGGGTTAGAAAATACCACTGACAGATGAAAATATTTAGGCAGAGGGAACTGTAATTGTAAATTCCAGGGGTTTGCCTCTACAGTTAATGTTTTGGAGGGGCTTAGAATAGGTAGAATTAATGAGGATATTTTATATGAAGTAATGGATTGAAAATTGAGACAATGTTTTTCTCAATTAAATAGACTTCTTGCTGGGGTGATAGCCTGACTTTCTCTTTGTCCTTGGGTTTTCATTTCTGTTTTCTTTTACTTGTCTCCCTCCTCTCCTGCCAAAACACACATGTGCACACACACACACACACACACACACACCAGCAACCCATAAGGAAGGGCCCAGAGAAAGCATGTATTTAACTTCTGTAGCTGTGGCATGGTTGCTGATGTCCTTTAATCGTAATCTTGAGGCATGATTTGAGACAATTGGGTTCATGACGAGAATGAGATGTTTTGGGAAGAGAATGGGAAGTTTTCAGAATGCACTGGAGCCACTTCCTTTTGGATTTTCTTTTGTAAGTGAGTTTTTTGATACTGAACTCTTCAAATTCTTATATTTTATGTTACAAGTTTTAGGTCACCTTTCTTAGCTAGGCGTTTAACCACCACAATTACTAAAATTTGTAATTTGTTTTGTTCATGACTTGTTTATTTTATTATGTCATTCATGGAGAAAGTATTTGTGCTTCATTTTTGGGGGAAGGTATGGTTTTGCTGTTGAGGAATATGAGGGAAGCCAAATGTCCAATGAAAGGAATTTTGGTTTAATGTCTTATGATTTGGGTTGTGAAGCTGTAATTAGTAAATTTTCATTTTTTTCTTTCTCTGATACTAGACTATATATAGAAATTATTTTTTAAAATATTAATGTTGAATTATGTGGCTGTTAAATAGCATTCAAGTTGACTTACTTCTTTTAGGAAACTATGGATTTTAGATACACATGAGTAGTAGTTGCGTGGTAACTTCCCTTCCAGCTTCTACTACAAGAACGCGTCTCATAGAGGGGCTGCTTGAGCAGCACGGGATCTAACAGCTGTTTCAGAGCTGCTGCTCCTTTGGAGTGAGCAGTCGGGAGTTGGTGGCTCAAAGGATGATACTCAGAATAGATCCTGAGTTCTAAATCACCAGACAAACACAACATCTGTTAAAGAATGCTTATAGATGTCTTTCTGAAAATTGAATATACCGATTTCCTTTAAACATTTGCAGGAAATACAATATGCTATTTATATTCAATTTAACCAGCAGTCATGACCTTTTATGTGTGGAGTATGGTGGAATCAGAGATGAGTAAAAACGTAGACCTTACCTATCAGGAGTTACTGATGTTGTTATTGATGTTCACATCCAAATTAATTAGCTAGGTACTGTCTATTGAATTGCTCATGAAGATTATTTTAATGCACATTATAACTTATTTTTATCTGTATCTTTTTATTGACTTTTGGGATGGCACTGGTTAGCAAAATTATACATGTTTCAGGTGCATAATTCTGCAACAAATCATCTGTACACTCTAGTATATGTTCACCACCCCAAGTCAAGGCTTTGTCTGTCACTTTTTATCCGTACATACCCTCATCACTGCACCCTCCCCCACAGTCACCACACTGTTGTCTGTGCCCATTAGTTTTTTCTTTTTTGCTCAATCCCTCCAGCCCCCTGTGCCCCTCACACCCACTGTACAGCTGTCAGCTTGCTCTCTATCATGATGTCAGCTTGCTGTCTATCATGAGTCTGTCTCTATTTTTCTTGTTAGTTCTTTTGTTCGTGAGATGCCACATATGAGTGAAATCATGGTACTTGTGTCTCTGGTTTATTTCACTTAGCATAATGCTGCTCTCTAGGTCCCTCCATGCTGTTTCAAGGCTAAGATTCCCTTTTCCCTTTCCTTTTTTTTTCCTTTTCTTTTGAATTAATGTTATTACACTTTCCCTGCCCTTCCCTTCCTTCCCCTTCCCTTCCCTTCCCTTCCCTTCTTCTTTTTCTTTTTATGGCCGATTAGTATTCCATTGTGTAAATGTACCACAGCTCTTTATCTGCTCATCTATTGATGGGCAGTTGGGCTGCTTCCAAATCTTGGCTATTGTAGATAGCACTGCCATGTACACAGGGGTGCATATGTTCTTTCAAGTTAGTGTCTTGGGTTTCTTCAGATAAATTCCCAGAAGGAATTTAAGATACTGTAGCTTCTTATTTGCTTAAGCCAGCTGCAAATTAGCTGTTCTTAGGCTGAAGACAAGACTTTTGTGGTAATACTATGTGATTCAGACTACGTGTCTGCTGCTTGTCTGCAGCGAGATAACAAAGGCAGTGATTTCTGTGAGGAAACCATGGCAGGGCAAGTTATGAGTAATCCTATAGGTTGACTATATTTTCCTGGGTGTGTGTTTTCATGATGGTAATTTCATGTAAGTCCGGTCAAATATTTCAAGTGAGAGTTCTTTAATGATAGCTAGCAAAGGACAGTATTATGTCAAAGGGCCATTTAAGTAATTTTGTGAACCTTTTATGAGGCCAAGCCAAAAAACAAAGCAAAACAATAAAACAAAAACCAACTCACAATTAGTAATGGAAAGCTCTATATGGTGTTCTGTCCTATGAAATAATTGTAGAGGTCAGTGCTGAAGGAATCTTATAATAGCTTCTAAAATGTGAACTTAAGAGTATACAGGAGCTACTTAAGTGTCTACTTATTGATAAAGTAATTTTGAAAGGTATTAATTCTTAACTCCTTTAACACTATGAAATAATTTTATTCTTATTGTTTACATACACTTTGACATTAATATGTTGAATACTAAATCAACTTATTGGGTCAGTCATTTGCAGTTTTGCAGAACACATCTTTCTTTTAAGATATGTGAAATAAAAGTATCTTCACTACGTGTAATAATTGATTATCAAACCACAAATACCTATCCTTATGCCTTCAAAACAACCTAAAATTTTCATTTTTTCCCTCTTTTTAGCTTTCTATTCTTGATCTTCACAATGATGTCATTTACTGATAGCTTTTTAAAGTGATCTTTAAAAGCTGTCTTTATACATCATTTAGAATTGAAGAGTAAAAACAAAATTTTAATCTTGTTATGTTTCTTTGCCTTAATAACATTGCCATGTAAATGATGAGGCCTGTCTAGATAGTATCCAGCCATTTAATATGAAAAATAAAGACATTTCTTGAAGAAGATACAAGAAACATTATGCATAGGACAAAAGACGCCTCAGTTCCCTTCAAAATAGGCACCCTGGGACCTCACACAGTTCTCCCAGTTGCCATCAGCTGCCCTTTCATATTTTCCTGAATCTAATTGATGGTCTTAAATCTCCCTTTCAAAGGTGATTTTAATTTTGGGAAATGTCAGAAGTTGCAGAGTTCCAAATCTGGGCTGTAGCAGGGCTGAGTCACCTGGGTGATTTGATGTTTTGCCAGGAACTCGGCATGAGATGCGATCCATGAGTGGGATCTTTGTCATGATGAAGCGGCCAATCTTCAGTTGCCCATAGCTGTGGCCTTCTGAATCATCTGAATAGTTTCCAAGGAGGAACTTTCAGGCTTAATGCAATATTTGATGCAGGTCCTATTGCTCTACTCAGTCATTTTGAATGTGATGGCCACCCAATACACAAGCTCATTCAGTAGTGTCTACTGCCCCACACTGACTGGTACAGTGAAGTCATCATTGTTCATGCCTGCCCATGCCAATCTTCTTGGATGCCAGGTTACATCGCTGTCATGAAAACCATCATATTTACAATGACTGGACCTTTTCTTGTATACTGGACCCTCTGTATATCCTAGACTTGCACTGCTTTAGACTAATGTGCCTTCTACAAACAGCTTTAGACTAATGTGTCTTCTCAAAACAGGAAAGTATACAAGGTGATTGCCTTTCTTCTAAAGTATTCTTGTGTGTGTGTGTGTGTGTGTGTGTGTGTGTGTGTTAAGAGGAGGGTGAGCATTGGTTTACACAGTTGGTTGTATACTTTGCATCTATATGCAAATTCAGGTTTTAGGACTAATTTCTATGTAAAATTCAATCAGTTTTTAAAATTAAAAGTTACTCTGTAAATTTCATTTAGATGGATAGTACAAATGTTCTAAAACTTCAGCCAACAAAATATTACCATTTTCTCCAGCATTAGGATTTTGAAATTCAGTGAAAATAAAAAACAAACATCAGTAAAACTTTTTTTATTCTTATATTCATGGCATAGAAATAAATGTGCCTTCTTTTGGATGCTACCTTTAGACTTACTTAAAGCAAGATTAATGGTTAGAAAAAAATATTAGTTAAATACACAGCAATGACTTGTTTGAATTTATCAGATATGGGTACATATATGCTTATATCAGTTAAGTGAGCAAGTGTCTAGTGTTCTAATTGTTTGATATGCCAGGAGTATTCTTTTTGTTGGGTCTCACCCAAATATTGGAAATTATTTATCCAGCAACCCTTTTATTGAGTATCTGTCACGTTCTTGAAGCTTAGGTTACATAAGTAACATAATTCTTGATATCTTGTGAAATTTAAAGATTTTGGCATTGATCTAGTTGTAATAAGTGCTATTTTTGAACAAAAGTGCTAGTCTTGAACAAAACGGGCAAAATCTGATTAACATTTTTTTTTAAAGATTTTGTTTTTTATTTTTAGAGGGAAAGGGAGAGAGGGAGAGAAATATCAATGTATGGTTGCCTTTCACCTGCCTCCAGCTATGGACCTGGCTGGAGACCTACCTGGCTTGCAACCTGGTTATGTGCCCTGGCTGGGGATTGAACCAGCAACCTTTGGGTTTGCAGGCCAGCACCTTATCCATTGTGCCACCAGCCAGGGCTGATTAACAGTTTAAAGGGAATCAGAATACTTAGAAATCTCACTTTATTATTTGAGATAGGTTAAGATTTAGGTTATATGTATCATTAAGTTTGGTTTCTAGCCCCTGCTGCCTTTTGTGTAGTATTGTTTCTGGTCAGTGGAGCCAAAGAAATGAAGACAGTAAAGGCAAGGCTCTGTACTTTCCTCTAGAAGAATACAGGAAAAAGAGGATGTTTGTTTATTTGTTTGTTTATTTATTGTTTTTGAGGTGGGGAGATGGGGAGGAGAGCACTAAAAAGATAGTTTGTTTAATTGAGGTGACTATAGTAGTACATCCAGAAAGAGATCTATAGCAGTTTACATTAACACAGGACTGCAACTCAGCAGAAAAATTTGGGAGAGAGAAATATTTCCAAGGTATCATTGAAATAGGCCTTAGTTAAAACTAGGATTTATAGATGACATTAGTATAAATTAAACCAAAGGGCTCAAGAAGCAATATCAGTATTTAAAAGAGCTGAACAAGTAAGATAATGTTCTGAGGGGACTGATTAAAAAATACTTGAAGGTCACATTTAATTGTAAAGTGGACAGGAAGGAAATGATCCTGAAGACAATAGATCAAATGAAAAATTGTTTAGGGTCCTTAAGTGCAATTAAATACATATTTAATAGATAACAATAGAATTGGAGGCTAGATGTTAAAATGTAAAAATTCAGTTAGAAAAAGAGGTAAATCTTCAAGGCATAACCATAAGAATAGGTTTTGATGATGTGATCTTAAGATTCTACTTTAAAAATTTTAGAATTGGGAAAAAAAAAGCCTCACTTTCGCTATAAAAAAACAAATAAAATTTTAGGATTGTAGTGGAGTGTTCATTTTCTCTTTGTAAATTTAACAGAAATATAGGTGCTAGCAGTGTTTCTGTTTGGCTTTCTTAACCTCAAATTTGATGCTTATTTAATAGTAAAATCTGCAAAGCAACAAATTATTTTTCCTGTTTTTATTTTATTATGCTAAAATAGACACAAAATTTACTATTTTAACCATTTTAAGCATTCTGCTTTTTTCTCAATTATATTCTCATTAAAATTTTTATAAACTTCAAAAATATTTTGATTTTAAAATTGTATGAATGCTGATCCTCATGAAATTAAACTTAGATTAAAAAATCAGAAGATCTCTGGAAAATCCCTAATTACTTGGGAATTATACAACACATGTTAAAAATTAGAAATAATGCTTGGGTCAAAGGGGAAGCCAATTAGGAAATTAGGAAATATTTTGAATATAATGTTATATATCAGAATTTGTCATATATACAGCTAAAGCAGTGCTTAGAGGGAAATTTGTAACACTGCTTATATTAAAGAAGAAGGAAGTTTTCAAATGTTCTCATTGGAAAAAAACTAGGAAAAGAGGGGCAGATTAGACCAAAGCAGGTGGAATGAAGGCACTAATACTGATAAAAGCAGAAATCCATGAAATTAAAAACAAAAACAATGAAGGAAATAAATCTGAAAGTTGGGTCGTTGAAAGGATCATTAAAACTGATAAACTTCTAATCAAACGGACTGAAAAAGAAGAGACGAGTTACCAATATTAGCAGTAAGAAAGGACATTACTACAAATCTTTCCCATATACACTAAAAGGTTAGTAAACGGGACTGTTTTGAATAACTTTCTCAACAAATGTAACTTAGGTGAAATGGATGAATTCCTTGAAAAAAAAAAAAGAAAAATACTATTAGATCACACTCAAGAATAAATAACCAGAATAATATTGTATCAATAGAGAAACAGTATTTCTAATACAAAACCTCCATCAAAGAAAACTGTATGTTTGGATAACTTTGTGAATTGTATGAAACATTAATGGAAGCAAGAATTTTACTTCTACGAATGTTTGCAGAAAGTAGATGGTGAGGGATTACTTCCCACCTCATATTATGAGACCAGCATTACCATGATACCAAAACCAAAGGCATTATT
The DNA here is from genome assembly GCA_004026585.1 of Noctilio leporinus. Lineage (NCBI taxonomy): Eukaryota > Metazoa > Chordata > Mammalia > Chiroptera > Noctilionidae > Noctilio > Noctilio leporinus. The sequence goes on along the minus strand of PVIW01001279.1, from coordinate 99,285 downwards.
CATAAGATAAAAATTATAGAGCAATATATATATGAGCTCCATTGAAAATTTCTAACAAAACTATAGCAAACAATCTATATAAACAGTATACATCAAGAACAAATTGTATGTATACCAGGAATGCAAAATTGACTACATTTACTATATTAACACACTCAAAAAGATGTATTTTATAATCTCAATAGATACAGAAAAAGAATTTGACAAAATTCAACATGCACTAATAAAAAATTTCTCAGTAAACTAGAAATATAAGAGTACTTTGTTAATCTGATAAAGAGTATTTGAAAAACAGCTAACATCATGGTTAATGGTGAGGATGAACATTTTTCTTCTAAGATTGAAAGTTGTTTATTCTCATTTCTACTTAACATACTACTAGAAATTCTAGCTGGGTAGGTTAAAAAAAAAGCATGGATATTGGAAAGATGGAAAGAAGGAAAACATTTTCATTCACAGATGACATGATTTTGTGTCAACTCTGAAGAAACCTACAAAAAGGATGCTAGAACTAGTCAATTTTGGAAGATGTCTCACATATCTATGTTTTAGAAATGAACATTTGGAAGATGGAAATTTTTTAATCTATCAGTTATAATGATACCAAAAACATGAAATACTTAAAGTATTACATAATTTATATGCTGAAAACTGAAACATTCATGAGCTAAATTATATATGATTGAAATAAATGAAAATATTCATGCTGTATATTCATGGTTTGGAACATGCAATACTGTTAACATGTCACTCCCCTTATTCTCCTCCTCAAATGAATTTAGCATAATCCCAATCGTAATCCTATGAGGCTTTCCCCCCCATTTTTGGTAGAAATTGACAAAATGCTTCTAATACCTATATAGACAGGAAAAGACCCTAGACTAGCCAAAACAATTTTGAAAAATAGGAACAAGTTGAAGGATTTTAAGACTAGTTCTAAAGTTGTATTAACCAAGATGGAATGGTATTGAGGAAAGGATAGACATGTAGATTAACAGAAGAGACTAGAGAATATCTATGTCTGATCACTTGATTTTTAACACAGATTCCAAGGTATCTATCTTTTCTCAATAATGAAAATTTAGTCTTCTCAACAAATGATGCTGGGATATTGGGATATCCCTTTATAATAGGAACTTAAACTCATGCCTTGTACTTAATGCAAAAAACATAAATTGGGTCATGAACCTACATATAACAACTAAAACAATAAAACTTCTAGGAGGGAACATAGAAAATATTTATGACCTAGGGCTAGGCAAAGATATTTTAGGACATAAAAAATACAAAGGTAAAAAGAAAGAAATGATAATTTGTACTTCATCAAATTTAAAACTTGTCCTTCAGAAGATACTGAAAAGAAATAATTTTGAAAATTTTAAAACATTTGCGAAACATGTTTACTAAAGTACTTGTATCCTCCCAACTCAATAATGAAGAAACAACTGAACAAAAAATGGGAGAAAGGTTTTTTAAATGTATATAATTTTTCTAAGACAATACAATGGCTATAAAAGCAGAGGAAAATGTGCTTAATATCATTCACTATCCATTAAGGCATTGTGGAGTATTTCACAGTGTACATTTATCTTAGTAAAATAGAGAGGTTCATAACAACCAGAACTCTCATAGATTATAAGTGGGAGAGCAAAATGGTACTGTCATTTGGAAAAGTGGAAGTTTCTTGCAAATTTAAATATACACTTGTTATATGACATGTTCTCGTGTATCTACCCATGGGGAATAAAACATGCCCACATAAAGTCTTGTATTCAAATGTTTATTAACCAGTGGACAACTAAACAATGGTGGTACATCCACTTTATGGAATACTATTCAGCAATAAAAAGAATGAATTACTGATGTATACTATACCTTACATGAATTTCAGAGTCATTGTGCATTGTGAAAGAAGCTGCACTCAGAGGTCTGGATGATTCCATTTCATTCTGGAAAAGAAAGTAACAAAAAACATCCTGTTTGCTAGGGGCAGAGAGTAACGGTAGGGGATAGAATTGCCTTCAAAGTAATGTGAAAAATTTTAAGTGTTAGGAATATGGCTTATCTTGATTGTGGTAGTGATTACATAATTGTATATATTTATCAAAATTCATAGATTTGTGCAACTAAAGGGTAAATTTTATCTTAAATTATACTTCAATTAACCTAACTTTCAAAACCAGTTTATTGGATACAGAGGGAAAAATGATGAAGGAAATGAATATAATTATTTTCTTACTTTGCTTCTCTTGAGAAAATAAGTAGTTGCTTTCACTGAATCTTAAAGACTTGATTTTCATGCTACGACTTTCTTCATTTATTTAAAAATAAATAGGTTGCATATGCATGCCTTATATACTGAATTACATATACCGGCAAGTTAATCCTGTATATCTCAAAATAATACAAATTGTTATGGTAACTCTTCTAATTTTTGTTAGAAATATGAAAATGGTTAGGTGACTGCTGATATTTTTCTTTGAAGATCTAAACTACTTTTTAAATGTCTTTTGTTTTGCCAAAAATCATGCGCTAGAGAAATATATGGTCATTTTTTTAAAGGTAAACAAAATAGTAGGGTACAAACAAGTAAAAAGTAAATTCTCTCATTGATTTCACTTTTTGATTACCACTGTTAATAACTTAGGCTTGTACATCTTGAAATTTTTTCTTTGTATTTTTATGTATGCATGTTTTTTAAAGTGAACTTAAATAGATGCATACATGCCATGTGTACTTTTCTTGCAGCTTGTGTTTTTCACCTAATGTAGATATCTTTCTGCACCAATATTTACATTAATTCAGTAAATATTTTAAAGTATTTTATATTTAAGTCTATATTCAAGATGCAAAGGATAGAGCGAGGAACAAAATAGGGTCCTTTCCCAAATGAACATGTTTTCAAGTAAGAGAAAGCCAATCAACAAAATGCGGGCAAATGTCACTATTGATAAGTTCCATAAAGGTAAATAATGCAAGCTAAAGGGATGAATAGGGATGGGACAGAATGAGCAGGACAGGATCAATTAGATAGTTGTGGGAAAATGTTTATTTGTAAATCTGCTTCCTTAATTCTTCAGATAGCTATTGTTTCATAGTATTATTTAACCATTCTGTTGGTGGTCACATGGATTATTTATAATTTTTTTTGTAACAATACTGTAATGAACACACTTGTACTTTTTATTTTTTATTTTACATTTTTGCTTACATGTATGTACAAGTACTTCTGTAGACTAAATTCCTAGAAGGAAAATTGCCATTTTAAAGTTGGTTTTTGATTCTGTCAAATTATCCACTAAAACAGTAGATATTATCTGTTAATGGATGAAAAATAATACCTCATTTTAATTTGTATTTGTTTACATGATTACCAATGATGATTTCTTATACCAATTGCCTACTCATTTTGCCCATCATGGGGTTTGTTATTTTCTTACTGAAATTTTAGGATTTGTCATTCTGTTTATAATACTTACAATATTTTTCCTGACCTGTTAATTGCCCTACTTTGTGGAATCTTTGGGTTTTTCATTTTTATACTGTCAAAATCTACCAGTCATTTCTTCCCTAGCTTCTAGGTTTTGTGTCTTTCAGAAAAACTGTCATATAGTAATTTAGTTTCTTGTATGTTTTTTTCTTTAGTTTTATTTATTTCTAGTAGATTTTATTTCATCTGGAAAATTAAAAAAATATATTCTATGGTAGAAACTTCACTATTTTTCCAGTTTAATAATTATTCTCCCAAAATAATTTATTAAACAATGTCTTTTTTCCCATTGACTTGAAGTACTACCTTTATTATATTTTAAAAGTCCAAAATATATGTATTCCATATTTAATACTTCATTGTTTTGATTATTGTCATTTTATATTTGACATCTGGTAGGGCACTCCTCCAATTGCTTTTTCAAAAAATTTTTGGCAATTTCTGTGTATTTTCTCTTCCAGATGAACTTTAGAATCAACATGTCAAGTTCCATTAAAAATCCCTTTGGGATTTTGATTGGAAGTGCATTGAATTTACAGATTAATTTGGGGAGAATTGACATCTTTACACTGTTGAATCTTCCCATCCAGGAACATGGTATGCCTCTCCATTTCTTCAGGTGTTCTTTTATGTCCTTTGGTAAAGTTTTAAAGGTTTTTTCGTTCGTTTGTTTTTTTTAATGTAGGTTTTACACTTTTCTTGTTAGGTTTATTCCTTGGGCATTTTATAGTTTTTGTTGTTACAGTGATTGCATCTTCCATTTTATATTTTATTTTTCAATTGGTTATTGCTAGTCTGTAGGGAATCTATTGGGTTTCGTATGTTGATCTTATCATTTTAGTTTTCAGTTAATTCTCTTGAAATTTGTAGAAGGGTGATTATGTTTTCTGCAAATGATGGCATATTGTTGTTTTCTTTTTTTAGTATTTATAGTTCTCTGGGGCTTTTTATTTGTTTTGTTTGTTCTTTCTGGTTGTGTTGTATTGGTTAGGTTTCCAGATCGATTCATTAATAGTTCTGATTTGGGCATCTCTCCTGATTTAAATGGATGTTTCTACTTTTTAAACTTTTGCATTTATATGTGCCTTTGATTTCTGGTAAAATACATTGTCGGGAACAGAAGTTTCCCTTTTGGAATAACAAGTATTTTCATGGTAATGGATATATTGTTTTATTGTGTGCTTTTGCTGAGGTGACTGAGGTGGCCCATATTCTTTTTAAAACTTAATGTAAGGAGTTACATAATACATTTACCTAATACTGGTTATGATGTTTCATTTTTAATATTCAGCTAGTATTTATTTGGATATTGTATTGTCCAGGAACTTTGCCACACACTGGCGAGAGCTCTTAAGTCTGAACAGATCCTCTCTTTTTTTATGTGGAGAAGAGAGAAAACAAGTACCTAAGAACAAGATCATTTTAGGGTGTGCTAGTACTGTGGAGGAAACAAAGAGGGAGGGAGGAAAGTACCTTCTTTTATAGAATCATCTGAGAAGGTAAAATACAAATCAAGACCTGAAGAAAGCAAGCTTTGGGGAAAAAGCATTTCAGCAGGGGAAGATCACCTTTCCTGTATATACAGTTCATTGCATTTTTGAGTAGCCCATCTTCTTGTATTTTTTGAAGAATATTCTTTTATGCAGCTGCCAGATTTAATTTTCTAACGCCGTGTTTTTATAGTGTTTTTTTGTTTGTTTGTTTGTTTTGTTATTCCTTTTCAGGTTTGCTAATAGGATTATTTATGTTTATGTGCTAGGGAGTTTTCTCACTTGTTTTATGAGTTTTGTAAATAACAATGCTCCGCTCCTTCTAAAGAGTAGATCTGTGACTACCCTTAATATTTATGGACATGTTTTGTTAATGTTTCTGCAATCTCTTTAGTTAATTTTTATAACCCTTTGTTGTGTAGAAAACTACCATTTTGTTTAGACTTTCATATTTATTGCTTTATAGTACTGTTTTCGAATTTTAAGTTTGTTTTCCTCTCATTTTCCATGATCAGATTTGCCAAAGGCTTGTCTCTTTCTTGGTAGGCTACCCAAGAAACAGTTTTTTGCTTTATTACTTACTTCTGTGTTTCATCAGTTTATTTTTATTGTATATAAATTATTCACATATTTTTATTTTTGAAGGTCTTCATTTTTTGTATTTTAAATGTTTGTTGTGTTGTAATGAATACATTTAAGGCCCACATTTTTTTCTTTTAAGGACAGCTATGTCTAAACTCCATAGGAGATATATGCTCACAACTTAAATTTTTCATTTCTTCCATACTCTGAGAGATACGTAGTCCTTTTTTCTTTTTAAGTTTTCAAGTACAGTGTCATGTTTTCATTATTGATTCTTAGTTTCTTTTAGCTTTATAGACCAAGACTATAATATATAACCTGTATTATTTTTTAAAATTTGCTGAGACTTTATTTTGCTTAAAAGGTTGGTTTTTGTTTGTTTTCAAAGACTGAAAGACTGTATTCTCTGTTCATAATATACTAAGTTCTTTGTCACTATGAAGTTAGAAGTATAGTTCATTGATAAATTTCTGAATCCCCTGTATCCTTGCATAATCAATCTCTTTGCTCTCCCCATTTTTTTGAGATAGGTAAATTTCCCACTAAGGTGTGTGAAGCTTCTAGTTGCTTATATTTCTAGCATTTTTACGCTATATATTTCTACATTATATTGTTAGGTGCATAAAAGTTAAGCAATTATATGTAGTAATTTTGCTGTATTGTCATTATAAAATATCCAAAACTATGTAATGCTTTTGCATTTAATTCTTTTTTGACTGATGTTAATAATAGCACCTTTTACTGGAATTGCTTTTTAACAACTCTTCTTTTTAACTTTTGTGACTAAAAATTTTATATAGTTCTCTTAAAATAGCATACAGCTGTTTCTTTTTTTAAAGAAAAATGCTAATCTACAAGTCATTTTCTTTTTCAAGTAAGAGAAATTTTCCCATTCACTTTTATATTAACGTGATCATTTGGACTTTGGTCTTTTTCCTAACATTGAAGGTTTTGGCAGACATGTTATATTTTCTTATTATCCTCCACGTCCACCTCTTGCCTTTAGCAGAATTTACCATGTTTTCTTCATTTTGTTTCATTTCTAGTTTGCAAACTATGTGTTTTATTCTGGTTTTTCTGCAGGCATTGAATTAAACAGAATCTGTAACTAGTTGCTTCCTTTCTTTGAAAATAGGGTTTTGTCATTTCATTCAATCTTGGCTTTCCTATTTTTAAATAATCTGAAATTTTAGTTATGTGTTTATGATATTGTAACATGCTTTTAATTTTTTAAGTAAGGGGTTTTTAGTTTGTTTATTAACAACTACTTGAGATATTAAAGATAAGGCAGTATTATACTGGCTTTTTCCTTATCTGCTTAGTCTCATTATTCCAAGGTTGCCCTGTTCTTGCATTCATTTTTGTTGTTGAATGCATACATTGTCTAAATTCAGAACTGACATTTTTACAACAGAGTTTAAGTGTGCTTTTATTTCATTTCAGTGTATATATAGCTCAGTATTTAGTGACTCTGAGCAAGATTTTATCTTAATTGTACAGAAAAAAATATGTTGAAGTACATTAATTCTGGAATAATTTACTCTTTATTAAAAATTGTAGTATTTTAGCTGAAGTTTACTCTATTTAACAACTGGCCAAAGAAATTTTTATTAGGTTACACTGCCATGTGCAAAAGAGAATAAATTATTACAACTATAATTATGAATGTCTTATTTTACATATAATAAATCTGTGTCAGCATTCAAAGAACGAGGATGAGCAAATACCCAATTTTTCTGGGCTTGTTTGAGAGACATAATGTAAACTATTAAAAATATTCAATCAGTGTTAATAGATGAATAGATTCACATTCCTCAACTTTTTATATCCAACTGTTTATATGCAGCTTTTTACTATATTCTGTGTGCAACAGATATTTTTATAATAATAAGCAATACCAAGATTCAAAACTGTTGTTGCTTTGAATTAATGTTTACATAGGATGTTGTCTGAATATCACTGAATAAGTGATGACACAAGTTATGTAATTCAGTCCATGATGATGGCCTTAACTCAAATTGTCCTAATGAACTTGTGGGTAAAATGGTATCAGGTATGATCTACATTTGTAAAATCACTTTGTTATTGAAATAGCAAAATTGGTTATAAAAATCAAACCATTAACATTTACTGAAGGAAAAATCTCGAGAAAAGTTTATGAATTTTACGCATTGCCTGGATTAAGAAATCGTCAGATTTTAAGCATGGTGAATTTTGGATTGAAGATAATCTTGGTTTTCTGGACCAAGAGTGGAAATTTTGTTATTTGAAAACATTTGTAATATGGTGAAGATCTAGATAACCTTTCTTGAAATAGAGATTAGCATCTTGAAATTCCCATTTCCAACTTGAAATTCAGTGATAAAAATACAGGGTAGTTTCTAGAACAACCGAGGCAGTAATAAGTTGGTGGATAGGGGTGGGATAGGAGGATGGGGAGTATTGTTAAAGGTCAAGAAGTCCAAAATTGCAGTTACTAGTTTCTCATTTTCTAAGGTATGTATATGCTCAGAGACTGGCCCTTTTTCACATTTACACCTTGCACAATAAATATGTCATTTGACATTATCGAAGTAACTTCCTAATAGATTATTTTATCATCACATCTATCCAGAGCCATTTGTCACCAGGTCTTTAATTATCTTTCTCAAATACTATTTATATTACTATAGCATTTCTCAGAGATATTGTAGGGTTGGTTGCAGACCACCACAGTAAAGTGAATAATGCAATACTTATGTGAATTTTGGTTTCCCAATGTATATAAAATTATACTCGCACCAATCTAATAAGTGTCCAATAGCATTTTGCCTAAAAAGTACTTAAAAATACTTTATTGCTAAAAAGTGTTAACCATTATCTGAACCATCAGCGAGTCATAATCTTTTAGCTGGTGAAATGTCTTGCAGCTGACCTGTGCAGGGTTGTGCTTGCTGAATCAGGTTGGGGTGGCTGTGGCAATTTCTTAAAATAAGCAATTTAGTTTGACTCATCAATTGACTCTTCCTTTTACCAAAGATTTCGTTATAGCATGTGATGCTGTTTAGATAGCATTTTACCCACAGTAAAACCTCTTTCAAAATGGAAGTTGGTATCACTCAAACTCTACTGCTCCTCTATAAACAAAGATTATGCAATATTCTAAATCCTTTTGTCATTTCAGCAGTCTTCACAGAATCTTCACCTGTAACTTATATTCAAGAAACCAGTCTCTTTGTTCATTCAGAGATTGCAGCAATTCAGTCACATCTTAAGCTTCATGCCTAATTTTAGTTCTCTTGCTATTTCCACCACATCTATAGTCACTTCCTTCCTGAAGCCTTGAACCTTTCAAAGTTGTCCATGAGAATTGGGATCAGCTTCTTTCAAACTCCTATTAATGTTGATATTTTGACCTCTTCCTGGGAATCATGAGTGCTCTTAATGGCATCCAGAATGGTGAATCCTTTCCAGAATCATCAGAGGAATCACAGGCAATAGCAGCTATAGATGTACACGATGTACTTTCTTACATAAGAAGACTCGAAAGTCAGAAGTACTCCTTGGTTCATGGCCTTGCAATTGGATGCTTTGTTAGCAGGCTGGCAAACAACATGAGTGTTACTGTACATCTCTATCAGAACTCTTGAGAGACCAGGTACATTGTTAGTGAGCAGTAATATTTTGAAAGGAATCCCCCTCCGCCCCGGAACAGTTGGTCCTGTTATTTGGTTTAAGAGAGTGAGTACCATGTTGTAAACAGATACGGTGTTATCTAGGCTTTGTTGTTCCATTGGTAGATCACAGGCAGGGTAGATTTGGCATAATTGTTATGAATTGTAAGACTTTTGGAACAGTAAATGAGTATTGGTGTTAACTTAAAGTTACCAGCTTGTGTAAGCTCCTAACAAGGGAATCATCCTGTCCTTTGAAGCTAGACATTGACTTCTCCTTTCTAGCTGTGAAAGTTTTAGATGGCATCTTCTTTCAATATCAGGCTGTTTTATCTACCTTGAAAATTAACTGATCAAATTAGCAAACTTCATTAATTATCTTAGCTAAATCTTCTGGATAACTTACTACAACTTCTGCATCAACATGTGGCTGTTTATTTTGTGCTTTAATGCTATAGAGACAGCTTCTTTTCTTAAATCTCATGAGCCATCCTGTGCTAGCTTCAAACCTTTCTTCTGTAGCTTCCTCACCTGTCTAGGCCTTCATAGGATTGAAGAGAGTTAGGACTTTGCTGTGGATTAGGCTTGACTTAAAGGAATGTTATGGCTGGTTTAATCTTCTATCCAGACTACTGTAACTCTCTCCACGTCAGCAATAAGCCTGTTTCATTTTCTTATCTTTTGTGTGTTCACTGCAGTGGCACTTGTAATTCCCTTCAAGAACTTTTCCTTTGCATTCACAACTTGGCTAACTGTTGGGCACCAGAGGCCTTAGCCTTTCTTGGCCTTTTTGCATGCCTTCCTCACTCAGCTTAATCATTTCTAGCTTTTAAAAAATTTATAGTGAGAAATGTGGGACTCTTCCTTTCAGTTGAATGCTTACTAGGTTCAGTGTTGTTATTTTTCATCGAATAGGGAGGCCCAATGAGACAGGGGATTCGGCTGGTTGGTGGAGCATTTATAACACACATGATAGTTACTGAATAAGTTCTCCCTTTTATATAGGTGCAGCTAGTGGCTTCCCAAATCCATTACAACTGTAACATCAAAGATCATCGGTCACATATCAATGTAATAAATATAATAAGGAAAAGGTTTGAAATACTGCAAGAATTACCAAAATTTAATACAGAGACGCATAGAGTTGGTTGGGTAAATGGCGCAGATGGATTTGCTTGACATAGGGTTTCCGCAAATATTTAATTTGTACATAATGCAGTATTTGCTAAGTGCAATTAAGTGAAGGTCAGTGAAACAAGTATGCCTGTACTTAACTCCTTCGGTAACCTACCATATACATTTTAGGCTTCTCTGCACAGAATTGAAAGATCCTATCTTCCCTAAGCATTAATCTTTTTATTACTCTCAGACTTGGCTTTTTCCTCTGTGTAATTACTTATATTAGTATCTATTTAGTACAGTTTTTAAAAACTTGTTTGATATATAAGCTGTTTGCACATAGAGTTGCCTTTCTAGCCTTCCTATATTATATGCTTATGGAAGGGAGTGATTTTGATAAAATTATTGCATTTTTATTCTCCTTTGGTTATCTTATTGCTTTGAATATAGTATATAACTGGTGGTGAATGAATATTTAGTAAATTGAATGAAGGTTGTATATATGCTGTCCTGTTAGTTAGAATATACTATATTTATATCCTTTGAAATATTACCTGCTTATTACACTACAAAGTAGACTGGTCTTCTGTAATGGCAGTGATGATGTATCTTTTGAAATGGAATTAGTTTGAAATATAATGCTTATACTCACTATTGGTCTAGGTGGTTGTCCATACATTTCCAGAGTTTCCTGTGACTTTGTGTTTTGAGTATAGAAGGGTACCATTAATGACATAAACATATCTAGACCTAGTTTTATATTGTCAAGTTTTTTGTTTTTGTTTTTTTAAAGATTTTATTCATTATTTTTAAGAGAGGGGAAGGGAGAGAGGCAGAGAGAGAGAGAGAGAGAGACAGAGGGACAGAGAGACAGAGAGAGACATCAATGTATGGTTGCCTTTCACCTGCCTCCAGCCACAGATCTGGCTGGAGACCTGGCTTGCGCCCTGGTTATGTGCCCTGGCTGGGGAATAGAGCCAGCGACCTTTGGGTTTGCAGACCAGCGCCTTATCTACTGTGCCTACCAGCCAGGGCCTATATTGTCAAGTATTTATATTAAGTTTATTTCAGGAGAAAGTAGGAAAAAAAAGATTTTTAATTACTTTTTAACATGACTAGTATTACTGTTAAAGAATAAAATCTTAAACAAAAGCAATCCCAGTAAATACCCCCTTTAAGATTTCAAAACCAAAAGGATTTAGTATGCATCAAAGTAGAAAGTCAATGAAGGTAGTAGCATTTCGCCTTACCTGCTTTCTAATGTACAGTTTTTCTGTACTTCTAAATGTATCCTTTGATTTATTTAAAGTTTTTATTTATTATTTTAATAGAGAGAGAAAGGGAGAGAGACATAATGTATGGTTGCCTTTCCCCTGCCTCCAGCTATGGATTTAGCTGGAGTCCTAGCTTGCAATCTGTTTATGTGCCCTGGCTGGGGATAGAATCAGCAACCTTTGGGTTCTCAGTCTGGTGCCTTATTCACTGTGCCATTAGCCAGGACAGATTTATTTTTTGTAACTCACTATGCTTTCTCTAAATGCACTTTAGCCTTTTGTAATCTGAAAGGGACGATTCCCCATCCCATCTTTTATTACTCTAGAATTATTTAAGTCCTGAGAATGCGATGAGCATAGTTCCAGTTGCTAGATGATTATATTGGTGAACCAGTGAAGTTCCAGTTTTCTTCAAGGTTACAAAGGCCATAAATATATGTAGTAGGGCATGTGTAATAAATTTTGTGTTGTGGAAAACTTACGCAGAACAAAAATCTAGGGATGGTTGAGAGACTTGCTTAGATCTCATAGGTAGCAGCGGAAGCAGTTTCAGTAACTGGATATTTGGATCCAAGCGGTATCCTTGAGATTAGTTGTCTTTATTAATTTTAAAATTGGGAGTGGGGAGGATATAATAGATATTTATTCCTATTCTTTATCCTAATATCTTTTAAAATCTATATATAGAATTTTATAGTTATTTGAGTTTACTGCTTTTTAAGTTACCACATTTTTCTTTTTCTTTTTTGAATATTTTATTTGTTATTTTCAGAGAGAGGGGAAGGGAGAAAGGCAGAGAGGGAGAGAGACATCAATGTATGGTTGCCTTGCACTTGCCCCCAGCTACAGACCTGGCTTGCAACCTATGGTTATGTGCCCTGGCTAGGGATTGAACCAGCGACCTTTGGGTTCACAGGCCAGTGCCTTATCCACTGTGCCACCAGCCAGGGCCATACCACATTTTTCACATAGTAAGAATAGTGGACTTGAAAAACAACAGAGTTTGCAGAGAAGTTTTAAGTCAGCAAGAAAACATTTATGAAGTTAAGTATCCTTCGTGAACAGATTGACATGATTTTTTCTTAGTAAATTTTTATCAGGCTTAGCTAAGATACAACCTGGTATAGGGGATTTTGTGTTTGAAAATCACTTTAAATTGACATTTAATACCTTCTATAATCTAACTCATAATTTTCTGACTTTTCTTACAGTAACCCTGTGTTCTAGCATACAGAAATTTTATACTTGTCTACCAGTGACACACTGTTTCTTCTCCTCACCTCTTAACAAATCAGTTATTTTAGTCTAAATTCTTTCATATCTGTCTGCAGTTTTAATACCGCTGATCTTTACTTTTAATTTGCACTTACCCATGCACTACTCTCTGAGATCTTTTGTTTTTTAAAACTTGAAAATGCTATTTAAGTTTTCATCGGTTTATTTTACCTATGTTCATTTTCCTTTGTATATTTCCTTTATTTTCTTTCTTTTTGTCTTCTCCAACTGGATTGAAAAATTGTAATATTGTGTAAAGGAAAAGTTTATTGCAGAGCACCCTTTTCTTTAGAAATTCATGTTCTTAACTCATTTTCATCTTAACAGTTGTTATTGATTGGTTAAAATTAACACACTGTCAAGTTTTTTAAATACTGAGATTATTTTCAGACTGCTGTGTCTATTTGTATTTGAAATATTAGAAATCTGCAATGTTATTTTAAACTACATTAGTTTAGGAAATTTAAAGAGAAATGTATTATTTCCTCCAAATTTAACCTTCAGCATTAAATGCGTTCATTAAATGTAACACTTATTCCTGTTAACTCTAGCACTATTGTGAAGGCTTGTCAAAACAAACTTTTCCTCATGTCTTAGGAGTTTCTATTTTCTAATTCTTTAAATTGTACTAGTATGATTGTATTCTTCGCTGCCATATATGCACAAAATTTTTAAAAAGCCAGTTTTACCTTAAGAATAATCTTAATGAAGCAGTAAATACTAATTTTATGAAATCTCCACTTTTGAGTACATGTCCTTCTAATACAGTGTGTGACATGTGACAAAATGGGAAGTTCGCATAAAGGACTTGCTGCGGATGACGCTAAAGTGTTTGGAGGAAGAGCATTTGGGGGTTTTTTAGGTGTCAGGTGAATTAGCTTCTTTTTTTCCATGAAATGCTATTTTTTCTTTAAAAATATGACTTGACACAGTACACTGATCAAAACTTTTGGACAAGGTTCTTAGAAATTATAAAAGTGAGCATATGGAAGAAAATGATTGGAAGGTATTTTTGCTAGTGATAAAATTAAGTTTTCAAGCACAAATTAGAATTTTGGAAATGTATTTGCCTGGGCTTGACAGTTTTCCAGAACTTAAAAACTTTCCTGATTAAACCAGTGGTGATGCTGATGAGTATGGATTTTTTGATATTGTAGTTTAATTTCTAATATGGTAAATAATAATAAATTTATCCTTTATATGACGTTTGTGGGAGTACAGTACTTTTATAAGTATAGCAAAGGGGTCCTGAGAGCAAATCATCTAAAAAGAGCCAATTTAGGTTCTTTAACTAAATCAAAGGTTTCACAGTCTAAGAATTAACCTTATTACCTCCTTCTATCCAACCCTTACCCTACCAAATTAAAACTGTTTTAAAAAATGGCACTGCATGTGAATAATACATTTTAAAACTTCACATGTGATTTTCTCCTTTAATTAAATAATGGATTTATATAATCCCATTGAATTTATTTAGGACTGCATTGTATCTATTCTCATTTGTATTTACTTTAAAATATGTTTTCTCTCCTCTGTCTTCTGTTTATTTTTCCTTCTACTTTCCCCTTCTCCCTTTATTCCTCCCTTCCTTTTTGTTTGTATTTGTTTCTTAGGTGGAGTCTTTCATTTTGGATCAGGATGATTTGGAAAATCCAATGCTGGAAACAGCTTCCAAGTTACTCTTATCAGGTACTGCCGATGGCGGAGACCTCAGGACAGTAGATCCAGAAACACAAGCGAGACTGGAAGCCTTATTAGAAGCTGCAGGTAAGTCTGCAAACTACACATGTGTAATAAGCCTACTCAGTCATCAAAAGTCAACGAAAAATCTAAAACATCCTGTTGTATGATCTTGGATATTTAGTATAATACTGTTCATAAAGTTTAATAAAGTTAATTGTTCATAAAGTGTTATTTTTTAGAAAATTACATGGCTTGTTTCATTAAAGAATATTTTCATTACCAGAGTAAACTATAAGGTTGCTGTCAATTTTTATAATGAGGGACTTCTTATGTAGTCCATTTTCATTAGTTTCAAATTCCATTTTTGTGAATTTCCCTACTTGATAAAATGTATTATTAGTACCCCCAAATTAGTACTCGCAGCACCTTGTCAGTCTTTCACAGAAATGCAGAGAAGGGTGAAAAGTTCTGAGTCGTCCTACACATGTTCCCTGCTTGAAGCGGAATAAGGTGATGGTTTGCCTTCTTGTTTCAGCTCATACTATAAACAAGTGTCCTTTTCATGATCTGCTAGTGCCACATTTAAAAAAGTTTTGTGCCTTTTGTTGGTAATTTCACTGTTGAAAATGGCCCCCAGTATAATTCTGAAATTCTACCAGGTGTTTCTAAATGAGAAGCTGTGCTGTGAAGGCTGCTGTGCTGTGTCTTAAGAAAAATAAATGTTAGTTAGCTTCTCTCAGGAGTGAGCTATATAACGCTGTGAGTTGTGAGTTTAATGTTAATGAATCAACTATATATTAAATAAGGTTATCTTTAAACAAAACCACATAGAACAAACTTATACATATGTTGATTGGTTAATGCAAATGTTGTGACCAAAGGCCTGAAGAAACCTACCCTTTTTTTCCTCTAGGAACAGTGGTTCAATATGCATTTATTCAATGTTCTCAGCAAGTCTACAGAACATAAATATTATGAATAGTGAGAATCGATCGTAGATAATTCCCCCCAGTTTTTGCTCATAGGCTGTCTCTTGAAGCCCTATGAAGTGAACCATCATTATATTTTTGAAAAATGTGTTACTATTATATTGTCCTTACAGGAACAGTGTTTTAATTACATCACATAATTAGAGATTGCATAACATCAAAGATTTAGCTCTTTAACACTATACATGTATATTTTCTTAACTATAAGGGAATAGTAACTTTTGATTATTTAACCATATGTTTTCTTTTTTCAAGTAGACATATACAATATACTGTGAGCATTAACTGTTCATGCTTTGAACACCTCCATATGCTGTATGTTGAACATGCAGGGCTTGTGAACTGCTACTTAATTATAACATAAAACTGACCAACTACTCTTTGGTAATTTTTTCAGTAAATACCTTATAACACAGCATCGAAATATTTGGAAGTCTCATGTTTAAGTGTTATGTCTATACTGGGTAAAATTCTAGGATGGATCAGTAAAGGGATTGTAACCAAATACAGATAAAAAACATAGGGCACATACAAGGTCCTGTCCTTAAGTATAGAAAACTGTTTGTACAGAATAATAGACATATAATTTGGCATCTGCCAGATACTTGATGTTGTCATAGAAGTTTATGTGTGAAATTATTTGCAGACATGTCATGAGGAACAGGCACCCTTCCTCCTGAAAATGACGAGTCTCAGTTTGCATATAACAGGGATGTTGTTTTCAGTGGCTCCCAGCGGCAGAGCCAGGTTCAGAGACGCTGTTACCTGTTACGGGAAGCAGGTTGCAGCTGAAAAGAGCTGCTTTTGGAGGTCGGGTTCCATTCTGTCTCCTTCCCAGTAGCGAACAAGCTAGCCTGCCTTCCTCCCTCTCTCCCTGTTTTCCCTCTCTCATTTTCCTCTCCTTCCCTCATTTATTTTCTTCCCTTTTTTAAATAAAAATATTACACATACAAACCCAGAGAGAAGTACCATGAGCCCTTTGCGTACCCATCATCCAGCTTTAATAGCCTTCAAAGTACGAACACTTCTGTTGTATTATTACCTGTTACCACTTCAATAACGCCAGGGCCGCATGTTAATTTAAAGCAAATCTGAGCATCATGTTTTATACAAAAATATATACTTCATTATTTAACTCTGTTAAGAAAATTTAAAAACAGAAACCTTAACCATAATACCATTGCATATCTAAAGAACAAAGTAATAGTAATTTCTTAGTATTGCTAGATATCCTGTCAGTGTTCAGACTCTCCCAGTTGTTTTATAATGGTCATTTTTGCTGCTGATGGATTTGATTTTAGTATTCAAAACAACTTTTACATTATTTTTGATGTGAATGATTTTTCTTGTATCCTTTAATCATAGCACGTCCTTTTCCCTCTTTTTTTCCTGCTTATTTTTGAAGACATTGAGTCATTTATCTCACTTTATAGATTTTCCCAATTGTACTGTGTCTTATTTCCTGAATCAGAATTTACATTTAGGTATTTGCCCAGATTTTAGTTCATTTTGTTTTTGGCAAAAACAGTCATTTCTGGTGTTTATGTTTCCTTATATATCACATAGGTATTGTTGTTTCTCTTCTTATGAGATTGAAATTGATTACAGTTTAGGCATCTTGGGAAAAGGTTTTGATACCTTGCCTGAAAATGCCTTTCATACTATCCTCATACTTGATAGTTTTACCTAGAAGGCTAGTTGAAAAGTTATTATTATTATTTTTTGCCTTTTCTTTATACTGTTGCCCTGTTACAGTTGTCCCAACCCCACCCCTTGTTCTCCACTGCCCCGCCCACCCACCACTCCCACAGGCAATCTCCACCTTGTTGTCCATGTCCAGGGGTCCTTTATACTTGTTCCTTGGCCGGAACTTACTTTCTTCTTCTTTCCTCCCTTCTCCCCCTTCCACCCCGCTCTGGTCACTGTCCATCTGTTCCTAGTTTCCATGCCTCTGGTTCTGTTTTTGCTGATGCACTCTCTAGGGCAAGGGAAAAAAGGAAAGAATAAACAAATGGGACTACATCAAATTAAAACTGCACAGCTAAAGAAAACAATCAAAATGAAAAGGGAACCAGCCATACGGGAAAACATTTGCCAATGACAAAAATCAGTTTTTCAGACCTCTGAAGTTACTGCTCTACTTTCCTCTAATTTTTGTTGTTGCAATTCAGAAGTTTGACCCCACACTTTTGAGATATTCTCATATATCTACTACTTTTTTTTTACTCCTCCTTCTCCCGTGTTATTTTTAGCATTTTAATATTTTGATCTTTGAATATTTTTATCTCTTTCACATTTAAGATTTCAAATGCCTGGTGAACCCTGGGTTTTGTAGTCAATAGCAAAGTCATTAAAAGCTAAATTCAAAGGTGTACATTCATGTTTTGTCAACTGGTTTTTGTAATACACATTTATTACATATACATCATATCATGCATGTAATATAACTAATTTTCTGTTGCAGCATAACAGTTTACAATAAATATAGCAGCGTGACACAATGCTCATTTACTACCTTTTAGTTTCCTAGAAAAGACATCAGGGCACACAATGCAACTACATTTTCTTGCTCAGAGTCTCGTCAGTTGAAATCAGGCTGTCACCTGAGTTGAGTTCTCATCTGTAGGCTGTAGGAGAAAGTCTGCTTCCAAGTGTATTGTTGGTAGCAGAATTTAGTTCCTTGGAGATGTAGGACTGAGGTCCCAATTTCATCATGGATTGTAAGGAAGGGTTGAATTTGCCCATATCCTTAACATTGGGTGCCCTCTGTATTTGACTCCTCATCCTTTGCATCTCTGGTTCCTTTTCTTCAGTCAGCCAAAGAAATCTCTGTATGGGTCATTTGTAAGGTCTGGCCTCCAGATTACCTCCCTATCTTCAGATCTCCTGTGCCAAGTAACATAACCTAATCATAGTGATAAAATCTATTAAAGTCACAGTCCCAAGGATTATGTAGACTATGTACACTGGAGCTGGGCAATCTTGGGAACATTTTAGCATTCCTAGTATACAGTGATTAGACAAAGACCCTTCCATTTCTTTGAGAACTCCCAGATATCAGTATTGTTAAGCCTTTTCACTGTGGCTGTTCAAATTCTTGAGCAACACATGTGCCAGTTTTTGTCTAGTGAGTTATAAATGGCTGCCAGCATTGTGGGAGCTAAACTGGGGAGGGAGCTGAGGATCTCACCATTTATCATGCACATTTACTTAAGTACCTGATTTTCAACTTAGTACCTCGTCACTTCCTCCTCTGTACCTGGCATCTCTTAGTCCAAGGCCTTTCTGTTCAGTTTGTTTTCTTTAGAGAATAATCCCCTGGCTGTGCAGTTTGGGGATGGAGCCTAAGTGTCTGTCTGCTTCGTACCAGTGTTTAGCTGGTCTCTTGTTTGCTGACCCAGCCTCACCCCAATAATTCCTGAGTCCTGTTGGGATGATCACCTCTTAATAGCTACAATTCCATTTACTTAGTTATGCGAAGTAGTTACATCTCTTACTTATTCTGCCTTTGTAAATATTAGCTTAGATTTATAAATGTCTTACTTTTATCAAAGATGGGAGTTCCTGTTGGATTTTAGTTCCCCTTTGAGTAAGTTATAAGATGAAAAGGGGAAAAAGAATTACCTTAAAATCTGAAATCTAGGTAATCTTTTAATATACTTTCTCTCTGAAGTTTTATGGTTCCTTTCTCAATTGATTAAAAGTTAGCATTTGGGAATAATAACCTGGTTACCATGTATGTATTTTTTTAATCTATACTGAGTAATATCTAATAACTGAACAAGAGTAGTTAAAAAAAGGATTACTATAATTCACAGGAGGTAGAATAAAGTTTCAGTCCCATTGATTCATTTGAGAGGTTGTGATGTCTGTGTTCATTTACTTTCTAGTTGTCCTTACTAAAATAGTTACCTTATCAACATATCAGTTCATAAAATATAATGAGATAATTTGTTTTTTTGTGTTTTTTTTTTAAAGCAGTGATTCACCTTCTACTGATCCAGATGTATCCTCTTGTCTAGTTCTGTTGCCAGCACTGAGAAATTGTATATAGCTAATCTGAGTTGGCTGAAAAAATTGAAGTTAATTCTCCTATGAAAATGCATTTATGGCCTTGGCTTCAGTAGTGCCTTAGAAAACTTAACTCACCATGATATCTTACTGAAGAAATATTACTAGAGCAAGTTCAGTCTGCAGTTGGCCTTTACTGTTAGTGACACAAACTGTACAGTACATACAGGTCTTAAAAGACCAAAAGTGCGTTTATCCTTTGAATATCTTGATTGTAGCAGATACTAAATTTGACTGTTCTAAATACATTATATCCAAAATCATAAAGCCTTCTTGCCAAATTTATTTCTGGTTTCATATATGTAACATTTGATATTTTAGATTTCTCAGAAAAAAAGGCAAGTTAGGTATACATTTTTTCATTTTTAAACTTGAAACAAAAACTTTTAGCCCTTTTACTATTAGGAGAAACATGTGGACTGTTTTTATTTCCAATCGAGCGGTCTTTTTGATCTATGTCATAGTTAAATAGTTGCTTTAAAACCTGTAATAGCTTTTTATAAAACTTGAATGTGCATATGAATCTCTTGGGGGTCTTTTTTTAAAATGCACATTTTGGATCAGTAAATCTTAGGGTCCGAGATTATGCATTTCTAACAAGCTTCTAACTGACAGTAATACTTGTAGTCTGTGGAGCACAGGTTGAGTAATGGGGGTTCAGTAATATTCCTTATAACATTAGATTTGTCTTCAAGATGGAACAAAGGTTATTAATCCTGGTTGTGCATCAGTATCTTCTTAGAGCTTTTATATGTAGATTTCTAGGCTTCACTTTCTACTTACTGAATTACATCTTTAGATATATGAGAGCTCAGTATCTATATTTTTGTAAAGCTCCGCTCCCTGATGGACAATCTGGATTAAGCCCTACTGTTAGAATAGCAAAGGTTAGAGATAAACTTTCTTTATAGCAATATTTGGAAGAGAACAGATTATGTTTCATGCAGATGGCTTTTTTTTTTTTTTTTTTGCTATTCTGCATTTTTAATATACGGTACATTAAGATTTTGGGTGTAAGTAATAGTCATAATTTGAAATAAATAGGTAATCAAGTATAGGTTATCTTTTACATAGCCTACAATGTAAAATGTATTGGGTCATTTTTGGTCACAAGTGATAGTAACCCAGCCAAACAGTCTTAAATAAAAGTGGGCATTGTACCAAAACTATAGGGATAGTGCTGGCTTCTGGCACTCCTGGTGTCAGTGAGTCAAAAAAGAACTTTATCAGAACTCTGTCTCCTTTCTAGTTTTCTGTTCTTTTCTCCTGTGTTATTTTGAGGGTGGTCTTTTTGTGGTGATAAAAGTGGTCCAATAGCTCAAGATTCACATCTTAGCAATTTAGCAACCTTTAAACATAGGTTCTTCTTTCAAACCTATTGCCTAAGTCTTGAGTGAGGATTCCTAATTGTTCCAGTATAGCCAAAGACTCATTTCTGGCACCAGAAAGTCACAGGATCCAGTGATTGTTCTTATTCCTTGGAAGGAATAAGATTATCGGAGAATTGGAGAACCATCCCCCAAAAGATTTAGCACAGATAATGCAGATATACAATGTACCATTTGTAGGTTACTTAATAAACTATATGGAGTTAAGTAACTTGACTTTTGCTTCTTTTCTCCTTTTGGGTGCATTTGTTTTGGTGTGAAAATAATACAGGAATAGGCAAGTTATCCACGGCTGATGGTAAAGCCTTTGCAGATCCTGAAGTGCTTCGGAGACTGACGTCCTCTGTCAGTTGCGCGTTGGATGAAGCTGCTGCTGCACTTACCCGCATGAGAGCTGAGAGCACAGCAAATGCAGGGCAGTCGGACAAGTAAGTGCATTTTTTATTGTGATCAGTATAAGAACATTTTCTTTATTTAGCATTCTTTTAAAATAACTAGCATTTATTTTGTGCCTGGCATTAATTATACCAGGCACTTTGCATGTGTTATTTAGCTTATACTCACAAAAAGCCTTCGGTATGGATGTTTTTTTTTAAGTATATTTTATTGATTACACTGTTACAGTTGTCCCAGTTATTTTCTCTTTGCTCCCCTCCACCCAGGACCCCCTTTTCTTCCAGCGGTCCCACTCCCTTTAATTCATGTCCATGGGTCATGCATGTAAGTTCTTTGGCTTCACCTATACTTTTCCTATATATTTTTTAACATCCCCCTGTCTATTTTGTACCTACCAATTATGCTTCTTAACCCCTGCACCATTGAAAGGATTTTGTTTTTATACCCATTTTACTCATGAAAAGGATAAAAGAAGTGAGTAACTTAATCAAGTGTAAATAACAAATGGCAGAGCTGGGATACCAGTATCTGCCTGGCTGCAAAAATAAATTCTTAGCGGATGTGTTATCAACCACCTTTTGCTGATTTAGGTTTTGTTTTTCTTTACTATTTGGTGACAAAGAAGTAATTGCTTTCTAATTAGTCACGCCATTTTCCAGTTCATATACATAGATCTGACCCTTTTAAAAGGCAAAGTTTTTATTTGTTTTATGATCATTCAAAAAGTGTCAGATCTAGTTTCCAGTACTTGGTTATATGTGCTACAGTTCCTTTCATGTAGTATAGTAAGGGCTCATTCACTAAAATTCACTAAATATTTTGTGACTTAGCTTTTTAAGTTGATATGCAGTAAAAATCACTATCTCATGTAAGAATAATTGTGTAGTATAGTAAGAAGTGAATGTAAACTCCAAAGAAATGGCTGAAAAAAAAATCACTGAAACATCTACTTTCTTCCCTCAGAAGTTCCTTTTTTTTTTTTTTTAAAGAAGCTATTTGATTTAGCAGTGGCCTTTAAACAGTTGAGAAAATTGGAATATTCCTTTGTTTTTAAATTATTTCTTATTCAAAGATATGTTCATTGATTTGTGAGCGAGAGGGAAGCAACAATGAGAGAAGAGTATGAATTAGCTGTTTCTCGTAGCTCTGTATTGTCTTTGTTATTTGTGTGAGTTTTTGTGTTCTTATTTATTTATTTTAGCATTCTTTTCATATGTTGATTCTTCTTTATGTAACCTTGGATTTATTCTTTGGTTAACGGTTCGGTTTTCCCGGTGTGCAATATTACTTATCTCCAGGTATATTTAATGTGATGCCTGCTGAGACTGGCAAGATTGAAAATTAAAAGCTCCTTGAAGCGTATATTAAAGCATTTTCCACTTGTAATTAAGTGGAAATAGAGTAGAAAAAATCAGAGACTGTTTGACATTGAAAATACTAGAAATTGTCAGCAAAAATAAGAGAACATGTTTGTGGCAGCCATATTCATTTAGCAAGGTTTGGGAAATATAGTGGCTGGCATACAGTGGCTGTGTGCCAGATTTTACATTAGTTAAGTGCAATATCATGTGCCAAATTTAGCATACCCTTTGCTCCTGAGTCCCTAAGTTCAACTGTTGCTCCAATAGCTTTTTAAAGGTTGTTTTGAAGCTAGCATACACATAGAAATAGAATGAAAGTCTGAAAGGGAAGGTAGAGGGTGGTGTGTGCCTTGGGTGGGGAGCATGAGAGACCACTTGAAAGAGAGAAAAGGTATGTTCTTCTACAGGAAATACCTTGTGGGAAGGACTGGTTCTAAACTTGCTTAAAGATTATCAACACTTGAGAGTCTAGGAACAGTCAGTATCCTATAAAATAGAAAATAAGAGATAAGCTTATTAACTGCTTGCTTTTCAGACTGACTCTGGTAAGGAGACAGCCAGTTAACAAGTAGATAAAATATGTAGCATGGCACACCATGGTAAGAAACATGGGGGAGGAAATTGAATGGGAAAGGATTAGGGCCAAATTTGCATTTTTAATAGGGCTGTCAGGGAAGTCCTCACTTAAAGGTGGCTTTTTAGCAAAGACCTGAAATAGATAAGCGAAGCGAAAGAGCTGTGTCTGAGAGAACAACTGTCTTGATAAGATGGTCAGCAGATACATATATTTTGGCTTTGGAGCTTAATTAGCATTTTTTGTAAAAAGCGGGAAAGTCAATATGGCTAATGTACAAAGAGCAAGAGTGAGAATAGTAGGTGATGAAACCAGAGAGGTAAAAAGGGAGTGTGGGATGCCACCTCTGCACAGATCTTGTCAGCATTTTGGCCTCTATTCCGAGTGAGATTAGAGGCCCTTCTCAGCAGAAAAGTGACATGATTATTTCCTTTTAACAAGATCCCCCTTGCTTCCTCATTGAAAAGAACCTGAAAAGGAGAGAGAGCAAGGGTAAAAGCAGGGAGACTGCTTAGGACACTGTGCCATAGTCTGGGCTAAAAAGAATGGTCTGAATCTAGTAACAAAAGAGGTAGAGAAAAGATGTCATCTATGATGCGTTTAGCACTTGAAATGACAGCCATGTTTCAAGAGGAAGATATATGAATTAATATTTGAAATAATGAGGATACTTACTTAATAGCCCCGAGTTTATTTAGTGTGTTTTTTAGAATAAATTTTATCCAAAAGTGGGAGAATCTTCAGAAATGTCTTTTGTTGGAATTGTTTTGGGAGGTTTATAGGGCAGACACTTGACACTCATATTTCCTGTTGTTCCTTTTTTTCCAGTTTTCTTTTTGCATGAGTTCAGCCTTTGCCTTGTCAGATATTTTTCAGGCTCCCCCAGAACATGATGACATATGTAAATACTTAAAAAAAAGATAATTTCCTTATCAGGTATTCATATACTAGTCAGATTACACGCCCACATTTTTCCTGCCTGATTTCTCTTTACTTGGTTAAAGATCTCGGATAGGCCTTTATAAAATTAGTACAGGTTTTACTCATTTGATTAATACTTTGAAGTTAAATTTTATAAAAATTTTCCAGTAATTGAACACAATGAAATATAATGGTATCCATGTTTTGTTCATATAATATTCTATAATGGTTTATGTTTTGAAATTTTGGGCTCTTTTTAATTATTGTAAATTGAACTTTATTTTTGCATAATGAAAAACCTTTTGTAATGTGCAGGATTTTAATTCAATGACTTTTAGATGTAGATTAAAAACTCTGAACTGAGTCATTTTCAGTTTTAAAAAATTTTTTGCTTTGGATCCTATTGAAATGATTATTCTTGTTTAGCATTACCCTTCATTACTTAGGCTGTAGTGTTTTATAATCCTATATTCTAATATTGCAATATTCTTCCCCTACTAGCCGCAGTTTGGCAGAAGCCTGTTCGGAAGGAGATGTAAATGCTGTGCGAAAGTTACTCATTGAAGGGCGAAGCGTAAATGAACACACTGAGGAAGGGGAGAGCCTTCTTTGTTTAGCTTGTTCTGCTGGATACTATGAGCTTGCACAGGTTTGTATTACCGAAATAAAGCTCATGGGTTTTTAAGTTTTGTTTTTAATCTGCTCTGCTTAGTAAGGAAATAACACTAGCAACCGTTAGGCTCATTTCAACCAGTAGTTTCTGTTAGATACATTTCATGTTTATTGGCTCTTCTACTGCATACAGTGTGGTTACGTAGGTGTTAACATGGTCAAAAGTTTTAAATGAAACGATCACTTTCTAATATTAAATATTTTTTTCTATAAGGTTTTGTTGGCAATGCATGCAAATGTGGAAGATAGGGGAATCAAAGGTGACATTACACCTTTAATGGCTGCTGCTAATGGAGGACATGTCAAAATTGTGAAGTTGCTGCTAGCTCATAAAGCTGATGTCAATGCACAGTCTTCAACAGGTGATGTGTTTTTTTTTTTGGTTAAATATTAATATTCCTTGATAGTAATGATTTCATGAAAGTGATCATTTAGTCATGCTTTTGCAATTCTCTTACAAGTACTGCATGTTTACATAAATCTATACATTAGGTATAAAGTACATAGAATATATTTTGAATGAAATTTCTCCTGTATTATGTATGAGGGCCATTATTTGGCCTTTTAAGGTTCTTTTAGATGAAACATGGGCCCAGTTAGAAGGACCACTCTCCTGGAAATGGAGAGGTTTCTGAGAAAGGAAGAGAAGATACAGAGAATAAGTAGGATGTGGAATCGAAGACAGGTCTTTCATTGCCTGCTCTTAGTAAATTGTGGTCTCTAGAAAAAGAGATATATGAAAACAGTGTGTCCCACAAGGGACATAGCTTTCTTTAGTCTAAATTATTTTTTTTCTTTTCAATTTTAGGATAGATTTGTTTAAAAGCTCTAGACTTATATGGAAATATATTTTATGCATTTTTTCATGCAGGATTTTCAAAATTATTAAGTATTTTTTTAAGGTCTACAAATTCTGGTTTGAAGGAGTTTTAGGAATCCTTGTTTTACCCAGAAAGTTGCTCCCCAGTCTCATAACCTGGGAGAAGGAATATTTTTGAAATTACTTAATTTTTGATCAGTTAGCTGATGTTTGAAGTTGTGGAGAAGATGAATATGTGTAATTAAAAGGAACCATGTTAGGTGTACCTATATGAGATGAATATTTACAACCCAAAAAAATAAAGATTGTGAAACATTTCTCTGATTAAAGTTACAGTGAATATAATCAGTTTCTCATCTGAAAAGTTAGTTTCAGAATCGCTCAGTTGTTTGATAGTTTATGGTGAGTGTATCTGATTTTCCACGTATTTAACCCTGATTTTAAATGGAAAGAACAGACAGTTGCTTTCAGTAAGATAAAGTGCAGTGGGGAAGGGAATTAAATAACCTAAATGTATTAAGATTATAGTCTCTCATTTCAGTTCTTAATGCTAACTTAGATTATTTTATTTGATGTTAATGTTTTTTTGTTCTTCACTAAAATAGGCAATACAGCACTTACATATGCGTGTGCTGGAGGCTATGTAGATGTTGTAAAGGTGCTCTTGGAATCCGGTGCTAGTATTGAGGACCATAATGAAAACGGTCATACTCCTCTTATGGAAGCTGGAAGTGCTGGACATGTGGAAGTGGCCAGATTGCTGCTAGAAAATGGGGCTGGCATTAATACGCATTCCAATGAATTTAAGGAGAGTGCCCTTACATTGGCTTGTTATAAAGGTATAGTATACAACTTTTTTTAACAAAGTTTTAAATATGTGAAATGGTAGTTTATGTTTTTTAATTGAAATAAAAGTAAAATTAAAATTGGTAGTAGTATATAGCATCCAATGAATTGATAAATAAACTGTGTAAAATATTTCAAAGCCTAATACATAAATTTTGAAAATATATGTAGACTTTTATGTGGTCAGTGAAAAATGACTATTGCTCCATTTTCTTTGTCAGAAAATTGTTTAATTTTAATATACACTTCTAAATGGCGTTGCATGTTAGGATATATTCTTTTCTGGTTCAAATAAAAGAATCCAGTTGAATCCAGGAGTATTCAGCCTGTAAGTTTAAAAGAAAACACAATAAAAGTAGCCAGAATGATTTGCCAACAAGAAGGTACTTAGTGTGTTTCTTATGATAACTAAGAAGAGAAAAGTTGAAGAAAATGGATGAGATAGGAGGAGAAAAATGAAAAGTGGTATGGAAGGAATTTGAATTCAAAAGAACTGTTTTAGGGTACTATCGACACATTTAGTAAAGTTAGAAGTAAGAGCTGGTTGAAATTGAGAATGCCTACCCATATATAGCTATACAAAAGGAGTACATGATATTTTAAGTGATATAAACCAACCTGAAGATATTGATAATAGGAAAACAAACATTCTTTTTGGGGAAGGCAAGATAATTGTCTGAAAAGATGCTTTTGGTTGTCAGCTAGCAAATGCTCTAGATTCTCCCTTCTAAAAATACATCCACAGAGCTAGATATTTTTCACATTTTACCGTTAATGACAGATAAATGGCTATAAACTAAGGGACTTTTAAAAAGCAAATTTCATGCAATTTTATGCCTGCATAGCAATGGCAGTTTAACGTTTCATATCATTTGCATCTGTGCCGTAAAGTGAGATGAATTCTTGACATTGAGGCATCAAGAAAATACTCTTACAAGGCAAGACATTCATTCTCAGTGGCTGAATCTTCATTTACCCAATCTTTTGAGTGACTATCTCCTTAAATATTGCACCAAGGACTTGGTTCCTTTACCCGACCCCTGGCCCTAGTGTTGTTTTGTTGCATTCTGTTTCAGGGTAGTGAAGATTGTGTGAGTTCTTTTGGGATAATTTCTTTAAAAACATGGTTAAAATAATGCTTAGATACACAAATGACTCATTTACGTAAAATGTGAGTATATGGTCTATCTAAAGTGTTTTTGATTATCTGGTGCTAACATATTTCCAGATACAGGGTAATTAGGCAGCCCAGCTGTGGTCCCTTAACTACTTTAACTCCTGTTGGGTAAAGAGGCACAGGTCGGCCTTTCAGGAGGAGAAGACTTAAGCCTTCGGGCAGCCTCTTCAGGGCACACTGGTTGGGTGGCTCTCTGCCCTTTTCACAAGTAGTTTTAAACCTTGCTGTTGTGTTTTACTGCTGAGTCCCAGGTAGCCAGAAAAGCATTGCGTTGGGCAACGTATAGCTACTCTTCCCTCTCTCCTTTGCTTGTAGCCCCGCCCTGCTTTCCAAAAGGGGCATCGGAAGTTGGGGCTTGCAGGCTTTAATTAGAAGCTGGATACAGAACTGAGCTGGTGGAGAACATCTCTAGTACTTTCATGGATCCAAGGACCCTCTCCCTTTCCTCTATTTCTGGTGAGGTCGTCTCCTAGGCCATAGATTGACAAGGAGGAGATGGGGAAGGGATAGAATTCAGGCTGAGGCAAAACATGATGCTATGGGAAGGGAGAATGACAGGAAAGGGAGGGTGGAGGATAGGGGGTAGGTAGCAAAAACAAAATAAGCAGATCCTACACTTACTCACCGAAGTTAGTGTTGTTTTATTTGTGTATTTTATCTGCAGTCCTTTCTAAAATTCATCTTTATAATTACTCATAAGGTACCTTTACCTAAACTGAAGTATGTGGTTTAGGTATAGAAATATAAGTATGTATATATGTGTGGATATATGTATATGTGTATTTATATCTGAATAAATGAATATAGACTAAATGGTGTTTCAAGGATATTTTTATATATGCAGTTTTTAGCCAATGTTCAGATTGTTCCTAAGTTTTAGTTATTGAACTTAAAACACATTTTCTCATAAAAATATCAGTGATTAAATTGTCCCAGGCTACTTTATTCTACACCATAATAAAATATCTGTAGCATGCCTGGGCTCTTAAAAGGCTGAGAGGGAGGGGCCCTGGCTGGTGTGGCTCAATGGATTGAGCACTGGCCTGTGAATCAAAAGGTCGCTGGTTCAATTTCTGGTCAGGTCACATGCCTGGGTTGCAGGCTAGGTCCCCAGTTGGGGGGGTGCAAGGGACCATTCTCTTTTTCCCTCCGTTCCTCTCTCTCTGAAAATAAGTAAAATAAAATCAAATAAAAAATATTTTTAAAGGGTTGTAGAGGGGATATTCTGGGTGTTGGATTTTAATGGCATCGTTGTTCACCTACAGCAGGGATTCTAGTAGCAATACTTTCTAGGGTAAGAAGTAGAACAACAAAGATCATTTGTATGAGTTGTATCCAGCAGTTGAGGTTAGATTTTAGCTGACGTTATTAGTATTATCCTTAAAAACTTATTGCTATAATTTAACTAAATTTTAAAAAATACTGTAATTTGTCTAACTTTCTTGGAATAAGATTTTTAAGTAATTTTAATACACTTTTGGTTTAGGACACCTAGAGATGGTGCGATTTCTTTTGGAAGCAGGCGCAGATCAAGAGCATAAAACAGATGAAATGCACACTGCCCTAATGGAGGCTTGCATGGTAAGACTGGTGAAATACATATATGAAATATGTTTGTATTTTATATATATAATATGTGTTATATAGCGTACACTGAGTGTCTTTCCCTGGGCTCAGAAGTTCTCTTTTTTCATGGACTCAATATGGAGCGAACCCTCAACCATCTGAATATCAGTAGCTTCTAGAACCAGTTGTGCGACATTGACCTTTAGTGGAAGTGCTTTCTGAGGCTTTATACTGCTACCTTCATTTTTGTGGTAGTCTCACATAATTATACTGCTCGACATAGTTGGCACAAAAAGTGACTTTTTAAAAGGTTGATCAATAATATTGAAGAAGAGGCTATAATTCACATAATACTAGCATAATATGTTTTCAAATCAAGAATATTATTTATGAAAAATTTGAAATTAGGATGTTACTTGTGTTACATAATTCTCTATCTTGGTTTGTTTTGAGCCCTGAATTCCTTTTGTAAGAACTCTGTTTTAAAGTTTGTATGTGGGAATGGGTAATAGTACTCTTAAACTTGTGTATCCCAGTCTATGATGTGGTACAGAAATGGATCAGAGTAACATTATAGACAGATTCATGAGAAAAACATGCCAAAGATAGATAAAGGCCCCAAATGAATTCAAAGTTTTTATTTCAATTGCCCTTCAGATAATGATTATTAAAAGGATGTTAATTTTTAATTACTAATTTAAAAAATACTAGGTAGCCATTTAAGATTTGAATTATCTTTTTTTTAAATTGCCATGCCAGTGTTTGCTTTAGTAAATTGTTCTTTTAAACAAATATAAATTTCAGAGGTTTTGAGTTCCCTATTTTTTAAGATAAGGAATAATATCTTTCTCTGGGGTAGTTATGAAGATTAAATGAGATAATGCATATAAAACACATCAATAATATCTTCATGATAAGGAACTTCAAACATCTGCCACCTTCACTAGCGTAACAACCTATAAGTAGATTAAGAAATTAAAAGGGTATGTTCTGTAGATCTAATCAGCATGCACTGTAAATAAATGTTAAAAGTAGATGAAAGATATTAGTAGAAGCCAGAAAATGTAGGAATTGATTATGGAGGGAGAAAATTCTGAGCTGGAGGAGCATCAAAATAACCATAGTAGTAAGGCTATGTGGTGTCACGTGGTAAACGTGGAGGCAAGAATGGGCATAACATGTTAAAAAGAAGATGAAATGCCTCTGAGGTAATATATAAAAAGAAGCAGTATAGCAAAAGAAAACAGGAATGGAGAAGGGAGCCTTCGAGTTACAAAAATAGTTAGGAAGCCATGGGAACTGAAGATACCAAGAGAGAATTTCTTTTTCCTTAATTTTCATTGGCATTTAAATGTTGAACAACAGAGAGGTACCATGTGCATATTGTGCTTCCCTTTCCTCTTAACACGTTGTGCACAATTCTTCCACTCATTAAAGTAAAAGTAATGCCTTTTTCTTTTGCTACCTATTCAAAAGTTTGCTTGTCTTAAGGTTTCTAAAAAGAATCCAACTTTTGCTTTCTAACCTGTATCCTTTTAGCATTGAAGGGTTGAGCATGCAGTGTTGTTACCTTGTATTAGTCTCTTACTGTATGTGCTTACTGTTTTCCCCCCACTTAGTTAATAAACTTCTTGATTGAAGGCATCATTTTTCTACATGTTCTATATCTATAATCTCTTCTTTCCTATTTTGTACTAAAGAAATACAGATAGGTCTTAATAAAAAAGTTGCTTGCTAAACTATTAAGTGTAGATTTATTAGTTTTTATATAAATGGAGATCAGTGTGTTTCTTTGTTTAATAATTAAGACATTTTCATTTTTTATAATGGTGCTGACTTAATTTTTTAATTGCATTGTAATTAGGATGGGCACGTTGAAGTAGCTAGATTACTTCTTGACAGTGGAGCTCAAGTGAACATGCCTGCTGATTCATTTGAGTCTCCGCTGACTTTGGCTGCATGTGGTGGGCATGTGGAGCTTGCGGCTTTACTTATTGAAAGAGGAGCTAGCCTGGAAGAAGTCAATGATGAAGGTTATACACCATTGATGGAAGCAGCTCGTGAAGGACACGAAGAAATGGTGGCGTTACTTCTAGGTCAAGGTAATCATTCCAGTTAAGACTTAACATATAAATGCATAAAATGTAAGGTTATAAAATTAATGTAAGGTTATAAAATTGTTTCATCTAATAGATTTGTAATGAGAGTCTTCACAGAAACTAATGATTAAATGTATGCTTTGAAATCGACTTCCATACTGTGCTAAACAAGATCAAATAGATTTCTTTAAGTCAGAGTTTCACAGCCATCATGTGCTATGATTAAGAACAGAACTGGAGGTAGGGTAGGGTTGTAGGTTATGTAGGAGCACATGTGAGATTCAGCACTTCTCAAGCCATTATAAAAGAATTTCTCTTGGGTAGAGTACTATTAATATTTCATATATCTAGTGTTTCATGAACACAGTATGAGAAATCCTGCCATAAGAATTAATATGATGAGAATGCACGTATAAAAAGCTGTCGAAGAGCTCATGGGCTTCTGTTTTGGGGAAAAAAAAAATAAGAGAAGTTTATTGTGTTTAAGATACCTTAGGTTTAGAAATCTGCCATCTGTAGCCTTATTTGTAGTCTCAATTTTTATATCTGTTTTAGTAGTAAAGTTTTTATTTGGACAGACCTAGGAGTGACACAGTATAATAAAACCTTTTAGTTGAGAGATAATATTGACTAGAATTTAATTTTATTATTATTATTATTTTTAAAGATTTTATTATTTTTAGAGAGAGGGGAAAGGAGAAAGGCAGAGAAGGAGAGAGATATCAATATATGGTTGCTTTTCACCTGCCTCTAGCTACAGACCTGACTGGAGACCTGGCTTGCAACCTGGTTATGTTCCCCTGGCAGGGAATTGAACCAGTGACCTTTGGGTTTGCAGGCTGGCGCCTTATCCACTATGCCATCAGCCAGGGCCGTTGACTAGAATTTTAAAAGCATAGTTTGGAACAGACTTCTTAGGTTTGAATCTCAGATCCACTGCTTACCAATTTTCTAAGTAAATACAAGTTTCTAACTTTCTGTGCCTCAGTTTTGCTATCTGTGAGTGAAAATTAAAAACTATACATGCATATATATGTAAATATACTATATTTAGGCTTTTAGAATGCTGTCATAGAATACCCATTAAGTGTTACCCTTGAATAATGATGATGACAATGTGACCTTGAGCAAGTTAATTAACCTCAATTTTCTTCAATATAAAATGGAGCTAATAATATATAAAATGCTTTTGTTATTATTATTATTTTTACAGATTTAATTATTTTTAGAGATAGGGAAAGGGAGGGAGAGAAATATAGACATACAAGGGAGAAACGGCTGTCTTTCGCATGCCCCCAAACAGGGACCTGGCCTGCAACCCGGGCATGTGCCTTGACTGGGAACTGGACCGGTGGTGATCTTTAGGTTTGCAGACCAGGGCTCAGTCCACTGAGCTGCATCAGCCAGGGCTAAATTGCTTTTAATATTGTCTGGAAAATAGAACTAGCATGTTAAACATTAGCTCTTATTATCAACATCTTTATCAGGTTTTTTAAATCTTTATCAGGAGAAAATGTAGTTTATTTTTTCTAAGCTCTTTTGTCATTTGACTTATTATTTCTGGCTGAATAAATCTTGTGTTAGGTGGGTACATCAAATATGGACTAATGGCTATGGTTTGATCATTCATAACTGTTTCTCAAAGGAGGGGAGAGTCACTTCACTATTTAGTAAAATAATGTAAAGATTCATTTTTGAGGTATTTATTAGGAAACAATCATGGTTTGCTTATCTCTGGAATAAGTTAATGACTTTAAATAATTATTTTAGGAGCAAATATCAATGCACAGACGGAAGAAACTCAAGAAACTGCCTTGACTCTGGCTTGCTGTGGAGGCTTTCTGGAAGTGGCAGACTTTCTCATTAAGGCAGGAGCTGATATAGAACTGGGGTGTTCTACCCCTTTAATGGAAGCTGCCCAGGAGGGTCATTTGGAGTTAGTTAAATACCTATTAGCAGCAGGTAGGCATTCTTGCATTTGGGAGTTTTTACAGGATTTATTTAAGTAAAAATGTTATAATGCGGATACTTTTTTCCTGGTATTATGATAGATTGTATATATGTGAAAAAGTGATGTAGTAAAATTTGTGTGTGTTCTGAATAATTTACCTTATTGCTGTTTGAAAGTATCTATAGCTTAAATTTCAAGTAGTGACCTATTTCTAATTTTATATCTTTTTTTGCTTTAAAAATTTTTATTTTCAGAGAAAGGGGAAGGGAGAGAGGCAGAGAGGGAGAAAAACATCAGTGGTTGCCTTTTACCTGCCTCTAGCCACGGACCTGGCTGGAGACCTGACTTGCAACCTGGTTATGTGCCCTGGCTGGGAATTGAACCAGCGACCTTTGGGTTCACAGGCCAGTGCCTTATCCACTGTGCCACTAGCCAGGGCAGTCTTTTTTGCTTTTAACGATGCAGACAATGTTCTTTATTTCTAGAAATCGATAAGGCTATTTTGTCTAATCTGAGGAGATATGGCTTATCTAGAAGAAATTTCTATGTCACCGTTTGTGTTTTATGGTTTTTTACTAAGTCTATGTACTATTGAACAATATTACAGGAGCTAATGTTCATGCAACCACAGCGACAGGGGATACAGCACTAACCTATGCCTGTGAGAATGGTCATACTGATGTAGCAGATGTCTTACTTCAGGCAGGAGCAGATCTGGTAAGCTTTGTCACCTTTTAAATCCTAGTATTTAAAATAATACAAAAAAGTCATATAAAATTATATGGAGAATTTAGACAAAAGGTATTTATTTCTAATTTTTATTTTGGCCTTCTTACCATTGTTTATCTCTTTTAGTCACATTTTTCTTTTCTGCGTTGTTTGGTATCCATTAGTATTTTCCTTGTTAGCAAGACTCTGTCCCCACCAAAAAAGGACAAACTTTGTGTTAGACATGTTACAAAATTATTTTCTCTTACTTAGCCATTTTTAGAAGCTTTCCTGATTTGGTATAAAAAGACAATTATGGCTTAGAGTCATTTCACTGTACTCACGAAATAAATTGTTCTTACATGTTCAAAGCATTATTAAATAAAAAGTGTAAATACTAGTATTTAATAAATAATCTTTCCTTCCAAATAACTTCTGATTTAGTAAGAAGGGTGAAATAAGGAGGTCATGACAAGGAAGGTAATGAAGAGATGCCATAGGGAAAGTACAGACTGTAAATAAGGTCAGAAGAGGTAAAGGTGTCATTTTAAGATTATTGTAATGTGGGGCTGGGTAAAATTTAGAAAGGTACTGCAAACATATGTGGCAATGTTGTGACAAAAAATGATACACTAGTTGGAAGAAATAGTATAGGATGGGTATAACCTGAGAGGTAGGGAAACACAAGGCAAATATATGTAGGGAAACGAACATAACTAGTTTTCCATTTTAGCCTGTGAGAGGATAGGGGTTAGACATGGAAAAGTGGTTTTAGTTAACTAAACATTAGCACTCAGTCCCAAAAAACATGTTCTTGGAACTGAGATGAACTAATAATAAAGAAGGTCATTGTTAATAGTATTCACATACTGGCAGAAACAGGCTGCTCCATAAACTAGTTTTGTAACTTTAACTTCTTTTTTCTCAATCATGAAAAGAGAGTGTTGAATTAGATTTATTACTGTGGTCTCTTCCAGCTCTGCATGCATTGGTATAATAATTATTATTTTTTAAGATTTTATTTATTATTTTTAGAGAAGGGAAGGGAGAGAGGCAGAGAGGGAGAGAAACATCAATGTATGTATGGTTGTCTTTTACCTGCCTCCAGCTACGGACCTGGCTGGAGACCTGGCTGGAGACCTGGCTGGAGACCTGGCTTGCAGCCTGGTTATGTGCCCTGGTTGGGAATCGAACCAGCGACCTTTGGGCTTGCAGGCTGGTGCCTATCCACTGAGCCACCAGCCAGGGCTGGTATAACTCTCAAAGCACTTGTGTCATACATCATAGACTAATTATTTATGTTTATGTTACTCTGTTATTAGATAACTGAGCTTCTTCAGTTTAGGAACTGTATTTCCAGTATTTACCATAATGGCTATGAAACATGCAGCAATGTAATACTGATTGCTTAGTTAATTGCAGGAAGAATAACCTAATGGATGGCCTAACAGAAAAATCTAAAGTTGTTCATCAGATGGGTTAAAATATATATAAAATACCTTATAAAGGCATTTTTATTCAAACCTCTATATTCTAAGATCTGAACATTTTTCCAGCAGTGTTCTCAGTTACCCAGCAAACACAGAAATGCAGTAGATTCTCCATCCTTTTGAGATCTGGAAATCTCTGCTAACATCTTAGGGTTATTTAAGTGACTGCTAGCCTTGTTGTATTTATATAAGGTAAAATAGAGATAATGGAAAGTCATTAGTAGAGAGTAGGATACAGACTTAGGACAGGGAAATCACTTGGCGTGGATGAGGTTAATGCTAATCATGTTGATTGTTTTGAGAAGGCTGTGCCAGCGGACCACCATTCACTGTTCAGGTGTCATAATCCCTTCGTAGAGAGGGATGGAAACATTATCCAGGCGGATTGATATAGGGCCTCACAGTCATGTGACTATAACTCTAGTTCTTAAATTAACTCCCTCCGTAAGACATGTTTCTCAATTTAGAATTCTTAAACTGAAAACTGTATTCCTCAATTTTCCTTCAAAGGATGATATTTAATATTTTTAAGTTCAGAAATTAGTCCAATTATTTTCCATTTGACTTTCATGAAAATGAATAATTATTTGCTAGCAATTAAATATCAATTAAGTCTTTGTTTTTTAAACAGGAACATGAATCTGAAGGTGGAAGAACTCCTTTAATGAAAGCTGCAAGAGCTGGTCATGTTTGTACTGTACAGTTCTTAATTAGTAAAGGTAGGTTTGTGTAAAATAGGGTTTGTTTGTTTATTTGTTTTTTCATCAAAGGTATCTCTTCTCCGCCCTCAGGCATTTAAAGATTGAGGGTAAAGGACATTTCTTTTCTGTATCACATGCTGAGATATTGTGAGTTAGGTAGTTGATAAACATCCTGCACTACATACAACAGTTCCAAACTATGAAGAATTGTCATCCTGAGTAACAGCTTTGTCAAGAAGCATTTTTATAAAGAAAATTTTCTGCGGGGGGGAAAAGAAAAAAAAAAAATTTTTTTTTCTCCATGTAAAACTTTGAGGGTGTTCTAGTCATGTAATACTTTATCTTGAAACCTGGATTTTTATGTTTACGCAGCTGCTTAACTTTGTAAAAGAGAAAGACTATGTAGGAAGACTATACAATAAAAAAGGCAGTTGATGCCATTTCCTTCTTACTCGAAACACTAGAGAAATGTAATTTGTAATTTTTTTTTAAGATTTTATATATTACTTTTAGAGAGAGGGGAAGGGAGAGAGGGAGAGAGACATCAATGTATGGTTGCCCTTCACCTGTCTCCAGCCTCGGATCTGGCTGGTGACTTGGCTTGCAACCTGGTTATGTGCCCTGGCTGGGAACCGAACCAGCAACCTTTGGGTTCTCAGGCTGGCGCCTTATCCACTGTGCCACCAGCCAGGGCGTAGTTTGTAATTTTTATAGGTAAAGAAAATAAATCAGAAATATCTTACTGATTAAATTATTTTAGGCAATTTGAACAGTTTACTTGTGATGTATGTTTTTACCATAGTATTTTGAAGAATGCAATTATTTATTTACATCATCACCATCCCACTTTTTTGGTTAATTTTAACAAATCTGATTCTAGTTTCTTCCCGCTGTTTTATTTTCATTTTCCACATTATTTAGCACAGTAATCCAAATTTGAGACAAATACCTGTTTTCATTCTCAGATAATCCCATTGAAAAAAGACGATACTATTAACTTTGTGTTTCATGTTCATTCTCTACATGTGTAGCCCATAGGGAGCAGTGTCTTATTTTCATTGGTTTTTAGTCCTCTTTTCTACTAAATAACTTAAATTGTAAAAAAATTGTATATTTTACTTTTTCAAATCAGTGATTCCACTAGTAGTATATTCTTTTTGGTTTTTACTGGCACATATAGAAATATTTATAGATGAAATTATATCTTATTTGTCTGAGATTTGCTTTAGAATAATTCAAGAGGGGAGAAGAGAATTGATGTTGGGTATATGTGAAATAAAATTGGCCGCGTGGTTACAATCTTTGGTAATGGCTATGTGGGACTTTATTATACTGTTCTGTCTACTCTTTATGATTTCGAAATTTACCATAATTTAAAAAACTACATGTCAATAACATGATTCCCATGCCTTGTGTGTTTTAGGAGCAAATGTGAATAGAACTACAGCTAATAATGACCATACTGTACTATCCCTGGCTTGCGCAGGGGGTCATCTGGCCGTGGTGGAACTACTTCTAGCTCATGGGGCAGATCCTACTCATCGTTTAAAAGTATGTAATGCCAGTATTTCAGGTAGCACTGTGGATTCTTTGTTCTTGACTTTTAGAAAATACCATGTACAAGTTCCATTTATAAAGGCATACCAAGTGTGTGCATTTTCTTGTTTTATTAGAGGAAAGTGTTCTTTACTAAACCTATGATTTTAATGTTTGGGCCTGTTACCTTTATTTTTTTTAACGGTTCTATAAATTATTTAAAAAAAAATTTTCCCCTCTCTTGTTCACTCTTTCAGGATGGCTCAACTATGTTGATAGAAGCAGCAAAA
The DNA here is from genome assembly GCA_004026585.1 of Noctilio leporinus. Taxonomy (NCBI): domain Eukaryota; kingdom Metazoa; phylum Chordata; class Mammalia; order Chiroptera; family Noctilionidae; genus Noctilio; species Noctilio leporinus. The sequence goes on along the minus strand of PVIW01001279.1, from coordinate 61,163 downwards.
GGTGGCCATACAAGTGTTGTTTGTTACCTTCTGGACTATCCTAACAACTTGCTTTCAGCCCCTCCACCAGATGTCACTCAGTTAACCCCGCCATCCCATGATTTAAATCGGGTAAGAATGAAAACTTGAGCATTTTATATTATATATAGTTTCTTTAATTTCTCTTGCTCAGAGTTTCAGTTTAAACTACATTAGTTTTTTGTTGTAATACATAGTTCTCTTTGTATTAGATGTACTTGATGCGATTAATGAACATCTGAACACAATATTTAGATTCTAGGTTGATAGGACTTGGCTTTGCTTTCTTATGGCCGGAATAAACCGTTTGAATTCAATGTTAATTTAAAAAATGTCATGGAAAATAATTGGGTAGCCAACTTATTTTAAGTAAAAATGTCTGAGAGTAATGTCACATTAAGAATATTTTGAATAAGTCTTTCTAACCTGTTCTTCCTTTAAAGCACATGATTTAATGGAGTGGAGAAAAAGCAGAAATATAATTACTTACCTTTGTCTTAGGCTCCTCGTGTACCAGTTCAAGCACTGCCCATGGTTGTCCCACCTCAGGAGCCTGATAAACCACCTGCCAATGTTGCCACCACTCTTCCCATCAGGAATAAAGGTCAGTTATACTTCTAAAGACTGTTTCTAACATGTTCTCCAGGTAAAATGATATGATTACAAAAACCTAGCCATTTAAAAATTACTTTTCTACAAAAGTTGAATTTTATTAAGTTAGCATTAAATATTTTTTTAATCAATACAAAAAGCTTCTTATTGGATGAAAAGATAGTTAATAGCACTGATTTGTGCTTAAATTAGAAGTTAGAGCAAAATATATTCAGATGCTCATCTTTGATGCAATTCTGATTACCCATGATTTCTTCTAATAACTAGTTGTTTATTCATGTTAAAATGTTAGGCTGGGTATCTTTGGGTAATGCTTTTTTGTAAATTAAATTTCTGTAGTGATATGAGGCATAAATTTAACAAAATTAAAATTTATTTTATAGTAACTGATGTAATATATATTTTCTATCTGGGATACCTTTTCTCAACCAAAAATTCAAAGTTACTTCAGGTATTTGTTTGTATCTCTAGAATTCTGAGGTCCATATTTGACTTGTGGATGTTACACCGTGTATGTTTCTAAGTTATGTCCCCAAACATTACAGCTACCAGTTTTAATCAGTTTTTCTTTTTAAAAAGTTTTACCTGAAGAACCAATGTGATTTAAATTTTTTGGTTTTTCGCTACCTATATTATTTAACCAACAAGAATGCCAAATATTACTACCAGCTCTTTCAAATCACTGCTACCAATCTAGAGCCTTGGCACCTTTTTCAGTTTGCATAGCTTGAAACAACTGATTGCTGTACCTGTAGCCAAATCTGATTTTTCATCTGGCTATCAGAAGATACAGTGGATGATGTAGTCCAACACCTTTTCTTCCAGGGAAACTGAATCCCAGTTCTCTGCTGGCCAGGTAGCTATGTGAATATGGGAATTTATACCTTGCCTTTACCAGTCCTGAAGATGACAGGCCCCAACAAAGACTTAGTTGGATTTTAATTTCTGGGTACTTATCAGTGGTTTGGGTACTCTTTGTGTGTATGTGTGTGTGTTCAAAAGGCACAGATTACTAGATGTGGAAAAACCTTGACTTAGATGTCGAAGTTTTCCCTACATCTTAATAATTAGCACTGTTCTTTTATTCTTTTGATAAATTTTACATTATTATGACCAGATTACACATAACCTTAGATTTTTACTTTAATTGCATCTCTTAGATATCACAAACCTGCATCCCTTTATTTTCTAATGTTAGCCATGTGATATTTTAAAACTTCTGAAATTAATTTCCCAAGGATTACTCTATGCACATAATATACATACATTTTATACTTATGATAAAGAAGGTGATTCTGTTTTTAACTCCTTAACAGTGTATTTTCACCTTCTGTGGCTAAGATAACTTGGTGCCTAACTGTTGGCACTCAACCTCCCAGCAGTAACTCTGTAATGAGGATGCCATTCACGTGCACTTCTGAGGGGGTTTCTTTTTCACACAGCTGCTTCTAAACAAAAGTCCAGCAGCCATTTGCCAGCAAACAGCCAGGATGTACAGGGTTACATCACCAATCAGTCTCCAGAGAGCATTGTAGAAGAGGCTCAGGGAAAGTTAACAGAACTGGAACAGAGGATAAAAGAAGCCATAGAAAAGAATGCACAGCTGCAGTCCTTGGAACTGGCTCACGCTGATCAACTTACCAAGGAGAAGATCGAGGAGCTGAACAAAACAAGGGAGGAACAAATTCAGAAGAAACAAAAGATTTTGGAGGAACTACAGAAAGTAGAACGAGAGTTACAACTGAAAACGCAGCAGCAGCTTAAAAAGCAGTATCTAGAAGTTAAAGCTCAAAGAATTCAACTCCAGCAGCAGCAGCAGCAATCTTGCCAGCATCTGGGACTGCTGACTCCGGTTGGGGTTGGAGAACAGCTTTCTGAGGGAGACTATGCACGGTTACAGCAAGTGGATCCAGTTTTGCTCAAAGATGAGCCCCCACAGACTGCTGCTCAGATGGGTTTTGCGCCAATCCAGCCTCTGGCCATGCCTCAAGCTTTGCCTCTGGCGGCAGGTCCCTTGCCTCCAGGGTCCATCGCAAATCTTACAGAACTGCAAGGAGTGATAGTTGGACAGCCAGTACTGGGCCAAGCACAGTTGGCAGGGCTGGGGCAAGGAATTCTGACAGAAACACAACAAGGGTTAATGGTAGCCAGCCCTGCTCAGACCCTCAATGACACGCTGGATGACATCATGGCAGGTGGGTTTATATTGTTATGAGCAGGTATCAAAATATGATTTGCTTAAGGCGAGTAAGAGTGTGCCAGAATTTTTTTGCCATTGCCCAACTTGAGAACTGTTTTTGGACTCTTGACCCGTGTATATCTTTAGAAATATTAGTTCAATCTCAGAAATTCTCAGATGGACACAGGTCAAATGAAAGATTAGCTTGTCCAATACAAGTGACTGAAACTTTCTGGCTTAGCTGAGTAGGCTGGGAATCTAGGTTTTTCCATAGAGGGGTTGATGTTTGATTTTTTTTTTTCCTTCTGGTTTTGTTTTTGTTTTTTAAGTTCAAAATACTGAAATTAAATTTTGTCTCTTTTGCTTCTGTATTCACACCAATAAACTGGAAAATTGATAGAAGTTGAAGTACAAAACTTAGTAAGACAGCAGGAAGCTTATTTGTGAACAGAAATACTTTATATCCTAATGGATCAGACTTCAAATTAATGGGTATTTAAAATAAAGAAAAGAAACTTACCTTTAAAACAATAATAAAGGACCAAACCAAACAGGGTTTGATTATACTGTATGTCAGTGATTTTATCCCCTGTGAATGTTAATGTGTAGCTTCTTCCTAATTGTATTATGGTAAGGTGTGGTCCCCTCACAGTATCATAAATATCTTTTAAATGTGTAGTCAGAGAAATTTTATTCCATTATAATTAGTTTCATTGGCTAGAAGAAATATTTTAGAAGGTTGTCTTAATGGTTTTACTTTTCAGTGCTTATTTTTCCATGAATTCTGTAACAAAAGTAGTACAAGGACATTTTTCATGATTATAAGCCATAAGAATGTTATACTGAGAAGGATCATTTTCTTCATTAAAAATGGGTAAAGAAAAAGGGAATTTCAAGAAGGAAAGAGGAAAAATAAAGGAAATAAATAGTTCTCTCCTGCTTTTTTACTCTTTGGTCTATATTTTAAAAAGATGATGGAATTGTCCTAAGTTTGTTTAGTTGCATTACATATTATGATGAGGTTAGATGTAATTTAACTTGCACCTTTTAAAAGAATAGACTAAATTGTGTGTGTTAACATATTTAGCCTAACATTCAGAAACTAAGAAACTGGCTAATGAGACACATTTTCTATACTTAAAAATTGCTCCCAAGTTTCCAAGTCCTTTTTTAATATCACCTCAACAGTAATTATGGAAAGTCTCTGCTAATCTTATAAGGTACAATGAATGGGGACTTTGGGGGGATGATGCTATTATTAGTAAGAATTATAAAGAGTCTCATTGATAAGTGTTCTACAGATTTGAACACTGCTAATTACCTTTAGCTGGTTAATAATTGGGAATACAATTGAAAAGAATTAGGTATCTTATTAAAATTGGAACATAATGGCTAAAATTTCTAAATTTGATCATTACTTCCCATGTCATTAATCTATTATGTCAGTTGATCTACCCAAGAATGTGTGGTTAAGTGTTAATCTATCCAATTAAGTGAAGAGTGAACATTTCATATCAATGAATATTTAATATTTTTTGATATGCTATCAAAATTTACCTGATGTTCTTTGGCATAGTTATCAACAATGATTTGTCAGTTAGTTATACAGTGTTTGTGCTAATCCAAATTACCAGAGGTTTGTGAAGTAGTTTTTCTGTTTATTCATTTACCAAACGAAAACATTAAATTCTGCCTATGTGTATCAGCTGTTTACATATTAAAGAATATTAAGCACATAACTTTTCAGGCACTATGACAAATATTTGTCATATGAAAATATTTTACTTCTTTATAATGCTTATTTACATAAGGATAGGAGAGATGGCCAGAAGTAACACAGGATTTTAAAAATCCAGCTGTCTGCCTGAAACCTGTCCCTGTCATGATGCATATATTGTATATCCTTGAACTCACTTCTGCAACCTCTTTTTAAACTTCTGCGGTAGTGCTTGTTCTTTCATTTGACTAATGACCATTTTCATTTTCCTTTGGGTTGTTTACTATCTTACAAGCTCATTAGGCTCACTGGTCCTTCCCTCCATCAGTATAAACTCTGTTCTTTATCCTTTATTTCCTGTTCTTAACAAGGTTCAGTATCTTTTTCTCTTCTATTTGGCAATCCAAAATCTGTCGTCCCTGTTCTACATACTCGCCAAAGCAAAATCAGTCTTAATACCTGGCCTTTGCTGTGCTCTCTCAGGTTTCCTCCTTCATTACCCTGATGTTAAAACTTTTCTGAGCACCTGGTTACCCCTCTTTAAAAGCTAACCCTAAACCAAGTCCCACATGTAAACAGCTGTATCAGCGTTCCTTCACCTACCTACATATATACAATTATTATCTTTATAGAGAATGTATGAGTAACGGGCAGTTGTTTAGTTTTAAATAAGGAAATGAGGGAATTGATTTTCCTAGCACCTATTTAATAAGGCCATAAGAACAACCAATTTGGCCAAAAATAAGGAAACTTTTTTTAGTATATTCTTTAAAAGAACTTGCTCCAACTGAAATGTAAATTGTAATTTAGTCATTTTAACAATAGAGCTTAACTTTTTAATTTAGTGTCATGAAATAAAAAGTTGTTTGGACAGCTTGGTTGTCATTTTGTTTAACCTAATTTTTTTATTTAGCATTTTCATTTGGAAAGATCAGTCCAATTAAAGGAGAATATGGAACATATATTAAGACTATAAATTTTATATTTTTTAACTGTATAGATAGAATATGTACATTTAAATTATCTTGATTTTTAAATTAATATGCAAGCTATCAATACATAGTAATAACAATGAAAGTCATTATAGGATTGATTTAATATATTAGTATAAGCCCTTTCCTGTTGATCTGATTCCTAAGGACTCACAAACAGTTTTGCGTTTTGTTTAGTTTTTGTTTAGTTTTGTTTTGTTTCCTCCTTTGTTTTTCCTTTGGCTTTTAAGTGGACTTAAAAGAATGTATTGTTATAGGATGTCTGTTGCTATAATGTATAGTGTATGTTTGTGCCTGAACTAAGAATTTTGTAAAATAGCTTGCTTAATTGGCAGTTACGTTTAGAATTGTTATAATAAGATCAATTTTAGTTTTGTTCTTGGCAGGATTATAACCTCTTTTGCCTGATTTCAGATCCCGTTGTGAATCATGATTGTTTTCTGTCTGATGTAGTTGATAACTACATTGGTAACGCACCTTTACACTACTGGTGACCATTTACAGATTAACGCCCAGACTTTAGTGTCAGCATGTTGAATAGGGAAAAAGGATTGATGTTCACATACTGATTCCAGAAGGGAGTTGATGAGGGAATAAAGTACCCTCAACTGCTACCACCTTTGGAATTCTCCCACGTCAAGTACTGACCTCATTAGTCCTTCTTAATTTGCATATTTTGGTGAAAATAATATGGTAAATTATACTTAAAAGAACTAAGAATAATCTGTATTTGAAGGATGATTGTATGCATACATTTGTTTCTACCCTGACCTTTTAATTTTCTCCTCATATGTCAGTGTGATTGCTGGATTGATTGGTGGATGTCCGTCCCCCCCCCCCCCCCATACTTCTTGTGAGAAATTATATTTCTGTGTGAGGACAAAATTTTGATACTGTCATACTAAGGACTACCATTCAGAATATAATTATCCCCATGTCTGCAGTTAAATAGTTAGAGGTGTTTTTAAATGATTGGATAGCAAGATTTTCTCCAACAGTGATGTTACTTATATTAGTTTTTAGAATATAAGGCATAAAATTGCCAGGTAAAAATCAGATTTTTTCCTTCTGAACATGACTATTTCACCTTTTATTCCTTTTCTGATTAAGAAGATATAATGGACACCTTACCCATATGCATTTATATTTAATTTTAATTCATAAAAATGTTGTTTTCAGGATTAGTTTGAATTAAGGTTTTATGATTCCATACCAAAGGAGGGGAATTTGTTATTCAGGTGAATTACCAGTTAGGAAATAGATTACGCTCACTATACACTATCATTTTGGACTATCATCTAAAGTCGGAAATAACTAGGAATATGAGTTACTAGTGTCACTACCTGTAGACGCTTTGTTTTTTAAAAAGTTTTTAAATATTTTCTAAGACTGACTTTTTACTGTTACCTAACAATGTTTCATCTTTATTAAGTGCAGTTATTTTGTTTAACAGCAGTCAGTGGAAGAGCATCTGCAATGTCAAACACTCCTACCCACAGTATTGCTGCTTCCATTTCCCAACCTCAGACTCCAGCTGCAAGCCCCATCATCTCTCCTTCAGCCATGCTTCCCATCTACCCTGCCATTGATATTGACGCACAGGTAAGCTTCCCATTCAGGAGGGATGGCTTTGAACTGGAATGCGATCCTCTTTAAAAACATTAATCAGTGATTTAAATCATCTTACAATGCTTTGTCACTCGGACAAATATCGGAGTCACACTTATAAATAAGTTAGAATCTACATTTTAAAAATTAAAATAACAAATACCAATTATTACTATGTGATGGTCTGATTTCTAAGGTCAGCAAATAAACTTCTTTTTAAAAATTATAATTTAAAAGAGGATATGCAAAGAAATAAGATACTCAAGGTTTGTATGTATTCTAATCTTAAAAGGTATGTTCTAAAATTCATAATGGATTGCATGTAAAAGAAAAGATTGTTTCATTACATATTCAGTTGCATTTATATTGTCTTTGAAAATTCTAATTCTGCTGACTGGAATGTGTAGTGAGTCTTGTGTTTGTTCCTTAAAACTGTTAAGTAAGGTAAGAAAATAAATAACAAAAAAAACCCAATTCCTTAGAAGAGGATTTTGGGGGGGGGGTATCAGTGGTGATGGAGATTATAGATAAATGATTGATTGATTGATTGATTGATAGAGCCAAAAAGAAAAAGAACAACTTTTCTTTTTAAAAAGTAGTTCACCATCTATCTCCTGGCAAACTTAGGTTGGAGAGGAGAGGATAGCTTATGTTTTGTGTTTTGTCCTAAAGAAATGCTAAGTGACCTAGCTTAGAAGACAGTTGAACAAGGTAAGAGGTTATGTGGCTTTCTTTAAGGCTGATAAATGTTTAGTTTATTTAGTTTTGTATTTTGACAGGGTGTGTGTCTGTAAGAGGGCTGTGCATTATAAAACTTTCAGTTTTGTAAATGTCTTTATAAACTTGAATTTCAAGTTGTGTATTGTTGGGCCAGTTAGAACATATACTCTTAACCTATTTAAAATATAGCCTGTCATTAAAATATTTCTTGGTAATATTTGAAAAAGAAATTTCATTTTTGCTCTTACTTGCTTCCAAAGTATTTACTGTTTTATATGTACTAACTTTTTTTTTTCCTTTTTTTGAGCACTTAAAGTTGTTAGGGAATGTTTTTAAGGAGTTATCTAATCTTCAGACTACATATATGAGAAAACTACTCTTAAATATTTATTTCCCAGATGAAAACAAGTAATACTAGTAGATTATTCATTTTGCTTACAATCCTTTCATTTAGCTAAGTAGTAGTGGGGCTGAGGGGTCAAATTTAGGTCATTTTGACTTAAAAGCAACCTTCTTAAATTATATACTATACAGCCTTCTTTAAGAAGATAAGAACTAGTATAAATGACCCATGGACATGGACAACGGGGTGGGGATTGACTATGGGAAAGAGGATGGGGTGGGTGGGGCAGGGGAGAGCAATGGGCGGGGGGATGGGACAACTGTAATACAACAATAAATTAATTTAAAAAGGAAGATGATAAGGCATTCGGTGAACTATAATGGCTTACATTTAATATTAATAGCATTGTAGAATTGTACTGAACTTGGTATTGAATTTGCATTATTTTCTTCCATTCTCTTTCACTCTTGAGACTATTATGTTTTAACCAGAAGTATATTTTCTAGTTTTTGCAGGATCAAGAATTGATCCATAAAACAAAAGTAAAACTAAAATGTAAAAGGCTTTTTTAATCCTTTTCAGTAAATCACAGGAAAAGTTCCTGCATGTTTGATCATGATTTTATTGAATTTGAAATGATTATAGTGACAGTGAAATTTTACCTGCTATACCTCTCAACCGTCACTTAAATTCTGAGAAGTTACACATAAGTAACTTTAAAAGGCTTTTTTTTTTTTTTTTTTAAATTTTAAAGAGTAACTTACTTTTTAAATGCCTACTACATGCTTATATAAAAAAGATTTGACCATGGCTCCTTAAAACTCCTTTTTTAACCTGGTCTCTACATGGAGGCTTTTCAGTTGGGTTAACCTACCATGAGTTACACTTTTCATGGAATGTACCATAATGGCTTAGTTAGACATGAGAAAATTTCTTCTTTAGAAAACAAAGTAAATATTTAGAAAGAATTCTTCACTATTTTTTCTTTAATTTTGGATGTTCCTTTTTAAGTTTTTACTAGCTATTATGATATAAGCAGGTACATTAACTGATAAAAATATTCTTTTGTAATTGATTCACCTGACATTTTCCCTAGTCCCTAAAATAAAAATTCCTTGAGATTTTACCTAATGGGTATTTTGGTTTATGCTTAATAGTACGGTGCCATAGCACAAGCAATATAATAAAAAATGTTAGTACCAAGATTTTTTGTGTTTTAAAAGGTAAACATTCTCTAATCATTGGGTCCTTATAGCTTCTTTAATTTAATCTTTATAGCAACCCCATGAAATAGATATTGTTATTATTCACATTTTACATACAAGGAAAGTAAAGTGAGACTTAGGAGATAATAACTACCTTACCCAGTAGCTAATTTATGGTAGAGCCACCTTTCAGACAACTGCAGCACTTAGGCTCCAGACTCTTTGCTTTTAACTATTCCCTCTGCGAGCTGTTTTTTGGGGTTATTATTATTTTTTTTCTATTTTTATTTTAGGTGAGAACATTGAATTTGGATTATATTAACCTGGTAAACTAGATTATGGAAAATGAGTCTACCACCTAGTGGCAGCAGGTCGTGTCTCCTTCCTCTTTCTGTCTTTTCAGTCTGTTGCCTTGATCATACTGCATATTTACATTCAATCTTAATGTAAGGAAAAACAAGAAATGCTAATTTTTTAGTCTCGCTGTAAGTCTTCTTTTTAAAATGCAAGTGATTCTTAAAATGGTCATACCTTAAACTCCTTTAGTTAACTATTATGCTTAGGAAGTAATATTTTTATCAGGGATTAGCAGGAAATACTGTTTCATTTCTGGGCATTGAACACTGCTTCACATAAGAATTTATATTATAACATTCCTCAAAACTCACATATAAGTAGAATTCACCTTTGTTGTGCAAGGGTGTGTCGCAGGCTTTTCACCTCTGTATAATGGTTTTATTGAATCAGGTCTGGATATTTTCAAAACTTAAAATTAATACCACATTAATTAAAATTTATTATAGGAAACATTAATAAATCATAGTTTGAAGGAATTAATCTGGGTCTGTTCTATAACTTGATAGCATGCTCTAAATCCTTTTTTTTAATTCTACTTAAGTGATATAACAAAACTTATTCAGGATACTCTATATATAGAAATTAGGAGTCATAAAGAGATTTTAAAGAATTAATTGGTTTTATATGAAGTAGTAAATCTGGTTGAAGGTAGAGTTGAATGCCACTGAATTAAATATTTTCTGTATTTTATTTTGTGAAATTTTGATTAACTCGAATAGCCACTAAAAGTGAGAAAGAACCAGTTATTCTGTTTTTAGGGTGGAAAAATTTCTGTCCCAGCTCCCCTTCTCCCTCTAACTCATATGTTTAAACTGAAATGAAAAGTGTGTAAAATTATATTTTACCTATAATGTTATAAATATTATTTGGATATTTTTCTCTTTCCCTGAAGGTTTTACAGCACATTTATCACAATGTTTCAATGAGAGAAATTAAGCAGATCAGGAAAAATAAGTTAGCAGTGATATCTAATATGCTGCCATTAAAGCATTCCACTGTAAAAATGCGTGCATTCTACTTATGTGTACTCTTAAAAAAGTTTTTTACTGGTTTACTGATTATTCATATTTATTAATACCCTAAAGTGCTATCATTTTTAATCTCACATGACCCCTGACATGATTAGAGGATAAGTGGGATTATGAAGGTTATGAAGGTCTAAAAAAGTTTACTATAAGTTCTAATACTTTTCAAAGATATGTTTCCATTTTAATAGATAACTCACCTGCATTCCAGATAATTAAAAGTTGCCTTTTCATTTAATATTACATCTGTCTTATGATTCCTTGTTTTCTCACTTACAAATTTGAAGTCATATTGATACTTAGAGAAAATTTTTACGTTATACATAATTTTATCACTTTTAAATGATTTATTTTTAAAGATTTTATTCATTATCTCTAGAGAGGGAGGAAGGGAGGGGAGGGAGGAAGAAAGGGAGAAACATCAATGTATCGTTACTTTTCACCTGCCTCCATCTGGGGACCTGGCTTGCAACCCCAAGGTATGTGCCCTGACTGGAAATCGAACCAGCGACAATTGGGTTGACAGGCCGGTGCTCAATCTGCTGAGTTTCACCAGCCAGGGCCGAATTTATCATTTTTATAAGCCAGAACCTCATAATATCTGTTCCAGTACAGACTTGCATATTTTATGGTATTATGGGCTAAACGGGATTTTTCTTGTAAACGTGGATGAGCCCTTAACAAAGCTTTGTACATCTTTCTCCTTTTCTGGTTTCTCTTAGATATATGGCAAGGAATGCGACTTGTTTTTCTAAATAACGTAACTTTGGTAATACTTTGCCTTCCAGAAAATCACTACCTATATAGCAATCATTATTTCTTTGATTAGCAATATTAAAAATACCTCCTTTTATTTGTACCTTGTAAGTCACTATTAATTTTTACCCAGACTTCTACTTCAGTTAGTGTTTTTTGTTGTATTGCAAATCAGGATATTTTCTTACCATTCTAGGGTTGGGTAGGTCTCAGTTTGGGGTGGGAGAGTGGAAACTTCACTTCAAAAATTCATTCATTCTTATCTTTTAAAAAATGGTCACAAAACGTTGCTATAATTTCTCTTTAATTCAGAAATACAGTAGTTACCCAGTCTTCAATTCCCCAAGGTATTTGGCCAGCCCACCTTTCTCAGTTTTAAATATGATTTCTTCAAGTCTCATAATTCATTGTTTGTATTTCTCTCATAGTTTGAGCCTAAGTTACTAGCCTTCTATAGTAATGGGTAAGTTCATAATGAGCAGGGTCAATCCTAGAGTACTTACCAAAGTATTTTAATATAAAACATATCAGTTGAAATGATGTTCTATAATGCAATTTAAAAAAAGTTTTACTGATCCACTAAACATTTTCATACTTTATTTATTTATTTACTTTAAAGATTTTATTATTTACAGAGAGAGAGTAAGGAAGAGAGGGAGAAAGATATCAGTATATGGTTGCCTTTCACCTGCTGCCAACCACGGGCCTGGTGAAGACCTGTCTTGCAACCTGGTTATGTGCCTTGACTGGGAATCGAACCAGAGACCTTTGGGTTTGCAGGCCAGCGCCTATCCACTGAGCCACCAGCCAGGGCCTAGTTTTCATACTTCTTAAATTTTTTTCCTTTCATTCTTTATTTAAGATTGGCACCATTTTCTAAATTACTTCTTAACCCCCAGAAGATTTTTAGAAACCTCATAAACTTCATAAAATTGACTCTTCTACTATTTGTGTATACACTAACATAGCACAGAAGACAGGTAGGCTTAATGTTACATTGATCTTAGTCAGCTGTGCCTTTGGGCTGCTCTGTGATGTAATGGAAAATCAAGGTTTTGTTATTCAAAGTCATCCTGGTTTTGTAAGCCAGTACTGTCGAGTTATTAGGATTTGTGACCATTGTTCAGTTATTTCTCTGAGCCTTTGTCTCCTTTTCTCTGAAATCGGACATAATAATTTCTTCCTTATAAACCTGAAATGAAGAGCAAATACTAACCCAATCACAGCTGTCACTCATTTAAGTATTCATGTCCTTCTCCATTGTTGTAGTTGGTGCGTCTCTGCCTTGTGGCCATCCCTGGTCTCTGCGGTCAGTAGCTCTGCTCTCTGCCAGCCTCTTCTGCAGAGCAGCTTTGCGGTACCCTCTTCATCACTGACTAGTAGGCTTCTCTTATTACTTGACTCTCAGTTTTGATTTTTGTCTCTTGTTATTCATTTTTTTATAATGGAGTTTGGTTTTGAGAGCTGTTTACCTTCTGGGAGAATATACCTTTCCTTTTAATATTTATTATGAAAGATAATAAATATTATATACATATAATAAATATAGTGTATTTCATATTTACAGGGTGGGGCAAAAATAGATTTGTAGTTATATGTACAACACAGTTTATTCTTTATTAATTATTGTATTATTTTTCATATGAACAACTGTAAACCTGCCTTTTGCCCTACCCTGTATAATCCTTTGCTTTATTAGTAATAGTCTTTGTGTCATTTATTCAGCTTAACTATTATTCATTATTTTCTAAAAAAGCACCAATTACAGATGGCAATGGAAATATGAATAATATGAATAAGAAATGTTTATTACCTTCCAGGAATTTATTGTCCTTTGAGGGTGATAGACACATAACTAATATTAGCATAAAGAAGATTTGTGTTAAGTGCTGTAGTAGAGATGCATATGTCAAAATGTGATAGGGCAACTTAGAAAATGGTGCTGTGCAACAGAAAAATAATGTAGGAACTATATGAGGTCTGTGCTGAAAGTATTGAGCCAATGTCAACATAATAAAAACAGTTTGTGTGGCCAATACTTTCGGGAAAGAACTTGTATGTAATTTAAAATTTTCAAATAGCCACATTTTAAAAAAGCAAACAAATAGGTAGAATGAGTTATAAGAATTAATTTTGTTTAACTTAATATATCCGTGATACTATTATTTAAATACATAATACCAAAAAATGCTGAGTTATTTTACATTTTTATTTCATACTAAAAGACTTCAAAATTCCATGTACATGTTACACTTAATAGTTCTAAGTAATCAAGTCACATCTGAGCAAATTGGGATGTTTTTTCACCCTATTTAAAAAAATGTCTCAACTTGGACTTCATTAGAAATACATGATTTGCACTTACGTTTGATTGAGTACGTTAAGTAGATTTGATTAAGTTGGAAAAGTAGATTCATACACTCACACTGCTCCAGGCATACTAAAAAGCTTTCCAACAACCAAATAATAAAATTTATATTAAATAGAATTTAAAATTCAGCTCTTCGGTCACATTACACATATTTCCAGTACTAATAGCCACATGTTGCTCTTGCCTATTTTGTACCAGACATGTTCAGCGCACTGAAAGTCAAGGACTTGGATAGTTCAATAAATCAGCATTTAAACTATGATAGAGTGTGATCACTGTTGAATCCAGCATTGGTTACCCTCATTAGCAGAAACCAGAAATAAGTTGTGTATAATTAGTATCTTGTCTTAATTACATCAATTATAATAGTCTTTACCTTTTTAAATACTTTATATATTGTGTATGTGTTTGTATTCCCTTTTAAGTGTTTTGGGGCTTTGTTTTTGAATGTGGTTAAGCTACTCAGAAACATTTTTTTCAATTCAAAGCTTGATTTTCAGCATTTTTTTCAACTGGGTCCAGAACAGCTAATATGGTCTCATAGCTCAGGATTTTACTTAATATCCTTTGTATTTTGATGATTTTCGTCTCTGGCTGGTGGGAGCCAAAGTACTTCTGGCCCTGTGTAAGATGTGGGTATTGTTCAGCCTGACCCCCTCTGGTGGTCTTTCCCTGGCCTTATGCATACGTGCTGACCAAAAAGCTCCACTGAAGACTGGAACCCTCTGCTGATCTCCGGAGCACTCACTCTGGAGCTCTTTTCTCTCCAGTACTCTGCCCCATGAATCCTGGCCGCCTTGTCCTCTCCAAACTCTTGTCTTCGCAACAGGGGGAGGCTGGCAGTTGTTGGGGTACCTCCTTCCACACTGCAGCCTGCAAACCTAGGCAGTAAGTGGGTAAATCATTCCTGTCCTCAGACATTATTGTCATGTAACTGCCATTAATGGCTGGAAGCAAAAGTGAGTGCACAGTATTTTTAATCATGTACCTGAAAATAGCATATGGTTGAAAATCTTCTTCTCTTTATGTTTGCTTCAAGAATTGACAATACACAAGCATTATTTATATGTAGCCTTTTTAAAAAGTACAAGTTGATCACTAAAGAAAACAAGTTACTCTCCAAATATTTGCTACAAGAGAGTGGTACATATCTGTGTGTACATATTACGGAATTGGTGTTGTTAACATTTCTTGATTATGTAATGAGCTCATCATAAAATTAATTTTTTGCAGACTGAAAGTAATCATGACACGGCACTAACGCTTGCCTGTGCAGGTGGTCATGAGGAGCTGGTACAAACATTGCTAGAGAGAGGAGCTAGTATTGAGCACCGAGACAAGAAAGGTATGGCCTACTCTTGTTAATCTTTTTCTAGAATATTTGTGTCCCGTGAAGGAATACTACTACTGCTAGCCATATTTTGGTGGAAAATAGTATTGCGTCTGCTTAGCATGTAATGAGATGATCATTCTTTTCCAGGTTTTACTCCACTTATCTTGGCTGCTACCGCTGGTCATGTTGGTGTTGTGGAAATATTGCTGGATAATGGTGCAGACATTGAAGCCCAGTCAGAGAGAACCAAGGACACACCACTATCTTTGGCTTGTTCTGGGGGAAGACAGGAGGTAACGTTTTCTCCATCTGTTTAGCAAATGTATACCTTAACTTAAGTGATTTATGGTAATGACCAATTGACATTTAGATGTATTACAGTAATTGAAACTATTACCTGTTAGCAAAAGGAAAAAACTATCCCTTAACATAAGCTGTCTTCCTGAAAAAATCATACATTATTATTCTACTCATTTAAAAGTAGTACCTGCATAGGAATCCCTATGTGCTACATTCAGGCTATGACAATGGTTAAGACGTTCCAAATCAAATCAGTCTATCCTATTCACTCTTTTCCTATCCCAGAGCACCTAGCATAAAAGGTACTTAGCCCAACCACAATTACTCTCTATGTATTCATTTAGTTGTTTTGAAGACTTCTGTTTATTAATTATTCCCCACTCCTTTTCAACTCTAGAGAAAAGGTTCTCAGATAAGATCGTATGATCTTTTCAATTTTAAAGAAGGTGGAGTAGCTAGTGTGATCAGGTGGAGACCCAAGAAAATATAGTTTACACTGCCATTCTTCTGGCATTTTTTAATAGTCAGCTGGATAAACTAATTTTAAAATATAATCCTATGTACAATGCATTTAAAGCTTTGAATTAGTCAATCATGCTGTCTATAGATTGACAACTTCTTATTCAGGGAGTTGTTGAATCTTAGATTTTGGAGGCACTCTGCATCATCCAAGTCACTTTCCTGCTCAGCTTCAAGTCTGTCCCCCCATCCTAATTATTACAAAATTCTCCTGCTTACAGTCAAGCCTGAAGTATGCCATCCCTAAATTTCCCCACTATTTTTCCTCTGTTCTTGAACTAATGGAAAGATGTGTTTTTTTCTTTTTCTAAACAGATTTTATTATTTTTAGAAAGAGGGGAAGGGAGAGAGGGAGAGAGACATCAATGTATGGTTGCCTTTCACCTGCCTCCAGCTACAGAGCTGGCTGGAGACCTGGCTTGCAACCTGGTTATGTGCCCGGGCTGGAAATCCAACCAGTGACCCTTGGTTTTGCATCCAGTTCCTTATCCACTGTGCCACCAGCCAGGGCCTTGGGAGGATGTTTATACTCTCTTGTTTTATCTTCTGATATTTGGGTCTGTAGTGGCCAATCACCTAGTCCCTATTTGAAACATATCCTGTACCTTCAATTGTTAGCTTGAGAATGCCTTTTCCAGACCCTTCACATGCCTTTTCCAAATGCTGTTAGTATATTCCTCCTGAAATATATCCAACCTGCACTCTGACCAACAAACTGGGGGCACTGTTATTTGTCCCTATTTGTGCATCTTAAATTGCCCACTCCACCCCTTTGTTATTGAGCTCCAATCAGTTAAACTCACTAGGGTTTTTAATAAACTAATAAATAAAAAAATTTAACAGAATAATTCCTATACAGAAAGGATGTGACATCTAATAAAAACTGTTATATGTATAGAAAATAGGGGTTAGAGATCCCTTCCTTACCTTATGGAGTAAGGAGAATTGGAGCCCAGTGATAATATGGGCATAATTATTTTTTTCATTCAATTTTTGCTTTGGGTATTTTTATAATGTTTGCTTTTTTACATTTAAAGGATATATTTACATGTGTGTATAGTCAGATTCACTTGCCAATCTGCACAAGAGACATATCCCTACCTACTGTGTTCTTCCTTCTGATTGATCCATGAATACATTTATCTCTCTTTTTCCCCCTGTACTGCACAGTGGAGGTAATTGGTATGTTAAAAGGATTTTTAACCAAATAATATTAAGAGAGTAAAAAAATAAGCTACCTCCTTGGATAAATTATTTCTACTACATCAGAAAAGGAAATAGAAATCTCCATCACGGTTTAAATATGGCAGAAAAATTTGCAATTAAATAACAAAATTAAATGGAAGAGCTTATATCAGTCAAAAATGTAAATACTTCTGTTTTGAAATGTAATGAAAATAAAATTTTGTCTAAACTGAAGTTATCAATCATTATGTAGCTTGAAATAACACTTGTTTATATAATAACATATTATTCAATGTTGAATCAAAAAGAAACCCATTGATTTCCTTTCAAAGATATAATAAAGCCTGTAGCATACCATAATCTTTGTGTTCTTATTAAAATGTAACATATGAGGTTGTAACAGTTATAGAAATCTTTAAGGGTAATAATTTTGCTTATAACACTATATTTCTTTGATTTGGTAGACAATTAAGTAGTTAAAAGTAATTAGGAAAACATTGGAAAATTACAATAAAATCAAACTAGTTTCTTTGATATTGATTATTTTTCAAAATAGGCCATTCCCTCCGAGAGATTACTAAGATTGGTCTGTTTTCCCATAGTGGAATTCAGAAAACTAAAAATATGATAGGGTTGTCTATGTTATTGTTTAAGGGACTCTTTGTAAAATAAAATGGCCTAATGCAATTTTTTTAGTTTCATTTATATACATAAAGTTAATTGGTTTTGACATGTAAGCCACCTAGTTTTATGCATCTAAAAGCAAAAATGTGTTGGACAAGAAGTCATATCTAAAATTACTCACTGCTTTATTCAAACAAGTGAAATTTTAGGTGGTATGTAAGATAAAACACTGTTTATTAACATTTATTATTTCCCAGTTAGTATTTTAGGATGTATTTTTTAATATTAAGAGTAAGAGTAGGAATTAAGATCTTAAACCAACCTTAACTTCTCTGTGCCTTATTTGTAAGAGGAAGAAGAAAATACCAGGACCTGTTGTTAGAGTGGGCATAGATAAACATACACCCAGAAATGCTATTAGGTGGGACCTGTGAGCAACAAAAATATGTTTCCACAGGAATGTTCATAGTAACTTTATTCAGAATTCTCAAAAACTGGAAATGGCAAAGTTGTTTATCAGTCGGAGAGTAGATAGGCTACTGCATATTCATTTAATAGAATGCTACACAGGAAACACAAATGAACACTGATTTCATGTATGTGAAGATCTAGGTGAATGAGACTAACCTGTGGCTTGGGGTTGACAGGGAAGGGCATGAGTAAATAACAGGGATTTTAATGACATTAGGTTTATGAATGTTTCAGTATTTAGTGAATGTACATTTTATGTTTTGAGCATTATTTTTCCCGTAAAAACACCTAAAATTTCACTTAAAAAATTGAAAACTAGTATATAATGTTTATCTAGTTGATACAAATGTTGATTTATTTAAGGAAAATTGCGGATGTCTGCAATTTACTTTGAGATGAAATGGATCAAAAAATGATGGATAAAAATGGTGAAGAAATGTGAAAAAGTATAGTAGAATATTGTAGAATCTAGACAGTGTAAATTTTTAAACTTTCTGTATGTTTGAAATTTTTCATAATAAAATGTTGGGAAAAAATAAGTTTTACTCCAACTTTGTTTGTTTTTAAGATTTCATTTTATTTATCATTTCCAGAGGGAGAGGAAGGGAGAGAGGCAGAGAGGGAGAGAAACTTCTCTGTATGGTTTGCCTTTCACCTGCCTCCAGCCACGGACCTGGCTGGAGACCTGGCGTACAACCTGGTTATGTGCCCTGGCTGGAGAATCGAACCAGTGATCTTTGGGTTCGTAGGCCGGCGACTTATCCACTGTGCTACCAGCCAGGGTCCAAGTTTTTTTTTTTTTTAACATTTAGTTAATTTTCTTTCTTTATTTTTGTGAAGATTTTATTTATTTTTAGAGAGATGAGAAGGGAGGGAGAAAGAGAGGGAGAGAAACATCACTTGCCTGTCACCCCCCAGATGAAAACCTGGCCCACAGCCCAGGCTTGTGGCTTGACCGGGAATGGAACCCATGACCTTTGAGTTTGCAGGACAGTGCCCAGTCCTCTGAGCCATACCAGTCAGGGCTAAATATTTAGTTATTGATTGAAAGTTTTAAAAAATTATTTTAAAGACATTCACATGTTCAAATAAAAAATACTGTATTTCTATTTTACCACTATGTGGTAGAATAACACAAATATTATTTGCAGAATAACATTGTAAAGCAACACATGAGGTTGACATCTACACACTGCCAGTTCAACTTCGTGTTATCATCTGAAACGAAGTTTGTACAGGAGATGAAAGGACTTTTCCATTCGTTATACAATAGACCAGAACAAAGAGAGAAATTAAAAATATATACCTCGCAAATTATCTCACAGTAGGAAAACATTTTTTCCCTTTTTATTTTCCAGGTGGTGGAGCTGCTGTTAGCCCGAGGGGCAAATAAAGAGCACAGGAATGTTTCTGATTACACACCTCTCAGCCTGGCTGCTTCTGGTGGCTATGTGAACATTATCAAAATACTACTCAATGCAGGAGCTGAAATTAATTCCAGGCAAGTTTTATTCTCTTTCACAAGCCCCTTAAGAGTGTTATATTAATAGAACTGTTGATGGACAGTGTGCAGAGGGAAGGTGGGAGGGAGATCGAGAAAGAAGCAAAAAAGGGGAACAGTTTAGTCAAGGAACTAGAATAAATGACCCATGGACATGGACAAGATGTGGGATTGACTGTGGGAGAGGGGGGAGGGAGGGTGGGGCAGGGGAGAGAAATGGGGGGAAAATGGAACAAATGTAAGACAACAAGAATTAATTTTTAATAAGTGTTAAAATGATATTTGTACAACAGTTATCTTTTTAATGCTATATTTAGGAAATGCCTTCCTTATAAACTTGGAATCCAAATTATTAGAGATCTTTTAAGTTTAATTTTATTTAAAACTGTTGACAGAACTTGAAAAATGATGAATTACTCTGTTTCTTATGGTACTAAAAGTAAACACATCTTTCTTAGGAGTTATTAAGCAAGTATGTACTTTAAAATGGATGTTCATCTTAATAATAACCTCGTAGTTAAATAATCATTTTCAAGCCCTAATCATTATTATTTTTTTAAATATTTTGTTTTATTATTTTTAGAAAGAGGGGAAGGGAGAGAGGCAGAGAGGGAGAGAGACATCAACGTATGGTTGCGTTTCACCTGCCTCCAGCCACAGACCTGACTGGAGACCTGGCTTGCAACCTGGTTATGTGCCCTGGCTGGGGAATCGAACCTGCGACCTTTGGGTTCGCAAGCCGGCGCCTTATCCACTGTGCTACCAGCCAGGGCCTAATCATTATTTTGAACGAGATACAGAAAGTATTCTAGTTCTGAGTCTTAGTATTATCTGAAAGACTTGCTTGCTAGGGCTAAGAAAAATGATTATTTTAAATAATCCTGCAAAAGAATCTTAATTTGAAGTCGAATTCTATAATGTCACTTAATTTTTCTGGTATATTTAAAATTTATATATTTCCCATTTGTTCTCATACCTCCACCCCCAGAACTGGTAGCAAGTTGGGCATTTCTCCTCTGATGTTAGCAGCTATGAATGGGCACACAGCTGCGGTTAAACTCCTGTTAGACATGGGCTCTGACATAAATGCTCAGATAGAAACCAATCGGAACACTGCCCTTACCTTAGCCTGCTTCCAAGGAAGAACTGAAGTGGTTAGTCTTCTGCTTGACAGAAAAGCAAATGTGGAACACAGAGCTAAGGTAAGAAAACGTTTGAGGTTCATATGTGAATTTATTAGTTTGATAATAATGATGTACAGACAGCAATATGCTAAGTATAATCTCAGTATTATCTAGTAACATTTCTCATTAATTCATATGTATATAATCAGAAATCACTGTATAACTCATTTAAGCATTAAACTCTTGAAAATACCTCAATAATAAATTTTATAGATAATAATGACATTAGGATTACCAGCTGAAAAATATGTACCATTATGAAAGGGAAGAGAGGGAACATTCATTAAGTGCCAATTGCATGCCAAATGCTTACATCTTACAGATTAATTTTTTTATAACAAATTGGTATTAGGTAGAATTGTCTTTTCATAGATCACATTAACTTAGTGAGGCTAGCAGGTGTCAGTGTTGAAATTTAGTTGCAGGTCCCTGTAACAGCTGTATACTGTTGCTCCCCCAGGTTGTTGACCCTAAAACTTTACCTCTTTCCTTTCCCTCATGTGTTGTTTTTCACTTTTCACTCAACTTAGACGGGACTCACACCACTAATGGAAGCTGCCTCTGGTGGATATGCAGAGGTGGGCCGAGTTCTTTTGGATAAAGGTGCTGATGTGAATGCCCCTCCAGTGCCCTCCTCAAGAGATACAGCTTTAACCATAGCAGCAGATAAAGGGCATTATAAATTCTGTGAACTTCTCATTGGCAGGTATGATGTTTCCCTACCCTTGATACGTGGCTGTGGTGTTAACTAGTGATTACTGTTCTCTCTGGGCAAATTGTACTAATGAAAAATCAAATGTGACTACTTTTATAAACTACATGTTTTATTTTTTAAACATACTTCTGTTACCTTCTATCCATCCAGAGCTATGCTACCTTGCTTGATTTATTTTAACGCAACCTAGAAATATTTTTTGTCCCTTTCTGGTATGTGTACATGCATTGAAAATGCTATATAAATAAGCTATCTGAACATCCAGCTATTGCTGTCCATGTTCACATCTCCCACACAGTTTGAGTTTGCAAAGAGCACCACTTCAAGTCCTCAAAGTCTGGCGATAATCTAAGTCTTCATGGTTGATTTTGTTGTTGTTGTTTATAGTAACTTGGGTTTTAAATGACAAGTTCTCAGATAAGATCCAGGATAGTTTCTGCTGTTAGTCACTGAGAAGTTGCTTGCCAGTTTCCCAGAGATAACTGCCTGCTTAATTGGATTTCCTAAAGACCTTTGCATGGTGTCCTAAGCAGTAGTATTTAGTAGTAGTAGCTACTAACAACTGTTATTCACCATGAGTCTTACCTGTTATGATGCCCACTGAGTTTTAAACCTGCATGTTATTCTGAAGCTAAATATAAATAATCTGAAATAAATGCAATTGACTCAGAAGATACTGTTTGTGTTTCTAAGATACTATTTATTTAACAGATTGATTGTGATATTAACAGATGTACTTTAATTTTTTATACTAAATAGAATTTCACATTTTCTCAGGACTTAAAACTCAAAATTATATATCAAGTCATTGTTTTTCAAATAAGAAAAAATTTGAGATATGGTTAAGTTTTAATTCAACAACTGAAGATTCTTTGCAATGCTATTTGGAGAGAAAAATATATGCTAGTCCTTAAATATTAAACAGTTTTTATTTCTACATAATGTTCTCGCAAGTCAATGGCTGCATTTTATTGTTAGCCGAGTCATTCCATTTTCTTTTTAACAGTGATATCTGTGTCATTCATTTAGGGGAGCTCACATTGACGTACGGAACAAGAAGGGGAACACTCCATTGTGGCTAGCAGCCAATGGTGGACACCTCGATGTGGTTCAGTTACTGGTGCAAGCAGGTGCGGACGTGGATGCAGCCGATAACCGCAAGATAACTCCTCTTATGGCAGCATTTAGAAAGGTAGAAGCCTTTTATCATTCACGTGATGTTTTGTAGCTGGGCTAGAAAGTGCATAGTTAGCAGTCACCAAAGACTCTCATTTTAGGATTTAACAGCTGTGGTGAAAGCCCTCTGATGACAACATTGAAATGGCAGATACAGGTATCTCAGAAAAGCTGTTAATATAACCCATATTGGACATACATGCTTAACTTTAAAAAAATTGTTCTCAGCATAATTTTCAGAATCTAGTTACAGTTTTAATCTCCCACACAATGTAAATCCAATTAAGAGAAGCAGTTCAGTAATGACTTGTTTATGAATGTTTTCTTATAATAGCACAACAGATAAAAATTTAACTTAAATTGAATTTTTTATCAGTGACTTTAATTACTAAGGAAAATGGAATTAAATGTAAACCCAACCACTACTGTTTAAAACTACTGAAAATCCAGGGAACTACTTCAGAGATAGAAATAAATTTTGAGAAAGCAAGAGAAACTTTTTCTGTAGTGCACAGCATAGAGCTGTGTGTAAGTAATTTTAATGATTTAGTTGAGGTCTTAAATGAAGCTTCTTCAGATTGTTACTGGGAAAATGAGATTAATGTTTTAGGGATTATAATTTTGAGTTTTGTCATACTGAGACATGTAGATAAAATCACTTGTAGATTCCAAATTATTTTTGTTTTATTAAACATTTTAAAAAATTGCAAGAAATCCTTTTTTCTTTCTTTCTTTCTTTTTGAAGTAATTCTCTTTGATTTCACTCTTCCCTGGCTGTTACAGACAACCCAGCGTCTGACCCTTTTTCCTCAGCAGTCACATTTACTCGTTCGTCACTGGCTACCTGCAAGCTAGCATGTCATTATCAAGTTAATCTTCCTAACCACTTCACTGTGTTAGTATCCAGCTTCAGGAAACTTTTCCTGTCTTCTCAGTCCCTGTAAAACTTTGAAATCCACTTTTAGTTTGTTATTCAAAGCCACCACACTAGAATGCTCTTAAGAGCTCATCTTCCATTATGAGTCCCTAATGTGGGGCGTCTTCTTGCTTGGTCTTTTCTTTGTCCTATGTTTCACATCATCTTTGTTCTCCTAGTTTTTCCAGACTTACTCATTTTTGGGTGTAGTTTTTTTTTTTTTTTTAAAGATTGTATTTATATATATTTTACAGAGAGTGGAAGGGAGGGAGAAAAAGAGGAAGAGAAACACCAGTGTGTGAGAGAAGCATCAATTGGTTGCATCTCGCACAC
Source organism: Noctilio leporinus (assembly GCA_004026585.1). Taxonomy (NCBI): domain Eukaryota; kingdom Metazoa; phylum Chordata; class Mammalia; order Chiroptera; family Noctilionidae; genus Noctilio; species Noctilio leporinus. The sequence goes on along the minus strand of PVIW01001279.1, from coordinate 37,003 downwards.
CCCCGAGTCGGGTACCTGGCAGGCAATCTAGGCACGTGGGAATGTAACCAGCAACCTTTTGGTTTGCAGGCCGACTCTCAGCACTGAGCCTCACCAGCAGGGTTGGGTGTAGTTTACATCTCCCTTTCAATGAAACCCCTTCTTTTCCTGTTTGAGCTCACATTGAGATATCTAATCCTCTAAAAGTTGAAGAAGTTTAAAATTTGTTATTACCCTCCTCATTCCGTTTAACAGATATATATATATATATATTACTCTAATGTCTAACATACATATATATATCTTATCTTTCCTAATAGACTTAGCCACGTAAGAACAGTGCTTGTCTTTTATACTCTTGTATTCATTCTATTCTTTATTTTTTAAATACCTATCGTGTACAACTCTAATGGTTAGGATGTTACATTGTACAGAGTGCAGCAGCTATTTCTTTTCAATGTATGATTTAATTAGGGAGGCAAACCCTGCACACAAAGTCAGGTAACTATCAGTTGCTCTGTATAAATTTTTAAATACTATCAAAGTGTTGGCAAGATATCAAAAAGCGAAACAAATGGCATTTGAACTGTGAACATGAAAAGGTAAAGGAGAGTTTTAAAAGTGGTAGATGAAAAGGAATAAGTGCAATGAGGGAATACACTAAATATAAACAGCTGTTTGGCCAGGTTGGCTAACTTAACAGGTGTTGTGACAAAGCAGTAGTGTGGACTGAAGCAAGTGGAAAGCCTTCTAAGTTTAAATGTTGAACTTTGTAAAAACTAAAGATTTTAAATGTTACGTAGATTGTGAACTCTGTTACAGCGAAGAATATTATCATAGTTTATGCTTCAGGAAAGTGTATTTTATTTCTTTCACACTACCTAGTACAGTGCTATGCATTCCGTTTTTATCTAAAAAGAAAGGACAAAATGTTATTTCTACTTTTTTAGTGCGTAGAATTGAACAGGTGGCTCATTTCTACTGAAATAGGGGGAAAAAAGATGAGTTTTTTTCCCCCCCCAGACATCCCAATTTCTTCAAACTCGCTTTTGGGTTTGGTTTTATTTTTGTTTTATTCAGGGTGCGTTAGATTTCTTTTTAAGATTTTTATTTATTATTTTTCAGAGAGAGGGGAAGGGAGAGAGGGAGAGAGATAGAGAAACATCATTGTATGGTTGCTTTTCACCTGCCTCCAGCTACAGACCTGGCTGGAGACCTGGCTTGCAACTTAGTTACGTTGCCCTGGCTGGGGAATTGAACCAGCGACCTTTGGGTTTGCAGGCCAGTGCCTTATCCACTGTGCCACCAGCCAGGGCTTGCTTTAGATTTTAAGTCATGTTATTCTGTACTTTTTTTGAGAGTGGGATGGAAATGAACAACGTAGATAAACTTATTAGAACAAAGCCTCTTTTTCATAATACAGTGCAAAAAATACCCAATTAAGTCTTTATTTTGTAGCACTAATGCCAAAGGAATCTTAGTTAAGTCACACTGTAAATTTACTGAATTCTGTTAGGAATCTGTTTTAAACTTGATGTTAACATCTGTTTTTTAGGGTCATGTGAAGGTGGTGCGCTACTTAGTCAAAGAAGTCAATCAGTTTCCATCAGATTCTGAATGCATGAGATACATAGCAACCATCACTGATAAGGTAATAAATTGGTCAAATTCATCCTACTGTATGAGCTAGGACTGTCATTTGATTTTGTATACATATATTCCACACTAGGAAAAAAATGTTAGTTTGAGCAGTAACATGTAGTATTTTGCAATTTTCATTTATCTAGTATTTGGGAATGAAATATGCTATTTAAGAGACATGTAGGATTATTCAGTGTCTTGCCTGCCTCTTGATTACTCTATGATAATTAACATTCTTGGATACACCTAGGTTTTTTGGAGGGGAGGGGAAGACTAAAAATAATCCTTTTTCTGTTAATAGGAAAATAATCCATTCCTGTCCAAAATGGTGTTCTAAGAATGAAATCCCTACGAAAAATATATAGTATCTGTTATTTTTTATGAGTGATTCTTGCATGTGAGGTTGTAGCAACAAAGCTTAAATGCGTGACAATGGTTCTTGTCAGTTACATACTTCAAAAGTGTTTAAATCCTTTTTTACAATTGACATTTTTCCTCTTAAACCCATTAACCATTTTACATAAATTTTTATAGTTTCATTTGCTCTATGATTTTTTATATTCAGATTATAGGAGTAAATAACTTTAGTTTCCAAAGTACCAGTCAAATGAATATTATTTTAAAGAAGAGTAGAGGCTCTTTGCTTGTGTATTTTTAAAAGTGTTTCTATTTGCATTCTTTTATGCTTTACCATTGATCTTACAGTTTATATTCATTTGTTCAAGTACCTTAACTAATATCTTCATGTTTTCAGGAATCTCTCTAAAGGTGAATTGCTATGTTGAGGCTGGAAACATCTTAATTTTTTATTTTAGGAGATGCTGAAGAAGTGTCATCTTTGTATGGAATCAATAGTACAAGCCAAAGATAGACAGGCTGCTGAAGCAAACAAAAATGCCAGCATTTTATTAGAGGAATTAGACTTGGAAAAGGTAATGATAACCTTTATGTGTGAAAATATGTATCTTTTTTTTCTTCTTGCTTCCACCCTCCCCAATTTGTAATCGTGTCTTTGTTGTTGCTTTTGCTTTAAATTATGTACATGGATTTCTCTCCATATTTAGCTCAGATAGAAAGAATTACGAGTATTTTAACTATCATTAAAAGAATTTTCTTTGTAATGAAATTAACAAAACTTTATTATAGGAATTGCATTGATCTGGAAGTTAGAAAACCTACCCTCAAGTGCTCAATTTTAGTCTTATCTCAAATAATGAGCTCTTAATCCCCATCCAAATCCACACTTTATTGATCTTAGACCTTGTAATTTGTTCCCAACAGATTTACTAGAAGTACCAAATAGCCTACTAAGGCATAACCAACTAGTAAAACACAACCACTTGGTGGAACATTTAATAAGTACATTTTTACATGGATGAATGCTGTTGTACTTTTCTTTGTCAGGCAGACTATAGCATCATTTTCATCTGTTCCCAAGGGGAATAGAATACCAAACAACATATAGTTGGGATAGTCCCATAGCTCCTTCTTTAATCCCCTTCCTATCAATAACCGTGTGTTTGGTGAATAATTAAAATAGTAATCATGCAGAAAAATAATTGGTTGGCCTTGAACATTATGGATTACATATTCTACTATATTTTTCATAAAAAGGTTAAAAATGCTATAAAATTTAACATACACAATTTAAATTTATAAAGAATCTTCTGATAATTATATCCTTTTGTATTTGAATCAGGCCCATTTTTTAACCATTCTATTTGTTGACTTTGTTAAGCTGTGTATTTCATTTTGTCATCTTGCATAAACATTTTATTCTAATTTCAATGCGAAAATACACTGAAATGTTCTGGAAAATGTATTTAACTTTGGAGATTCTTCATTTAAAAAGAATTCTGATATAGATTCTAATCAAAGTTAGCTTTTTTGGCCATTTTGATGTGTTGTTTTTTTAAAGGAGCACATTGAGAGGACTTCTTATTATAAACACTGTAACGATTACCTTACCTATTTTCACATTTGTTTTTGCCTGATACTTAATGCCTAATAAATACCAGGTAATATAGTAGGGTCAAGTTTTAAACTAGAATACATATTATTTTAGCCTTCTCAGTAAAAATAGCATTACCTTCATATTACAGTGGAGAAGTTAACTAACTTGCCTAAGCTAGTCTAAGATTTGAACCATTTTTTTTTCAATTGTCAATTTCCTGGTACTCCCTCCTCCCGTAATTGAAGTTAGCCCGCCTCTTAGTTCTTTCTTCCTAAAGTATTATGTTCTGTTTTTTAATGACTCTTTTTAAAAATTTAGAATATTAATAGTTATTTGATGAATTACTTCTTTTGCATTTTTTATGAATCTAAAAACATTTTTTCTGTAATTGAACATAGATATCTTATTTTTAAATAAAATATTTTCTCATACTTTTGATGTTTATACATTACATTAAATGCACAGAATTTATTGCATATCTGTGGATTATCAAGTAGGAAGCAGCTTTTAGGAGATAGCCTATTAAGGAGGTCTGTTCTCAATCAGCGTCATTGGTATTTCTTTATTAAAATAATTGGTTCAGTTTAAATTGTGAAATATGCAAAGTTAACTAAAAAACATAATATCATCATTGTAAGTCAGCTAAAGTTATAAACTAAATATGGTAACTAAAGTTCTCACATATGAGGCCTTTTAAGACCCTCTATGATGTGCCCACCCACACTACTTCTTACAACCCTCTCATCTTATTTTTGTAATCTTTTCTTTCAGTCACTTGGCTCCATCCATACTGACCATCCTTTGTTTGCTTTTGCATGCCTCCTGTCTTAAAGTCCCGTGCTCACGCCTCGTATTTTACCCTCCCTTCCACAAACACTCTTCCCTTTCTACCTTCCTTACTGAATTTTACTTTCCTACATTCCAAATACTATATTTTATTTAGTTATCTTGTTTATCTCACCCTACCACTAAATGGTGCCTGGCATGTTGTAGGTACTGAGTAAGTATGTGGTGAACAATTACTTCTTTACATATATGGAGCTGGTGTTTCTTTGAAAAACAGACTCCTGCAAACATATTCTAATACTTGCTTGACTCCTCTCAGTAGCTGATGGAGGTCGCTACTTGACAGTGATTTAAATAACTGCAGAATATGCTCCATAGTAAGCTTGTTCCCAGCTTTTTTGTCACTGCAAATCACACCACAATAAACATCCTTACACATATTTTCTTATATTTTGTTCCTTTTACTTTTACAGAGTAAGTCTGTTCACTTGGGCCAATATATTTAAATTTGATACTTGCAGAATATTTTCGTACTACCACCAGCAGTATATGAGTGTCAATGTCTTAAATTCTTGCCAGCATTTCTTCCCTTGATGTTCATGTTGATGTTCATGGTTTTAAGAACCTCAGATTTAAAGCAAGTTAAATGGAACTTTCAAATGTCATTACACATTTTTTCCATAATATTAAAACTCACCCCAGTTGGTGTGGCTCATTGAATTGAGTGCTGGCCTGCAAACCAAAGGGTTGCCAGTTCAATTCCCAATCAAGGCACATGCCTGGGTTGCGGGCCAGGGTCCCCATTTGGGGACATGCAAGAGGCAACCACACATTGATGTTTCTCACCCCCTCTTTTCCCCTCCCTTTCTCCCTCTCTAAAAGTAAATAAATATAATCTTTAAAAAAAACCCTTAAAGGTGATAAATTATAAATTAGACATTTATAAGTTAATTAGGCATTAGTTGAGTCTTCCACATGCACTGATACTTTTTAAAGAGTTTTGAATTGTGTGCTGCCATTGGACAAAATTTAAAATCCAGACAAATCAAATACCCATCCTGATTCCTGAATCAAAAGTCATAAACTTCATTTGTTATTGCGATCCCCCAAAAGCTATTTCCTATGCCTTAAGTTTTTTCAGTTCATGCAGGCATGATATAGATTAAAATGTTTTATTATTCCTCATTCTAATTAGAGATTCACCCCCACTTTCACTCCTTCTTTCCCCTAAACACTTACCTATTCATTCCATCACAATCACAGAAGGTCAAGATGGTGGCCTACACAGACATGGCTCACCTTTTAGCCCAACCACATCAGAATTACAACTAAAATACAGAACAACCATCACTTAGAACTGCCAGAAATCTAGTTGGATGGGAGTCTGACAACTACAGAGTTAAAGAAACCACATGTATCCAGACTGGTAGGAATGGTGCAGAGGCTGAATGGGCTGGTCCCTCACCCAGGTGTGGTGGATAAACATTTGGGAAGGAACTGTCAGGAGTGAGAAGTCCCAGCCCCACACCAGGCCCCCAGCCCAGGGATTCAGTGCCAGGAAGGTAGTCCCCACAACTTCTGAACTTCTGGCTACAAAACTAGTGGGATCGAGTAGGTGGAAGCAAGTGCTGGAGCCCCAAGCAGTTCCTCTTAAAGGACCCACACACGGACTCACCTATTCAGACTCACTCCTTCTGAGCTCCAGCACTGGGTAGCAGCTTCAAAGTTACCAGTGGTGTACACAGGGAAACTGAAGTGTCTGGCATCAAGAGGAGCAGAGGCCATTTCCCTTTCCTAAACCTGCCCCGCAAAGAGCCACACAATTGGCAAGCTGGTACCATATTTGAGACTCCATCAACCTGGCTAATGCTGTTTGACAGTCCAGGAGATCCCCTGAGACTTTGCCCCACCCATCTTACAGGCCATTGACCTACCATTAGCAACCAAGGTACAACTGTAAGAGGTGGGTCTACTCAGCCCACACAAGGGGGCACCTTGAGCACCCAGTTTGGGTGATAGGAGAGGCTGTGCCACTGGACCCTATAGGGCACCTACTCCATTAGGCCACACTACCAACGTAGGAAGTCAAATCAGCTCTACTTATCACATAGAAACAAAAAGAATGAAACTACCAAAATGAGGAGACAAACATGGCACAAATGAAAGATCAGATAAAAACTCTAGAAAAAGCTAGATGAAATGGAGATAAGCAGTCTATCAAATTCAGAGTTCAAACCACTGTTTATAAGGATCCTCAAGGAACTTAGTGAGGACCTCAGTGGCAGAAGAAAGATCCTGTCAGAGATGAAGGATAAACTAATTGAAATAAACAATTTATAGAGTGGATAAAGCCAAGAATCAAATCAGTGGTTTGGTACGTAAGAAAGCAAAAACAACCAATCAGAATAATAAGAAGAAAAAATAATTTTAAAAAGTAAGGATAGTGCAAGCAATTTCTAGGACAATTTCAAGAGGTCCAACATTCTCATCATAGGGGTGCCAGAGAGAGAAGAGAAAGAGGAAGAAGTTGGAAATTTATTTGAAAAAATAACGAAAGAAATCTTCCCTAATTTACTGAATGAAGTAAACATGTAAGTCTAAGAAGCACAGCGTCCCCAACAAGGTGAATACAGAGATCTTAAAGCAAAAGGAAAGCAGTTAGTTACCTATAGGAGATTTCCTATAAGACTGTCAGCTGATTTTTCAAAAGAAACTTTGCAAACTAGAAGGGATTGGCAAGAAATGTTCAAAGTCATGAAAGGCAGGAACCTACAGCCAAGACTGCTTTACCCAGCAAAGATATTTAGAATTGAAGGGCAGATAAAGAGCTTTCCAGATAAGAAAAAAATGTAGGAGTTTATCATCACTCAACCATTATTATCTGAAATGTTAAAGGAACTTATTTAAGAAAAAGAAGATCAAAACCATGAGCAACAAAACAATAATATATATATTACCAGCAATTAAATCTAAAAAATAACTAAGCAAACAGAAACAGACAGAATCATAGATTCAGAGGGAGCCTTGATGGTTGCCAGATGGCAGGCAGGGAGCAGGGGAATAGGTGAAGAGGTGAGGGGATTAAGAAGTGCAAGTAGGTAGTTACAGAATAGCCTTGAGGGTGTAAATTACAGCATAGGAAATGGAGTAGCCAAACAACTTACACGCATGACCCATGGACATGAACAAGGGTTAGGGGGTGGCCTGAGATAGGAGGTTGCTGGGTAGAGGCAGGTATAAGGGGGGACAATCAGGACACCTGTAATAGTATAGTTAATAAAATAAAGTTAAAAATAAAAATAGAAAAAATGGGTTTAAAAAATCAGAGCAAGACAAACAACAGTGCCACCCTCACGAGCTCAGGAAGCACTTTTACTGAGGAGGGCAGGGAGCCCCATTGAAGCAGGACTCTTTAATGAGCTAAGTGACACATGCTCAGGTCCTTTTAAAATCACCAGTCATATATTACCTCTCCTCCCTTGCAGTGAACTAGGAGTGAGGGCTACCAAACAATTACTGTTTTCTTCCTAGTCCTCTGAAAAAGCAAAATCTCCTCTCATCTTCTTCAGACCTGAGCTTATGTACTCCTAGTGGACCAGCAGAAATTTCTAAGGGCTACTATTAAGACAATTTCTAGAACTTCAGCTTCTATTCGTATTCTTTCCTGAAGGCTTATCTACTTGAGAAAGGATCAATTTTCTGCAGATTTTCCTTAACGATGCATTGCTTTAAGGTATAAAAACTTTAAATGTGGGCAAAACCTTTCAGGCACCTAACAGGGAGGTTTCGAAATTCAGACTGGTGCAGCCACAGTGGAAAACAGTATGGAATTTCCTCAAAAAACTAGAAGTAGAACTGCCTTTTGAGCCAGCAATCCCACCGCTGAGATTATACCCTAAGAATCCTGCAACACCAATTCAAAATAATCTGTGCACCCCTTAATTCATAGCAGCATTATTTACAATAGCCAAGTGCTGGAAACAGCGTAAGTGCCCATCAGTTAACGAGCTGATCAAAAACACTGCTACATTTACACAGTGCAATACTATATAGCAGGAAAAAGGAGGAACTTCTAACTATTTGTGACAGAATGGACAGAACTAGAGTATGATGCTTGGTGAAATAAGCCAGGGGGTATAAGACAAATACCCTATTATCTCACCTATAAATGCAATCTAATGAACAAAGCAAACAAATGAGCAAAATAGAAACAGAAGCATGGAAACAAATAACAGACTGACAGCAACCAAGGCGACAGGGATAAAGGGGGAAAAGGGGGAAGGGTCTAGTCAAAAAACAAGTATAAATGGCCCATAGCCATGGACAACAGGGTGGGGATTGACCTTGGGAGAAGGGGGTGGGTGGGGGCAGGGGAGAGCAACAGGGGAAAATGAGGACAACTGAAGTAGAAAAACAATAAAGGAAAAAAGAATTCAGATGAAGGAAATTCCCATAAAAGACTCGGTGTAGATAAAAATTCTATCTAAAGAAAAAAAAAAAAAAAAAGAAGGAAAAGGCCAGAGGAGTACCTAGCAAAAGCAAAAGGAAAAAAAAGAAATGAGGCCAGACATTTTCTAATGAAAAATAAGGCAATTTATAAAAAAAACCAAAAAACAAAAAACTTTATTTTGAGAGAAAAGGGAAGGGAGGGAGAGAAACACCGATGTGAAAGAAATATCAGTCAGTTGCCTTTCATAGGTGCCCAGCCTGGGACAGAACCCACAACCTAGACACGTGCCCTGACCAAGAATGGAATCAACAACCTTTCCCTTTGCACAGAGGAGCCCAGCCAACCTGAGCCACACCAGTAGGGGCAGAAATAAGTCAAATTGGCTTATAAGGTTGTCTTTGAGCTCTGGTTTCATTAGTTAAAATATTTGTGATATTTTTCATAAACTGAGTATCATTGTTTAGACAGCATTTAAAATACATATAAAATATACAGAACACTAGATTATGGGCATGGAGTACATAGTTTGACATCTGTAAAGGAACATGCAAACAAAATAGTTTGAAGATTTTTCCCGCTTAATGAACCAAAGAGGAAAATTTAATAGTTAAAATATGTAAAGTAGAACTGAAAGTCACCATCTTTCAACTACCCCTCTCTAGTTCCACTCTCTAGTAGTCACTGGTAAGCCTTTGATTTCTATTCTGAGTCTCTTTTCTGTACTGCTACAAATAGATTCACATAAGGTGGCCTTCTCCTATAAATGGGAGAGCTGGTCTGCAACGTGCCTTTTTTCCTCCTACCAAATGTAAATTGTAAGCATTTTCCCAAGTATATATTTAGAATACTTTTCCTGGCTGCCTAGCAGTTAATTGGTCCGTATCGTTTGATAGATTTACCTTTTTTCCTGTTTATTGACATACTTAATTTTACACTGGAAATTACTGAATCTATATATTCTCAACAGAGATAGATACTCATTTGTGTGTTTTTTTTTTTTTTTTTGGTAAAGTTTTTATTTCATTATTTCTAGAAAGGGGAAGGGAGAGAGGCAGAGAAGGAGAGAGACATCAATGTATGGTTGTGTTTCATCTGCCTCCAGCCACAGACCTGACTGGAGACGTGGCTTGCAACCTGGTTATGTGCCCTGGCTGGGGAATTGAACCTGTGATCTTTGGGTTCACAGGCTGGGCACTTTATCTACTGTGCTACCAGCCAGGGTGATACTCATTTTATAAAGAATAAATTCTTAAGATAAGCAGCTTGTAATTTTCATAGCAGGCTTTCAAATTGCCTTTCCTGAAATGTAAATTTTTATACCGATAGCATCCTAATACATGGTATCTTTTTTATTTTTGCCTAATTAATGAATTAATTGCCCAATTAATTGAATTAATGAAGCATGGTACCATGTTATTTTAGTTTAGATTTTTTTAATAATTATGAAGCTAGCCCTGGCTAGTGGCACAGTGGATAAGGCGCTGGCCTGTGAACCCACAGGTTGTTGGTTTGATTGCCAGTCAGGGCACATAACCAGGTTGCCAGCCAGGTCCCCAGGTGGAGGCAGGTGAAAGACAACCATACATTGATGTCTCTCTCCCTCTTTCCCTTCCCCTCTCTCAAAATAATTTTTTTTTTAATTATGAAGCTATGTATCTTTTTATCATGCACCATTTTTAAAATCAGATTTATATGCTTTAAAAATATTCCTTTCTCTTTACAGTGAGTTGAATATGACCTTGATCAAACAATGAATTGAGCAAATGTCTTTGAATTTTATGGTATCCCAGTTCCCATATGATAAAATGATATGTGATGACAGCTTTTTTCCACAGTAAATTCCAGTGTTGTCTCTTTTTTTTATTGATCCTTGAACAGTTAAGAGAAGAAAGCAGGAGGCTGGCTTTGGCTGCCAAAAGAGAAAAGAGGAAGGAGAAGAGAAGAAAGAAAAAGGAAGAGCAAAGAAGAAAACTAGAAGAAATTGAAGCCAAAAATAAAGAGAACTTTGAACTCCAAGCTGCTCAAGAAAAAGAAAAGCATAAAGTTGAAGGTATTTTCTTTAAAAGCCATCTAAGTTGTTTCATGTAATACATTCTACTGAAAATCATATTTTAACAATATTAGTAACTTAGGTAAAAATAAAATTTGAAATTATTAAGCTCTTAAAGTATTTATGTGCTATTTTCATTTATAGACTTCACCCTAGCTTTTTATTATAAAGAATTTCAAACCTACGAATTGAAGAAAGAATGATACACTGCACCTAGATTTTTAAAATAAACATTTTACTATATTTATTTCTTTTTTTCTAAATATGCATACAAAATCTTTTTCTAGGCCATCTGAATGCAAATTGCATACATTCTGATATTGCACCTATAGTTTCAACATCTGACATATGCTTACATTATCACAATACAGAATAAAATATTTTACAATAATTTGATAATATCATCTACAGTCCAGGCCATATTCAGATTTTCTCCTCAAGTGAGGGCATTATTTTTAACTAGGTTCTAACTAAAAGATTATTTGAGATGAGGATATTGTGAGCAGGAACCATAGCTACTAAGCCACCAGTGTGTGTGCAGTGCATGTGTGCATGTGTTTGTGTTAATTTCTCCCTCATTCTGCCTTTTATTTTTATTTTATTTATTTTTATTTATTTTTTATTTATTTTTTAAGATTTTATTTAATATTTTTAGAGGGGAAAGGAGAGAGGGAGAGAGACATCAGTGTATTGTTGCCTTCACCTGCCTCCAGCTATGGACCTGGCTGGAGACCTGGCTTGCGATCTGGTTATGTGCACTGGCTGGGAATCGAACCAGTGACCTTTGGGTTTCACTGGCCTGACCCTTATCCACTGTGCCACCAGCCAGGGCTGCCTTTTATTTTGAAGAAGAAAATTGAACTGAAGAAATGTTTTAAGGATTAGTATGATGAACACTTGATCACCAAGATTCTTATGACATTTTAGTACATTGGTTTTTTTTTCTTCCTTCTTTGTCTCTCTCTCTCTTTTTGAATAGTTCGCATATAAGCTGTATGCAGCATGCAAAATTACCCCTAAATACTTGAGTATGTTTTTCCCAGAAAAACAACATTATTTTATATAACCACAATTACATTATTACACCTAAGAATTTTAATTATGTAAAATATGTGATATAGAGTATATTCATATTTCCAAGACAATTCCTTACTACTGCCTAAAGCTAAAGCTAAATATATTCTAAGAAATCTTAATTTGCTAATTCATTATCACTACTGTTACAGATGAGCCTGAAGTCCTGACAGAGCCGCCAAGTGCCACAACCACTACAACCATAGGTATATCTGCAACCTGGACAACTCTGGCAGGCTCCCATGGTAAAAGAAATAATACCATAACTACAACCAGTTCAAAGAGGAAAAACAGGAAAAGTAAAATTACTCCAGAAAATGTTCAAATTATATTTGATGATCCACTACCAATTTCATACAGTCAGCCAGAGAAAGCGAACGGAGGAGAGTCAAAAAGTAGCAGCACCAGCGAGAGTGGGGACAGTGATAACATGAGGATTTCTAGCTGCAGTGATGAAAGCAGCAACAGCAATAGCAGCCGCAAGAGTGACAATCACGCACCTGCTGTGGTCACCACCACCGTGACCAACAAGAAACAGCCATCAGTTCTGGTCACATTTCCAAAGGAGGAGAGAAAATCAGCTTCTGGCAAGGCTTCAGTAAAGTTAGTTCCAATTTTTTTTTTTAAAGATTTTATTCATTATTTTTAGAGAGAAGGGCAGGGAGGAAGGAGGAAAGGGAGAGAAGCATCAATGTATGGTTGCCTTTCACCTGCCTCCAGCTACGGACCTGGCTGGAGACCTGGCTCAAAGCCTGGTTATGTGCCCTGGCTGGGGATCAAACCAGTAATGTTTGGGTTTACAGGCCAGCGCCTTATCCCCGTTTTTATTTGTACTGTTTATAGTAGCATGAAGTGCTTTGTTGATGAATATGTTGATAAAGCAATCAAATAAAGAATGGGAGAATAAGAATTTGCTTTTGTGCTCAAGAAGTCATAATTTCATTTGATTTAAAGACAAACTGCTATTTAGATTTGTGTTAATGAGAGAGAAAATTATTTTTACTATGTAATTTATTCATTTTGGTTTTTAAACCAAGAAAAAAAAGTATTGATTGTGGTTTCTCAGGGATTATTATTAAGATTCATGTCTGCTAAGTTTCACCCTAGATACTATCTTTTTTTACATATTGGCTTTTCATATTATGTTGAGTATTGAAAAGTGAAAAGTAAGTTCTTCATTTGCTCACCATATTACAAAAATAAAAGAATAAAATGATCTAATTACCCCTATCACTTAAAAGTTCTACATCTGTTCTGTACTTAATGTACTTTTCCTCCCTCTGTTAAAGGTTGTCAGAGACTGTCAGCGAAGTGACCAGTAACTCTCTATCCACCTGCACAAAATCGGGTCCATCTCCCCTTTCCTCTCCAAATGGGAAGTTAACAGTAGCAAGTCCTAAGCGTGGGCAAAAGAGAGAAGAAGGATGGAAAGAAGTTGTAAGAAGGTGAGTAATTGTTTACTTGACTGTTTTTCTCATTCTTTTTATATGCTCTATTTCATACCGAAATGTGATTTATTACCTTACAATTAAATTCCTCCACACTTTCCAAAGTTTGCAAACTGATGGTCCAAGGCTGAATTGAACTAAGACAACCTGTATCGTATTTTAGATGGAAAAATAAGTATATGTTAATACTCCTAAAATTAGGAGCTTTAACAAAAAAAGATGGCTGGTTTTGGAAGAGAACTAATTAAGTTATTTACGGTGGTGGTATTTTCAAATTTGTAATCTCAGAGGCCATGTAATATCTACTGTGTGCTTGTAACTATTTGAAGGATGAATAAATACTGGTTTTAAACTGTTATGGTCTTTAAATTATAGAATAACTGTATTTCAAGCATTTTAGGAATAAAATAGTATTTTGCTTGGGATTTTTAAACTAATGTGTATCAAAAAATAAGACAGTATTCCTGAAACTAAAAGGTAGTAAGACATTATACTATAAACCCAGAAAGGATGTGTTCCATTATAAATCTTTGATAATCTATTTTAAAAAATTCCCCAGAAATTCATTCTAAAAATGAAAATTTTGATTATTTTAAGAACCGTCTTTATCTCTGTCATACATATGTACTAACTTGTTCACTTACAGTATTGAACTAATTGAAATCATATGTCAGAGTACTCTATACAAAACAAAGGTATTCACTTTTTTCTACATGAATGTTATATTGTGGTATATAAAGATATTTCTAACCAATTTAAAAATAATGATCAGACTCATTATTATTCCCTTTTGGGAAGAAAGAATTATCAGGTAATTTAATTATGTATATCAAGGGTAGGGATCATATCATACCTTTTAAAAATATAACATTTTAATTTAATATTTAATCAATAATTCTAAATAATTTACTTGTTCATTAAAACATAATTTAGCTCATTCTCTTTATTAAGAACTATATTGCACTTTGGAGGTATTTTTTAATTTAGACTTGTCAGAAATTTGTTTCTACCTTTCCTGAATCTGAATGTTTAAAATTATTATGTAATTTTGCAACTGGTTAGATGTATTTTGCTTTTTTGAAATTCCAGGGGCTTTGCTTTTTTTCTCACACTACTGAACATCCTTTTAAGTGAATTTCCATATCTGGGTAATTTTAATGCCTCTAAAAGAATGCAAGGATATGATAAATTTTTAATATCCTTTTAATCCTTAATACATTAAGAATAGAAGCCATTCCTGACTCCTTGGGCTAGATTAGATACCCCAACCACTGCACTTACTTTACCCTGTTAAAGCTTTTACAGTTTTCTAACTTGGTGTCTACATAGTCAGTGTACATGTGACAGGAACTTATATCTCTCTCATTTGCTATTCTTTTTGCGTTAGCACAGCCTGTACCTCACAGATATTTATGAAGGATGACGGTTAAAAAAGCAAACAATCTTTGGTAAATGAGATGTGAAGCTGTGGTAAAGCTTTGTCTTTCTCCTTCCCTACTCCTCTCCCCTTGCTCTCCTCCTCCACTCCCTTTCCTTTTCTCTCTTCCTTTTTCCTGTCATGCCCAGCTGGCTCAAGAATATTTTCTGTATTTTCAGAAACATTTTAGTAATATTCTTTCCTCTTATTTTAATCAACCACTGAGACTAATGATCTATCTTATCTTTTCAATTTTTCAACAGGTCAAAGAAAGTGTCTGTTCCATCAACTGTGATATCCAGAGTGATCGGAAGAGGAGGCTGTAATATTAATGCTATTCGGGAGTTCACGGGTGCACACATAGATATTGATAAGCAGAAAGACAAGACTGGAGACCGGATAATAACTATAAGGCAAAACTTTGTCTCTTATATTTTCTTCCTTTGTGTTTATTGCCCTATACCTTAATGAAATATAAGCCTTTGAGTTTTCAATGTAACTTTGTATATAATAGCATTTTTTTTTTTTTTAATGGGAATTCAAGAAGTAAACCTTTATATTTTTTTCCTCTGGTTTATATGCTATTGTGAAGTATTTTGAAGGGTTTTAAAGGAATTTTTTGTGGCTGTGGCAAAGGTTTAAATTATCTTTTCCTTACATAAACTGTTCAGATGACATAGGCTTTTTAAGAAGGAATGTTCCTCTAACACAGTATTTATTACTTTTAGAAAGGGAAGGGATGGAGGCAGAGGGAAAGAAACATCAATGTATGATTGCCTTTCACCTGCCTCCAGCTAAGGACCTGGCTGGAGACCTGGCTTGCAACCTGGTTATGTGCCCTGGCTGGGGAATCGAACCAGCAACCTTTGGGTTCTGAGGCCAGCACCTTATCCACTGGCCACCAGCCAGGGCTTCTAACATATTTTAAAAAGTAGAATTCCATCTTTCTTTTAAATTAGCATTTGAGCTTTGTTATTCTGAGATTGTATCTTTGGAGTATGAACTCAGTAATAGATTTAAATCTAAAGTGGATATTTGTCTTGAATTGTACATGCCTGTGCCTGAGTACTCTTAAAATAAAGATGATATTCTAAGAAATTAAAAGTTTGGTTGTGGGAGGCAGGTGCCCCTTCACAGTAGTAGAAGAGCTGATAGCTATATAGCTGACCCCAAGGTAAAGGAAGGAGGCTGGGTTTTGTACTTCTCCTCTTCTATCTTGTTTTTCCCTCTCCTTGGATAGGTGGGTTGTCAGCCAGCCTGATCTAGAGTAGAGGGAAGCAGATACCCTTTTTAAGTAATTTCCCCTTTACAGTTTCCATAATGCTTTCCTATAATCACATACTTCCCTGGAGATCCAACACTTTGGTTTGGTCTTATGGTTATTGTTGTCATTATCAGGATTCTTCTCATTTTGAGACATCATTTCAGAAGAATTCTAATAGAGAACCCCCTAATTATAGATGGAATTATCATAGGTACCAGGATTTAAAAGCTGTTTTCTTAGTTGTATTATTTTCCTTATTTATTTGTATTGCTTTTAGTATTGGTCAACCTTTTAACTTTACAGTAACATTATGGATTTTTAAGTGCAATGGTTTTTCTGTTAATGTATTTTACAGTAGGAAAACTATTTCTTAGTCTAAGGAAACAATAGTAACATGGATTTCTAGAAAATAAGTCACTTATTTGAAAAATATAGTGGCATGTCAGAACAGTTTATGGCTTTACTGAATACCTGAAGCACAGTCAGAAAATTGCTGCTTAACTTTGGTTATTATTCTCTGTGTGTATGTGTACACATACATGCAAATGAATTTGGGCTTAACAGACTAAAAAATAGACCTAACTTTTTTGTTAACTTACAGGGGTGGCACTGAATCAACAAGACAAGCAACTCAGTTGATCAATGCTCTGATCAAGGATCCAGACAAAGAAATTGATGAACTTATTCCAAAGAACCGTTTGAAAAGCTCCTCAGCAAATTCCAAAATAGGGTCCTCAGCACCTACCACCACTGCTGCTAACAGTTCCTTAATGGCAATTAAAATGACAACTGTAGCTCTGTCATCAACATCTCAAACTGCCACAGCACTCACTGTGCCTGCAATTTCTTCTGCATCTACTCACAAAACCATTAAGAACCCAGTGAATAATGTGAGGCCTGGTTTTCCGGTTTCTCTCCCATTAGCATATCCTCCTCCACAGTTTGCACATGCTTTGCTTGCTGCTCAGACTTTCCAGCAGATCCGTCCACCAAGGTTGCCCATGACCCACTTTGGAGGTACTTTTCCACCAGCTCAATCTACTTGGGGTCCTTTTCCTGTCAGGCCTTTGAGCCCGGCCAGAGCTACTAACTCGCCTAAGCCTCACATGGTGCCTCGCCATAGCAATCAGAATAGCAGTGGTTCTCAGGTGAATTCAGCAGGTTCTTTAACTTCAAGTCCAACAACAACAACCAGTTCATCAGCGTCAACGGTGCCTGGTACATCTACAAACGGCAGTCCAAGTTCACCTTCCGTCAGGAGGCAGCTTTTTGTCACGGTTGTGAAGACATCCAACGCCACCACCACAACAGTCACAACCACCGCAAGCAACAACAGCACTGCACCCACCAATGCCACATACCCTATGCCTACTGCCAAAGAACACTACCCAGTTTCATCCCCGTCCTCCCCATCACCACCAGCCCAGCCAGGAGGGGTTTCTAGAAACAGTCCTCTGGACTGTGGAGCAGCATCTCCGAACAAAGGGGCCCCTTCCTCGGAGCAGGAAGCAGGCAGCCCGCCCGTGGTAGAGACGGCCAGTAGCAGGCCTGCGAACAGCAGCGGCGCTTCTGGGAGCGCGTCCGCTCACGCTGCCCAGCCGCAGCCCCCGGGACCTGCTGCTCAGGAGCCGAGACCACCTCTTCAGCAGTCTCAGGTTCCGCCCCCGGAAGTGAGAATGACTGTTCCTCCGTTAGCGACGAGCTCCGCTCCCGTGGCAGTGCCCGCCACGGCCCCTGTGACCTACCCCCTGCCGCCGACGCAAATGGGATGCCCCCCGCCTGCTCCTAAAATGGAAACCCCTGCTATTAGACCACCCTCTCATGGCACAGCAGCCCCTCACAAGAATCCAGCTCCAGTGCAAAATTCATCTGTTGCAGTCCTCAGTGTCAACCACATTAAAAGACCTCACAGTGTTCCCTCTTCTGTTCAGCTACCTTCAACCTTAAGTACACAAAGTGCTTGTCAAAATTCAGTACATCCAGCAAATAAGCCTATTGCTCCCAATTTCAGTGCGCCCTTACCGTTTGGGCCCTTTAGCACATTGTTCGAAAACAGCCCTACTTCTGCTCATGCCTTCTGGGGAGGATCTGTTGTTTCATCTCAGTCAACACCAGAATCTATGCTATCAGGAAAATCCTCCTATTTGCCAAATTCAGAGCCTTTACATCAGTCTGATACTTCCAAAGCTCCAGGTTTTAGACCACCATTACAGAGACCCGCTCCAAGTCCCTCAGGTAAGTTTGTATTTTCTAGCCTTCTGTAGCTGCTCATTGACACAAATGACATGAAAATTCCTAGACGTTTTCTAATATTTTTACTCAGACTGGGCCAGATGAACAGATTGCTGTGTTCATGTAACACAAAGGCTTTAATGTTTTCAGAAGTGCAGTGGATTTTATTTTGAATTTCCTATAAATTTATTAGTTATATTTTTCTCTCAAAGTAAAATTAGCTTTTCTTTCAAATAAAGGATTAATATAATTAACAAAAGAATTTTAAAATTTGATAAATTCGAGTGTGTTCTTAAACTAAGGAGAAAAATATACAGGTACTTAGTTTAATAGGGTAGCCACTAACTGTATGTGCTATTGAAATTAAAGTTATGTAAAATTGAAGATTTATGTTAATCAAGTTAGTTGTATTTCTTCTTAATTATTTTTTCCTGTTTCATGGAGTATAATTGACATGTCACTGTATAAGTTTAAGGTGTACAGCATAATGGTTTGACTTACATATATTGTGAATGGATTAGTTTAGTTTAGTTAGCATACATCATTTCAGACTTGTGCAGTAAAAGGAAAACCAAATTATTTTCCCTGTGATAAGAACTCTTAGACTTGATTCTCTAACAACTTTCAGATATATTATATACAGATGTTAACTATAGTCATTTTGTACATTACATCCCCAGTACTTATTTATCCTATACTGGAAATTTGTATCTTTAACCACCTTCCTTCATTTTCCCCTTCCCAAACCCCTAAAATTTAATCTCTTTTTCTAAAGTTTATTTTTAAATTTCACATAGAAGCCAGATTCACAGTACTTGTCTTTCTCTGGCTGACTTCTTTGACTTAGCATCATGCCCTCAAGGTTAACCCATGTTAAAAATGGCAGGATTTTCTTTTTATGGCTGAATAATATGCGCGTTCGTGTGTGTGTGTGTGTGTATGTATGTATCACAACATTTTTATTCATTTACCTATCAGATGGACACTTAGGTTCGTGTGTGTGTGTGTGTGTGTGTGTGTGTGTGTGTGTGTGTGTATCACAACATTTTTATTCATTTACCTATCAAATGGACACTTAGGTTGTTTCTGTAGCTTGGCTATTTTCAATAATGCTGCTATGAACATGGAAGTGCAGGTATCTTTTTTGAGTTAGTTTTTTTGTTTATTTCCTTTGGATATATTCCAAGAATCTGTATGGTTCTGTTTTCAATTTTTTGAAGATCCTCCATACTGTTTTCCTTAGTGGCTGTAAGTTGGCCATGCTTCAAGTGCGAAATAAGTATGTATCTCTAGTGGCTACCATATTGGACAGTATAAACGTAGAACATATATTATTATAGAAAGTTCTGTGTAGTGCTGGTATTTATAGAGAATATTTGAAGTGTTTGTTTTATTACTTTGAAATAATATTAGATGTACAGAAGAGTTTTTCTGTAATTATCACATCTTCCTCTAATATAAACATCTTATGTAACCATGGCACATTTATTAAAACTAAGAAGTTAATATATGTAGAGTATAATTAACTAAACTGCAGACCTTACTCCGATTCCTCAGTTTTTCTTTTTCAATAATGTCCTTTTTTGTTGCAGTATCTAATCCAGGATACCACATTGCATCTAGAGTTATGTCTTATAATGTGAATATTTCAAGCAATTAAAAGATGCTAGCGATAGACAAACCTGTGGTCCATGGACCAAATATGATCAGCTGCCTGTTTTGCATATGTAATTTAAAAAAACTGAACTATAACATTGCGTAAGATTTTAAAAATATATTTTTAAAAATTTGAAGAATAATAATAGTGACACAAAAGGAGAAAATCCAAGTTTCATTGTTCATAAAGTTTTGTTGAAAGGCAGCCATACCCATTCATTTAATATTGTACAGCTGCTTTCATGTTCCAATGATAGCTCCAAAATAGCTATTATTTAGCCTTCTACAGAAAAGTTGCCAATCTGAGTTATTGAAGATATGACATTCTGTAACAAGAAATTTCTAAATTTAATAGGAACCCAATATTATTATTATTATTTTTTTTTTTTAAAGATTTTATTCCATTATTTTTAGAAAGAGGGGAAGGGAGAGAGGCAGAGAGGGAGAGAGACATCAATGCATGATTGCTTTTCACCTGCCTCCAGCCACAGACCTGACTGGAGACCTGGTTTGCAACCTTATTATGTGCCCCAGTTGGGGAATCGAACCTGCGACCTTTGGGTTTGCAGGCCGGTGCCTTATCCACTGTGCTACCAGCCAGGGCTAATATTATTTTTACCTATTTCTATAACTTCTTGGGTACCCCAGAAATTCTGTAAAATAAAAGGCACATTTTTCATTTTCACTGATACTTTATTGATTCAGATATTTCGAATATGCTATCTCCCGTGTGGTATAGCATTGATTGTTTTCAATTAATGTCTTGATTTGATCCTGGTCACCCTCAACTGGTCTACTCAACTTTGGCGCAATCATCCCGCAAGAAATCTCCAGGACAAAACTTTGCAAGGCACATTTGACAGCACCTTCTCCATATACTACACAAATCTTTTTGCACTTCAGTTGTAGTTTTACTATGAAATAATAAAACATAAATAATATGCTGAAAATATTGCTTAACCTGTTTTCAATATTAAAATGGCTTGAAAAATTCACCAATTTTGATAATTAAAAAATGCACTCTGATATAACAGTTGTCACAATGCAGTCTAACAAAATTGTTTCGAATGAAATTAAAGAAAATCAAGCGCTACTAGAGCCATCTTATGGAAAAAAAACCAAAGGAACTTTTGGCCAACTCAATATAATGTAATTACATCAGTAGATATTTCTTTGCTGGTTTTTTATATTTTTTTAATGTTTATGTGTACTTTGAAACACAAACAGTATATACGAGGGAGGACCCAAACAAACTGGAATTATCATCTGGAGGGTGGTCTCCCTGTAGCACAGACTTCCCCCGCTGGGTGGGTGTTCTAGGAACCCATCTGCGTTAGTGCACCAGGTGATGTTGTTGTGAGAGGCTGCATTGTTTCATTGAATTTTTTTGAAGGCTCTTTCAAGCGTTTGCCCATTTTATAATCTGTGATTTACAAGCACTCCTGCCCACACTGCAACCGAGTGTATTCAGTAGTTTTCTGCCATAAATGGCCTGTTGCCCATTCCCCACCTCCCTGTTCACCTGATAGCGCCCCTTGCCGCAGCAACTTTTTTTTTGTTTCCACCAGTGAAAATATCCTCAAAGGGAAATGTTTTGATGATGTGGAAGAGGTGACACAAAAAACAGCCGAACCATTAAAAGATATCAAAATTGACAAATTCCAAAACTATTTTGAGCAGTGGGAAAAAAAGACTCAGTAGATGTATTGTGTAAAATGGAGAGCACTTTGAAGGTGACTGAAGTTTAAACATGTAAGAATAAATACATAATTTTTTAGAAATAAATTCCAGTTTTTTTGGGGTCCCCCTAATCAAATTTTATTTTTAAAAGATTATATAATAATGCAATGAAAGTGCTTTTATGTTTTATTTTAGAACAACTGGAATTTAGTGATAGTGCTTCACCTTTCAAAAAATTGTGAAAATCAAAGTGGATGTGTTGAGAAAGAGTAAAATTAAAATTTAGGGAAAAGGGAAATACATTCTTATTTTGTGGAAAGACAGTAAAGTATGTAAGGCAGTTGAGATTTGAGGGGTATACAGTGGATGAGAGCCAAAATTAAAGTCCATCGTAGGGAGGAGAGTTCACTAGATCGAGGTCATGACAGGCATATTTGCTTCACTGATACTGTACCCAAGAAAATTAGCGTTAATTCAGTAATGGCACCCAATTTGCAGTAACTTCATCCCAAATTTAATTTATATGCCTCTGTGTGTTTTTCATTCCCTTTTGATCCTAGATCAAATCAACATTCACACATTGCTTTTGGCTGTATGTCTCTTGACTCTTTCAAGTCTAAAACATCTTACTACCTTCCTTTGTTCTTCTAGACATTTGAATTCTTTGTAGTGTCCAGTTGTCCTAAAAACTGTCCCACGTTACAGATTCATCTGTTTCTTCGATCCTTGATTACATTTCAGATCACACACTTCTGGCAGGAACATCAGATAGGTGGTGCTTTTTATGGCTTTTTTTTTTTTAAGGATTTTATTTATTTTTAGAGGAAGGAAGGGAGGGAGAGAAACATCAGTGTGAGAGAAAAAAGATCGAATTGCCTCTCTTAAGTGCCCCAAATGGGGACCAAAACTCAGGCACATGCTCTGACCAGGAATGGAACCAGTAACCTTTCATTTTGCAGGAGGACCTGCAACCAACCGAGCCACACCGGTTAGGGTGGTGGGTGGTGTTTTAAACCTCATGCTGCATTACATCTGGAGACAAAAACAGATTTTGCCACTGTTGGATACAGAAAGTATGGTTCCTTAGCTTTAAGGTGCTTATCATCGGGCTTCTGTTGGAGAAGTATAGCTACAGCCTTTTCTTTTTCCCCTATAGTGGTCTTTTTAAGACTTCATTAAATTTTTATAGCACTTTTAGGTTCACAGCAAAATGGAGAGCAAAGTACAAATATTTTGTGTATATCCCTGTCCTCACAAAGGCATATCCTCTCCCATCAACACCCCTGCCAGATCGGTGCAGTGTTATAACTGATGAACCCACGTGAACATATCCAACATATCTGTATCTAAGTTTGTCCTTTACATTAGGGTTCACTCTTGGTGAGGTGTATTCTGTGGGTTAAGCCCTCTGTGTTTTACCTGTTCATCCTCCTCCCCACCTAAGCTTTTAAAAAATAACATTTTTATGTAGCTTGTGGCCATTAAATCTGTTTAAGTTCCAATGTTGATATTAAAGCTGCATGTATTTTATAATTATTAAAATATCAAGTTATTGAAACTCTGTTTTCCTTAATTATTTTTTATAGTGATATTAATGAAATAAAGTAGAAAATGGTGAGTTCATGAGCAAAGAATAAGCAAGAGATTGTTTCTAATCTAAAATATTTTTGGTTAAGGGCTTCTTGGGATTTTAAGTTTTTTCTAATTGTTTGTCTTGGGCTGGGGTAACATAAATTATGATTATCTTTTACATTATAGGTATTGTCAATATGGACTCACCATATGGTTCTGTAACACCTTCTTCTACACATTTGGGAAACTTTGCCTCAAACCTTTCCGGAGGTCAAATGTATGGACCTGGGGCACCCCTCGGAGGAGCACCCACAGCTGCTAACTTTAACAGACAGCATTTTTCCCCACTTAGTTTGTTGACCCCATGTTCATCAGCATCAAATGGTGAGTATTATACCATGTAATTTCATGAGAAGAGCTTGCATGTGTTTCTTTAAAAACAAAAGGATTTACGTCTTTCCAAGTTTAGAATTTTTAACTGTTACAACTTCACCGTAAAAGTGTAATTGCATTCATGGCAATCTATGAAATTAGGGAGAGTTTCAGTAGAATTTCCAGGTTTTTAAATTACTGAAATCAACCTTAACAAGTTATATCAAACCTAGAACATTTTATTGAAGTTTATTTCTAAGAAGGATCATTTGTTGAGGAAGAAAAACACATTATTGTATCATCTATTGATTTACCTTTACTTTTAGTTTTATTTGAGAACATAGCTACAAGGAAGAAGATTTCTAACCTGTAAAGCATAAATACCACATGCTTTATGTCCACCTTTAAATCTCATTTACTACGTTAACAGGGCAAGTATAAGATGTGTATTTTAACTGTAGTAGAACTTTGGAAGCAGCGATTAGATTTTCAACCTAAGGAGATCAGCCATCAATAGGTAATTTGACTCATATTAAAAGTCAATAGGAATTTTGACTCTGTAGGAAAGTTATTGGGTTTTTATGTTTGTGGTTTTCATTTGCGTGTGTGTGTGTGTGTGAGGTTATAAATACCAAATTACTTTCTCCTGGAGGAAGCTATAATAAGAACCATTTTTTAAAACTATAGTAAGAACCTTTCCTTTCTAAGAGTGTTAGAAATCAGCTAATATAGCCTGGTTAACTGAATGGAATAGTAAAAATAAATAAGTATTTAAGAAATGCATAACAAAATACATTGCCTGTTAAAGCTTGAAGTTATGAATTTATATGCTGTATAATTTTTGTGTGTGTTTGTCAAATAATGAGGACTACCACAAAGAAAGAATATGGCCTTGCATAGATGTCCCTAAATGAGAAGAAATAGTTTAAGAAATAATTCGAAGTGATTATGATAGAAATAATATAAGAACTAGGAAAATAACGTACTGATATAAGAAGAAAACAATGTACCCTTCGAGGAAAAGACAATTAGACTTTAGACATCTTCAATTCTACTTAGAACATTTGTGGGTTTTTTCTTTCCTTTTTAAATTTTATTGTTCAATTACAGTTTTCCCAATCTTTCCCCCATTGCTCTCCCCTGCTCCCCACCCTGATTCCCACAGTCAGTCCCCTACCCTGTTGTTCATGTCCATGGGTCCTTTACACTTGTTCTTTGACCAGGCCTTTCCCATTCTCTTTCCCCTTCTCCCTCTTTCCCCCAACCTTAAGTCTTTGTCAGTTGGTTTCTTTCATCCATGTCACTGGTTCTATTTTGCTCGTTTTTTTCCTTTAGGTTTCACTTACTAGGTAAGCTCATATGGTGTTTATCTTTCACCACCTGGCTTATTTCACTAAGCATAATACTCTCCAGTTCCATCCATGCTGTCATGAAGGGTAGGAGTTCTTTCTTCCTGTTATGTAGTGTTCCTTGTGTAAATGTAGCAGTTTTTTGATCAACTCATTTACTGATGGGCACTTAGGCTGTTTCCAGCGCTTGGCTATTATAAATAGAGCAGCTATATACAGAGGGGTGCATAGGTTCTTCTGAATTGGTGTGTCAGGGTTCTTTGGGTATATTCTCAGCAGTGGGATCTCTGGATCAAAAGGCAATTTCATTTTCAGTGTTTTGAGGAAATTCCATATTGTTTTCCATAGTAGCTGCTCCAGTCTGCATTCCTACCAGCAGTGCAGTAGGGTTCCATTTTTTCCACATCCTCCCCAGCACTTGTTGTCTGTTGATTTGTTGATGATTGCCATTCTGATCAGTGTGAGATGTATCTCAGCGTGGTTTTAATTTGTATCTCTGATGGCTAGTGATGTTGAGCATCCTTTCATATGTCTATGGCCCTCTCTATGTTCTCTTTGGAAAAGTATCTCTTTAGGTCCTTTGCCCATTTTTTAATTGGATTTTTTGTCTTCCTGGTGTTGAGTCATATGAGTTTTTTATACATTTTGGAGATCAAACCCTTGTATAATGTTAATTTTTTAGTGGATATTGTGGATAAGCAATTCTAACACTATATAAATATATGAGAAGTAATGTAGGATTGAGAAAACGAATAAAGATAAGTATATTGATCATGATGTAATGTAGTTATTCTGTTCATTTAAACAGAATGTTGGTAGGTTACTCTTTTGCTTTGCTTTTGTTTCTGAAAGGATACAGGGAAGGAAAGAGAAACTAGATCATATACAGAGGTTAGGGCAGCCTCCCAGAAATGGGCCAGGAGAAGGTCTCCTTCTGACCATCCTTCCTGCCTACTTCTTTTGACTGTGTCTTTGTTTTAGTTATTCTGGGTTGATTTTTCACAGGTACGTAACTGTGCCCTTTTAATACGTAGTTTAAAAAGCAATAAACAAAACCTTGTTTATTCTTTGTGTTTACACCATCTTGTGTCCCTAATAGTTCAGTTTAGTTTTTTCTGAAGTCTTCTTTCATTTCTAATACTTCCCTGAATTTTGTCATCTTGTTTCCAGTTTTACTAATTGTCAGTTACTCTATTCTTTCATATCTTTTTTTCTTTTTTCTCACGGCTCACTTTGGAATTTTAGGTTATAGGTTTTTTTTAATGTGCCTTTGGAATATTAAGATAGAGCTTCCTTTCTGGCATACTTTTATTGTCTGTAAGATATTATGGATTCCTATTTTTTTATTTTATGTCATGACTTTATGTGGAATTTGACTGCAGTTCTGTTGATTTGCCATTTTAAATGAAATGAAATTTTCCTAAATTTATACAAAGAATGTTTTCTAGCTTAAAGGTATCAGAATTCTCTTTTTTAGGGAAGTGTGCAAAAATATGGCCTTAAACATTATTAAATTTGCTGGCTTTATTGTCCTTGCTCACCCACCATTACTACATCTGCTCTACTCTTGACTGGATGTTCTCTTTGCTTCTCTTCCTTTCCTGCTCATTTTGGAATCAGCTTCCAGAAGTTGCTTATCAGTATGGGGCTTTATCCCACCAGAAGGCTTCAGCAGATGCTTGAGAGTTCATAGGGCTCACACTGCACCAGCATTTTAGACCTTACTGTGACTTCCTGGCAATCGAGGACACTTAGGCAGGAATCGCCCAGTCTCAACTGCTGTTCTCATACTGGCTTGCCCTGCTTTTCTGTGGGTACTTTAGACTGTTCTGGGGTCGTTTATTCTCAGGTCTGGAGGGTTGCTTCCTTCCACACTGATGCTGATTCTCTGCATGAGCCTTACAGCTGTTGGGGATTTGTCTCCATTCACTGGGATCTTTGGATTAATTTGGATACCTCATCTGTTTTGTTTTAGATATTATCTGTGGGCTTTGTTGTTGTTTTGGCTTTGCTAACTTTGTAGCTTTTTTTTTTTCTTATGGGAGGGTTTGGACAGAATCAAAACCTGTGATGCTGCCTCCTCCAAAACCTTAGAATTCCCCTTTTTACCAGTATAATTTTCAAGTGAATTTTCAAATACTTATGATTGCTTTAGGTTTAATTACATGGCTTTTCCCTTTTATTATGTTTGTTAAAAGTAAATACTCTCAAGTAATGCTAGTGGATCCATGACTGTATACTTTAATTTGTTATTAGAGGGTAACCTTTTTGTTGGTTTACTCTTACAGATAATAAGCCCATCATGTTTCATGTTGTTGTTCCACAATAATATAGGATTTATGACACTTTCACATTCTTTTTAGTTAATAATCACTAACTTTGATAGGTGGTATTATCAATTTAACCAAAAATAGACCTCTTCAAGTGCTAGGAAGAGATGAATTTGATTTCCACAGTACTTTCCAGTCCATATGATTCTAAAGTATAAATAAGAAGTCTTTTAAAAAACATTCAGGCTATATTTCCCAAATTTCCAGAAAAGTACCTTGGGAAATAGAAGCACTATATTTTCTTGTCTGTGGGCATGCGTGTGTGCAGGTAGATAAGTTTTCTTTTAACTTTTCTATTGTATTTCCATTACCATTTAATCCCCTTATACCCACTTTCCCTAAGTCATTTTTCCTCGATCCCTCTAGCCCCTAACATTCCCCCCTGCCAATATCTGTCGTTCTGCTGTATGAGTCTGTCTCTGTTTTGCTTGTTGGTTCCTTTTGTCATTAAGATTTCACATGTAAGTGAAATCATATGGCATTTGTCTTTCTCTGACTGGCTTATCTCACTTAGCATATTGTTCTCCAGGTTCATCCATACTGTCACAAAAGGGTAAAATTTTCTTCTTTTTTTATGGCTGAGTAGTATTTCATTGTGTAAGTGTCCCTTAGTTGTTTTGTCCACTCACCTACTGATGGGCTCTTGGGTTGCTTCCCTATCTTGGCCATTGTAAATTATGCTGCAGTGAAGATATGTTCTTTCGAATTTCTGTTTTCAGTTCTTATGGATATACAACTATTCCCAAAAGTGTGATCACTGGGTCAAAAGGCAGATCCATTTTTAATTTTTTGCAGTATCTCCACACTGCTTTCCACAGTGATTGTACCAGTCTGTATTCCCACCAGCTGTGCAAAAGTGTTCCTCTTTCTCCACATCCTTGCCAGCATGTGCAAATTATTGATTTATTGATGATAGCCATTTTGATAGGTATAAGATGGTATCTCATCGTGGTTTTAAATTTGCAGTTCTCTGATAATTAGTGACACTGAGCGCCTTTTCCTATGTCTTTTGGCCATCTGTATGTCCTCTTTGGAGAAGTGTCTATTCAGGTCCTTTGCCCATATTTTAATTGGGTTGTTTTTTTGCTGTTGAGTTTTGCAAGTACTTTATAACTTTTTGATACTAACCCCTTATCAGATGTACCGGCCAATATGTTTTCCCATTCTGTAGGTTTTGTTGCTGTGTAAAAGCTCTAGTTTGATGTAGTCCTGTTTTGTTTATTTTTGTTTGTTTTGCTTGCTTGGGGAGATATATCCAATTAAAAAATTGCTACAAATTATGTTTGAGATTTTGCTGCCTGTATTTTCTTCTAGGATTTTTATGGTTTTGGATCTAATATATAAGTCTAATCCATTTTGAATTTATTCTTGTATGTGATCTAGTTTCATTTTTCTGCACATATCAGTCTAATTTTCTCAACACCGTTTATGAAGTAAACTATCTTTAGCCTATTTGTATGTGCTTGCTTTCTGTTTCAAATATTAGTTGACTATAAGGCATAGGATTATTTTTGGGCTCTGTATTTTGTTTCATTGATATATGTGGCATATATTTTTATGCCAGTAACATGCTGTTTTGTTTACTGTGGCCTCATAGTATAGTTTGATATTAGGTACTATGACTCCTCCAACTTTGTTCTTTCTCAGGATCACTGTTCCTATTTGGTGCCTTTCTTGGTTCCATATAAATTTTTGAAATATTTGTTCTAGTTCTGTGAAATATGTCATTGGTATCTTGATAGGAATTGCATTGACTCTATAGATTGTTTTGGGTAGTATGGACATTTTAATTAATGTTGATACTTCCTGTCCATGAGCACAGTATGTGCTTCCACTTATTTGTATCTTCTTCAATTTCTTTATTCAGTGGTTTATAATTTTTGATGTATAGGTCTTTTATTTATCATTTCTACTAGTTTCTTGGTGGAATCTTTGGGATTCTCTATGTACAGTATCATGTCATCTGCAAATAAAGACAATTTTACTTTTTCCCTTTCCAATTTGAATGCCTTTTATTTCTTCTTCTTGTTTGATTGTTGTGTCTGGGACATCCAGTACTTTGTGGAATAGAAGAGGTGAAAGTGGACATCCATGTCTTGTTCTTGGTCTTAAGGGAAATGTTTGTAGTTTTTGTCCATTGAATATGATGCTGGCAGTCATTTTGCCATATATGACCTTTGTTATGTTTAGAGATGTTCCTTCTATTCCCACTTTGCTGAGAGTTTTTATTATACTTACGTGCTGGATTTTATCAAATGACTTTCTGTATCTATCAATATGGTCATGTGGTTTTTATCCTTCATTTTGTTCATATGATGAATCACATTTATTGATTGCAAATGTTGTACCAACCTTGCATTTCTGGAATAAATCCCACTTGATCATGATGGTTTTTCTTTGTTTGTTTGGTTATTTTGTATTGTTGTATATATTCATTAGGGTTGTTGGCCTGTAACTTTACTTTTTTTTGGTAGTCCCTTTATCTGGTTTTGGAAATAGGATAATGCTGGCCTCATAAAATGACTTCGAAGCCCTGGCTGGTAGCACAGTGGATAAGGTGCCGGCCTGCGAACCCAAAGGTCGCTGGTTCGATTCCCCAGCCAGGGCACATAACTAGGTTGTAAGCCAGGTCTCCAGCCAGGTCCATGGCTGGAGGCAGGTGAAAGGCAACCATACATTGAAAAAAAATAAATAAATAAAAATAAAAATAAAATAAAATAAAATGACTTTGAGGCTTTCCCTTCTCTTGAATTTTTTGAAACAGTGTGAGAAAGAGAGATGTTCGTATTCCTGGAATGTTTGTTCAAATTGAACTGTGAGGCCATCTAGTCTGGGGCTTTTGTTTGTTAGGAGGTTTTTTTGTTTTTGTTTTTTTGTTAATTACTACAATTTCACTGTGTACTCTGTCTTTTTAGATTCTCTGATTCTTCCTGATTTAGTTTTGGAAAATTGTGTGTCTAGGAATTCATCCATTTCATCCAGGTTTTCCTATTTGTTAGCATGTAGTTGTTCATAATATTTCCTCACAATCCTTTGTATTTCTTTGATGTCAATTATTATTTCGCCTCTCTCATTTCTGATTTTATTTACTTGGGCCCTCTTTTTTTTTTTTCTTGGTGAGTTTAGTTAAAGGTCTGTCCATCTTGTTTATCTTTACAAAGAACCAGCTCTTGGATTCATTTATTGTTTGTATCACTTTTTTTAGACTCTTATTTATTTCTACTCTGATCTTTATTACTTCCTTCTTTTTACTTGGACTTTATTTATTCTTTTTCGGGTTCCTTTAAGTGTAAAGTTAGATTGTTTACGTGAGCTTCCTTTTACTTTTTGAGATAGGCTTGTAATGCCTCTTTTTTTCCTTTTAGGATTGCTTTCCCTTTGCCCCACAGATTGTGGGTTGCTGTGTCCTTGTTTTCATTTGTTTCAAGGTATATCTTTGGATTTCTTCCTTCATCTTCTTGTTGACCTAGTCATTGTTTAATAGTGTTACTTAGCTTCCATGTGTATTTTTCAGTGTTCTCAATGTGATTGATTTCTGGTCTCACACATTGTGGTCAGAGAAGATGCTTGATAGGAGTTTTCTTAAATGTATTGAAATGTGTTTGTATCCTAACATGTGGTGTAGTCTAGAAAATGTTCCATGTGCACTTGAAAAACATGTGTATTATGCTATATTAGGGTGAAATACTCTGAAGATAGCAATTAATAAATCTATTTGGTGTAGTATGTTATTCAGGGCCACTGTGTCCTTGTTGTTTTTCTGTCTACCAGATCTGTCCATTGAAGATAATGGGGTGTTAAAATCCCCTACTATGACTGTATTTTTGTTGGCGTCTTCTCTTATATCCGTCAAGATTTGCATTACATATTTAGTTGTTCCTGTGTTGGGTGCATAAATGTTTGCTAGGATTATATCCTCATGTTAGATTGTATCCTTTATATCATGTAGTGTCCTTCTAGGTCTCTTACTATAGCCTTGGTTTTGAAGTCTATTTTGTCAGATATAAGTATTGCTACCCCAGCTTTTGAATTGCCATTTTATTTTTAAAATATTTTTCTCCTCCTTCTGCTCCTTCTCCCACCCCCTCCTTAAAGCAAGCCCTTTAACATTTGTTGCCATACTAGATTGTTACTAACAAACTCCTTTAGCTTTTTCTTGTCTGGGAAGCTTTTTATTTCTCCTTCAATTAGAAATGATAGCCTTGCTGGTTAAAGTAGCCTTTTCTTGTTGGTCCTTGAATATTTCATGCCAATAATCCCTTCTGAAACTTCTGTTGAAGTTCCTTTGTAAGCAACTACCTGCTTTTCTCTCGTGACTTTCAGGACTCTCTTCTTGTCTTTAAGTTTTGCCATTTTAATTATGATGTGTCTTGGTGTAGGCCTCTTTGGGTCCATCTTGTTTGGAGTTCTCTGTGCTTCCTGGACTTTTGTGTGTTTTTTTTTCTTTCACCGGCCAGGGAAGTTCTCAGTAATTATTTCTTCAAATAGCTCTTTGATCGCTTGCTTACTCTCTTCTTCTTCTGGTATTCCCATGATGCGGATGTCGTTGCACTTCATGTTACCCCAAAGGTTTTTTTAGCTTTCCTCATTCTTTTTAATATGTTTTCTTTCTGCTGCTCTGTTTGGGTTTTTTTCCAAATTGCTGATTAATTGACTAAAAGGCGTGGGTTTATTTCTGGGCTCTCTATTCTGTTTCATTGATATATTATGCCAGTACCATGCTGTTTTGATCACTATGGCCTTGTAGTATAACTTGATGTTAGGTAGCATAGTTCCTCCAACTTTGTTCTTCTTTCTCAGGATCGCTGTTGCTATTTGGTGCCTTTTGTGGTTCATCTAACCTACTTCCAATGTATTGTTTATTTTGGTATTGTACCTTTTTTTAAAAAAAGATTTTTATTTATTATTTTTTAGAGAGAGGGGAAGAGAGAGAGGCAGAGAGGGAGAAAGACATTGATGTATGGTTGCCCTTCACCTGCCTCTAGCCACGGGCCTGGCTGGAGACCTGGCTTGAAACCTGATTATGTGCCCTGGCTGGGAATCCAACCAGCGACCTTTGGGTTCACAGGCCGGCACCTTATCCACTGTGCCACCAGCCCAGGGCTTGTATCTTTATTTCTGACTGGCCCTTTTTTATTGTTTCTAGGTTTTCTTTCATGCTTTTGAGTATCCTTATCATTAAACTGTAAACTGCTTATGTGCCTCTCATTTAGTTCTCAGGGAAGATTATCTTGTTTTTCCACTGGAGGCCTGTTCCTTTGTCTTTCCAATTTGGCTGCCTCTTAGTGTTTGTTTCTGTGTATTAGGTAGATCTGCAAAGACTGGTGGAGACCCTATGTCAGACACTGCCTGTGACTGTCCCTGGGCAACCTATTGGGTCTGTCAGCAATCCACAGTTGTGACTTTCTCTTCTGGGCCTGGGTGTGTACAGAAAGGACCAAGCTGTGCACCAACACTGGCTTTTACCAACATTGGACCTGGGGGAGGGTCGGTCAGCTAAAGTCTAAGAGCTCCCAGAGATCCACCTTATGTTAAACCTAATCACTGAGATAACCTCCAGCTATACTCCTTAGCAGCCTGGCTTAAGCTCCACGGTTGGGGAAGAGTAACTCCTGGGGGCAGAGCTATTGTTTCCCCTCAGGCAGATGCCACTTAGAGGGGAGTGCTGTGCCTGAGAAAGATGACTCCTGCACTATGGATAATGACTCAGCTCAGGAATCCTGATAGTGGTGCCTTCAGTGCTCTCCCCAGAGCTGCCAACTTGACCTCCTCAAGTGTCTCTGGTCCACTTTGCCCTCCCTCTGTGGGAATCCAGCATTAGTGGTTACTAATGAAATGTTGCATGTTAGCTCTTTAAGAGGCTCTCTGCATCTCTAGCCATCTTTCCCTGGCTGACAAAGACCCTGCAGGTTTTCACATATGGATGTTACCTGGGTTCCTTCTCCAGCTTAGTACAGTAGGCTAGGGAGCTGAGGTTGGGATTTAAAGCTCACACTTCTCAAGGGAACCCCTCAGCCAATGAAATTCCCCTCCAGGACTTCAGCTGCTGCCCAGCCAGCCCTCTCGTGCCTCCCTCACCCTCCCTGCCAGTCACGTTGCGGTGAAGTTGTTTCTTCTCTCTGTCTTTGGTTATATGGCTTCTTTTCAGCTCAGGTTCAGCTGGTTATATAATTTAGTTGTAATTCCAGTTTGGTCCTCAAAGGAGGCCTGTGCAGCTTCCTCTTAATGCTCCTCCATCTTGGATCCATTAGATAGATTTTTGCAAATTTACTAGCTACCTGAATAATACAGACACACACACACACATGCACAGACACACACAATATGCAATAAAAGAAAGTTGGGTAATGAGGTATGGCCTTATTGGGTTTTTTTTTTTTTTTTTTTTTACAGTTTACATTCAATATTTGTATTGATTTCAGGTGTATAGTATAGTGTGTTGGTATTTTATAAGCATATTGTTTCTGTTTTCTGATTTTAAGAAACTTTTCTTTTTTCAGGTAACTTTTTAACTTGCTAGGTACCTTAATTCTTTTGTTTTATCAAAATATACCAAGGGACAAGTGTTCCAAGGAATACAGTTTGGGAATTGCCAATATAGGCATGATTATCGCATCCTCCACTTTCTTTTCTTTTTTTTCTTTTTTTATTATTAATTCTATTTTTTTAAAAGATTTTATTTAATAATTTTTAGAAAGAGGGGAAGAGAGAGAGACATCAATGTGTGGTTGCCCTTCACCTGCCTCCACCTGCAGACCTGGCTGGAGACCTGGCTTGCAACCTGGTTATGTGCCCTGGCTGGGGAATTGGACCAGCGACCTTTGGGTTCACAGTCCAGCACCTTTACACTATGCCACCAGCCAGGGCCTTCAAATTTTAATATGCACAATTTAGTATTTAAATATCTTATTTTTTTCCTCAGAATGCATATTTAAAGTATCTTTAGAATTAAGATTTAGTTTTACAAAGTGACATGTTCTATAGATGATGTGTATACAATTTCATAATATCTTTTCTCTAGATTCTCCTGCACAGTCAGTATCCTCTGGAGTTCGTGCACCATCTCCTGCCCCGTCATCAGTACCTTTAGGGTCAGAAAAGCCCAGCAATGTCACTCAGGACAGAAAAGTTCCAGTCCCTATTGGGACCGAACGCTCTGCACGTATCAGGCAAACTGGAACTTCAGCTCCATCTGTGATTGGGAGTAATTTGTCCACATCAGTAGGGCATAGTGGCATCTGGTCCTTTGAAGGGATTGGTGGCAACCAAGGTATGATATGCTATCCTGCTTGCGGGAAATGAAGTTTATGTATTTAACTAAAATACCATAATCAGTGTTTAACATTCATAGTCATTCTGAAAAGATCAGTATTCATACCTGTTTTGACAAATCACTTTTTATTTAAGAGTTCAGAACATTTATTGCTCCCACGTGATCTTCCATTGAATTTATCATTACTTTTTGAAAATAGTCTAATGTAGGCATGTGTTCATTTCATATTAAGGAGATGTTAATACTTTGGGATTCTTCTGCAACATTTAGCTTTTTTTCTTTTGTAACACAATGTTTAGGTCGTTTTAATAGGGTACTATATCATTACCTACAAATGTGGAAATACTGTATTAAATGTGTTTAAAGTAGGTCATTATTCTGAAGGAATTCACAATTTAATGTGGAAAATATTAGAAAGATTTGTAAATATTTTACTGTTTTCTGATTTTAAATATCACTTTTTTCCCCCTGCCTCTTTGCTTTTCCATCAGACAAAGTAGACTGGTGTAACCCTGGGATGGGAAATCCTATGATTCATAGGCCAATGTCTGATCCAGGAGTATTTTCACAGCATCAAGCAATGGAGCGAGAGAGTACAGGAATTGTAACCCCTTCTGGTACATTCCATCAGCATGTTCCTGCAGGATACATGGACTTTCCTAAAGTTGGGGTAATGATGATTTAAATAAATATTATCATTATTTCCAGATATTTTTTCCTATTAAATGATTCTGAGCTTTGGCCTATAATTATAGGTCAAAATATGACTAAAGTGTAAATTCTTATAAATCCTGATTTTTGGCTCAATTCTTTAGAGATGTTTTTGGGTGTTTTGTTTGTTTGTTTTGTTTTTTGACAAAATAGTTTGGCTGTAGTAGGCCTATGTGTAATCTAAGCCAAAAGTAATTGCATAATAGAAAAATAATTTCTAGACTACCTAGATAACTTACACTTTCCCGAAATGAGGTAAAGTTTCAAATACCAATTTGAAGGCTATTGATTATATTGGGAAAAGCAGTGACTTGAATGCATATATTTGTTTTGTTCTTTTTTAAGGGTATGCCTTTTTCTGTGTATGGGAATGCAATGATTCCTCCAGTAGCACCTGTTCCTGATGGAGCTGGAGGACCCATATTTAATGGCCCTCATGCTGCAGATCCCTCCTGGAACTCCCTGATAAAGATGGTGTCAAGCTCCACAGAAAATAATGGCCCTCAAACAGTAAGACTGATCTTTCAGTGAACACTTACTTAGTGCTTATGAGATGCCAAGACAAATAGGATACAAATAAACTATGGTAGGGAAAGTATGATGATTATGAGTGTTTGAGGAAATTGAGGGAAATTTAATATAGATGAAAAACAGCAGAGGGATGCAGAAAATAGTACCAAAGGTAGTGGTTTTCGACTAAAATTATGAAAGGCATAAATAATATGTTTCATTGGGTAGCACATATTAAGTAAAAAATTTTCAAGTTATAAAGTGTTATAATTTTATACATAAACGTTTACTAGTGTTATGAAAAGGGCCATTGAGAGATTATTTATTGAAAGAATGATAAATGTCAAAACCATGTATAATTATAACTGCAAATTCATAGACACATTTGTATATTACAGCACTTATTTTTAAGATTTTATTATTTTTAGAGATGGGAAGGGAGAGATGCAGAGAGGTTGAGAGGGTGATGTCTCAACGTATGGTTGCCTTTCACTTGCCTCCTTCTACGGACCTGGCTGGAGACCTGGCTTGCAACCTGGTTATATGCCCTGGCTGGGAATCAAACTAGTAACCTTTGGGTTCACAGGCCAGCGCCTTATCCACTGTGCCACCAGCCAGGGCATATTGCAGTACTTTTTGGTGTATGTTTAATATCTTTGACTCATTTTCCTTCCACAGTCATAAATCTTTATGTACTCAGGTAACGGATTTCTCAAAAATGATGATAGATCTTGTTTGAGGGATAAGAGGAAAGGCAAGAAAACAACAGGTAGAAATAATTAATTGTTGCTCTGAATATGTTGCAAATTAAATGAGATTTAGCTATTTTAGTTCTTAGCTAGAGTTTTAGTTTAATCAAGTATGTATTGAGTATATATTTAATAAAATGCACGTTCTCCATTCACAGGTATGGACTGGACCCTGGGCACCTCACATGAACAGTGTGCATATGAACCAGCTTGGCTGATGAGGATCAGCTGTTAGCCTGCAGATTCCTTTTCATTCAGAGGAAATCACAAGTGGCCAGAAAAAATTTTATGCTCCCAAATCATTCTACTGATGTGCTTGACTGAAGTGTGTAGGCTTTTTGCAGAAGAACTTACTAACTGACCTATTTTCTGTGAACATTTGTGACTGCCCATTCCCCATCATCATCCATTTTACCTTAGTTAGCATTTTTCTTATCATTTTTCTTTTTTTCTCTCCCTCTCCCCCTTCGGACATAACTTTCTGTTGAAGCTGTTCTTTGGCTGGT
>PVIW01001278.1:205880-318292 GCA_004026585.1 Noctilio leporinus | reverse complement strand
GTCCTCTGCTTCCTCTAGCCTACTGTTGATTCCTTCTACTGTATTCTTCAATTCAGAAATTGTATTCTTCATTTCCTCCTGGCACTTATTGATAGTTTCCATGTCCTTTTTCATGCTGTTGTAGCTCTCAGTAAGTTCCTTGTAACTTCCCTGGAGTTCTTTGTAGTTCTCCTGGAGTTGTTTATAGTTTTCTTTGATGTGGCTGAGCTCAGTGATCTTCTCTATCATCATTCTTTTGAATTCCTTATCTGATATTTCAGGTGCCTCTGTTTCATTCTGTGGTCTTTCTGGGGATTCTTCCTTTCCTTTTGGTGATGGACTGATTCTTTTTTTCCCCATTTTGGGTGTCTGTTCTTGCTTGCTTTTTATTTTTTTGTTTTTTCCTTGGGTTAACCTTCTTTGCTTCCTTGCCTTAGTTGAGCACCCTTCTGTGATAGGAGATTTGTGGATTTCAATGTTGTAGTCTCCCAGATTTTCTCCACTTGCTGTTCTTCATGTGTCCTTTATTTGGGCTGTCTGGTATTATTCTGGACCTGTGGGCTACTCAGACTCACTCCCTCTGAGCTCCAGCACCAGAGCAGCAGCTTGAAGGTACCAGTGGAGGTACAGGGAGAAAATGAAGTGTCTCTGACCCCTAATTCTTTGATCTTCTTAAACATTACACTTAACACTGCTTCTCACAGTAACCTACTGACATTAAAATTTATATGAAGTACTTCTTTGTTAATTGACATTATGTAACTTATACAAAATATGTCTGTGAGCTTGGTAGGCATACAACAGCAACTCTAAATCCACCACCAGGTTTGGCCCCTGCGAAGGTTATACCTCTGGGCTTTCAATGCTAAATCTAGATTATTTAAAATTATCTTTTAGGGTGGCCAGTCATCCTCCTCCATGTGGAAACTAACCTCAATACTTTTACTACTAAATCTGTTTTTTTTAAATATATTTTCTTATTTCAGGGCTTAAAGTTTTCTTTCTTATTTTCCTACACATATATACTCTACAAAGTTCCATATAATTTCTATAAAGTACACATGAAACATAAGACTGTATCTGTGAAATTTAAAATATTTTTAAATAAGGATTTAATATTGAAAGTAACAATAGCTTTAATAAATGAGATACTGCTTGCTGACATAAATAAATTATACAGACAATAATCTATAATGAATTATCATTTGAAATTTGTGACAATCAGACTGTATTAAAAAAACCATATTACCCA
Source organism: Noctilio leporinus (assembly GCA_004026585.1). Classification (NCBI taxonomy): domain Eukaryota; kingdom Metazoa; phylum Chordata; class Mammalia; order Chiroptera; family Noctilionidae; genus Noctilio; species Noctilio leporinus. The sequence continues at coordinate 317,061 of PVIW01001278.1, read as the reverse complement.
TAAATGCATCATTCTGAAATAGCTAAATGATGCAGAGTCATTATCTTTCCATTTCCTTAGCATGATACATATCACAATCTTCTACCACATTATGAATTAGTTCCCTTTTAAGTTTGTTTTTTTCTCCCATAACAATAAACTTCTTAGAAAAGGCCCTAAAATATAACTCTTTAATTTTACCCTAAAGAACATATGTTGGGTTTTTTTTTCATGGCCAAAGTTTAAAAAAACAAAACAAAACAATGTTTCCTTCACGTAATTGCTCTTCACAGGTTCTTTTTATTTTTAATATGCTACACATTCTTACGTCTATTTCCTTTTTAAAAATGCAGTCACTCGGCCAAGTTCTAGCACCAGCTCCCCATTTGCTTTCATGAAAATGTACAGCCTGGATAGAAATCAAACATCGGAAGGGAGGTGATGTTCTTCCTACTACTCATCGAGTTCCTCATGTACAAGGACATGGCACGAGTTTGGACACCCACTATCAGAGGCCCAACAACAGATGGGCCGACTAAAATGAGCACTGCTGCCAAAATCTGGAAATGTCAACATAAAATAAAACACAGAGGTTGAGGAAAATGGGGAAAAATGTGTGAAAATGGGAACCTGAAATTAGAATCAGCAATGAAGAAGGCAAGATTAAAAACGTGTTTTCAACTGCAGCAAAAACTCAGTTCAGGAGAAAGAATGAACAGGGCGCCTTATTTTTTGTTTATGTGCTGCTAAAGTGAGCAGGATGCTTATTTTTGATAGTCTGCTTTATTTGTCTTAGCTCTTTTCTGTTTATTTAGGAAGCTTATGCTAACAAGCAGATAATGAGCTACTAAAGAATGTGCCTTTTGATCTTGGCTTCAAAGGAATGTTATTTGGACAAATGGGAGATGAAGGTAGAGACGAATAGTTGAGGTGAGGTTGGAGACATAGGATTGTTATGGTGAGCCTTGCAAACCAGGTTCATGAATATGAAAGTCATCTTTAAACAGTATCTGAGTAGAAATATGTAGTGCATGACATGAAGAAAACTGTTTTGAATGCTACATAGGGCAGGATGAAATGAGAGAAAGTGGCTGGGTGGTGACTCAGATGAAAAGTATGCTAGATAATGGAGGTTGGAAAACTGCTTATCACCTTTCCTTTCAGGCTGTGGGAAGCTTTCACCAGCAATCCTCGGACCCCAGGACAATTTATGAGCTTGACCTACTGGTTTAAACCACTGAGGAGTGAGTAGTCCTCATCTGAGGATGGCTTTAGGAGGATAAAGCAGGAAACTGGCTCTGTCCCCTGAGTGAATCAACTTTGGCTTTAAGAGAGTCTAAAGGAGGACAAGAAAAGTGAAAACCTTTCTGAAGAATCGAGAGGAAAATAGACCTCTAAATGATGTATTAAAGTAAGAAAAAATAATTAGAAAACAATTTAGCACATTAATACAATGTTTAAAAATGTTTTTTTATGAAGCAGGAGGGGGAAGATCTGGAGGTAAAAATAAATCTATAACTTAATGAAGATGGGTGAGGAAAGGAAGAACTGAAGTAAATTTAATAACATAGTCTAAGAATTAAATCTATTTCAATATTCAGAAAAAAAGTACAAACATTAACAAATTGAGAACTTTTATCAGAATGCAGTTAAATAGAACAAATAAAGAAAAATCAAGATGGTTAATGATAAGACATGAAATAATTATAAATACTCTAGAGAATGAAGCCAGAATAACTAAAACAGGTGTAATAATCACAGAGGCACATTTGCTCAAAAAGGACAAGATTATGCAGGTGGGTTCACTGAGCTCCAAGGAAAATCAATGCAAATAGATAAAATTATATTTATTATTTTAAAATCATGCTATCCCTTCTAAAGGAGATATTATAATTCATATTACATTTACTGTCACAAAAATCAGATTACTCTTCTGTATCACTTCATACTAGAAAATATTTTAACACATTTTCAGAGAAAAATGGCATTAAAAAAACAAACCAAGTTTCTATAAACAACCAAGTTTCTAGATGACAGAGAAATACATTACATAAATATAATGTATAATAGATAGACTCATAATGTAAGATTATAAGAGTTTCATGGAAACATTTTCTTGACAACACACTTCAAATTGCTCAGAAGTAAATCTAAATGAAGAATTCCAAAATGGAATAGCTATATTATAAATGAATTGAATTTACTCTCCCTTTATAAGAATATTTCATAATGAAACTCTCCAAAATGCATAAAATTCTTTATAGCAGTATTATTTATTTTAAAAAGATAAACTGGAAGCAAGTTAAGGGCTCCAAAATAAATTATCACATACAAAATGTTTTTAATGCCACAGAAAATGTTTACAACACAAGTCTGTTAAGTGAAAAAACAAAATATAAAGTTGAAAACATGTAGAGAATAATAAACATGTACAGAATGTCAGAATAAATGTGAGGAAAAAGAAAATATGTAGTATTAAGAGTAGCTGCAATATTAGGGGAATTAGTTAAGATACAGTGTCCAGTTTTGTTTTGCTAAATAATTTTATGTATTTTCTATATTAGCTGCGATTTTTCTACCATAACAAGAGAAAGAAGATTAAAATGTCAAATTCTGGTATTCTGTTGAAACCATTTGTGAATTTCGGTATTTAAGCTGTAATTTATCAGACAGAATTACCTAGTTTTAAAATATACCTAATAGGTGGTATATTTAAGTCATTCTACACCCCATTCTAAGTAGGGGCCTACAACTCACCTTGCAAATACGTATATATTAAATATTGATTGATATTTTAAAGGAAATACTAATTTCCCTTTAATTTCATGGAGAAGTCAATGGTTTATTTTTTGCTTTGACTATTATACAAATGTTTTTGAATCTCAAAATAGAAGCCCTAAAATCAGAGATAACTGAGGTGCACTTAAGTAAAGTACTCCACATTATCAAATAATTGATGGCAAGTTTAAAATATAATACATTTTAAACATTATGGAGAAGTTAGTTAGAATACAAATTACAGGAAAACTCCTTTTTAAAAACTGGAGTTCCACAGAAAATATATCGTGGAAGATGAAATAAAGGAGCTGAGAATGAAAGAGCAGTGACAGCATACACAAAGGTACACGGCATATTCCTGATTACTTATAATCTATACCTACTAAGGGATGTAGTTTCAATAAATATTCCTGGAATCAATGTATTTATATATGAATGAATGAGACTAAATGAATGAACAAAAGTTTCAATATAAACTTGGTGAGTTGCTAAAATATCTTTAAAATTTTCAGCTTTATCAACATACCTGCGGTTTGCTTTGATTATAGTGTAGCTATTTTAACATAAGTAAAACAAATAAAAATTTTTTAAAGATTTTATTTATTATTTACAGAGAGAAAGGAAGGGAGAGAGACAGAGAGGGAGAAAAACATCAATGTGTGGTTGCCTTTTATGTGCTTCCAGCTGGGGTCCTGGATGGAGACCTGGCTTGCAAACTGGTCATGTTGCCCTGGCTGGGAATCGAACCAGCGACCTTTGAGTTCACAGGGTGGTGCCTTCTCCACTGTGCTACCAGCCAGGGCCCCAAATGAATTTTAAATGTTTAAGGGGTGGAGTAAGGCAGGAAAAGTAGCAGAAATAAAGAATTAAGTTCTTTTGTCTCAATTTTAAACCTACTTAGGCAAAACTATGTAAAATCTAAGTCTGATATACTGGATTTAATCTATTGTAATAGGTAGTCATCCAATTACAAATGTTTAACAAGAAGATGATGGCAAGAGAAAAACAAAATGATATAAAGTTGTGCATGGAATATCCTATGTTGGTACGTTTTTAACAGTCAGAATTGTTTTGCCAGAAGAGTTCATGCAATGAGCAAATGTTCTAGGTTAGTCTTTGAGACGACAGAAAACCTCAGCCATATAAAATCATAATAAATTACAGGAATACACAACACCTTTAGGTAGGAAAACCGGTGTCCCATTTTTATTATATAAATATAATTTATATATTAAACATTAAGTAGCCATTATTATTATCTATCTCCATGAAGTCGTATGTTGCTTTCTTACATATATCCCAAATCACTATTTCTATGGGATACATTATTGTTAGAAAATCAGATTCTGGGGTAAAGACTGAAGCATCAGTGAAAGAAATCCAAATTTCAGAAAGATGCCATATGTTAATGTAAAAGAGGTAGAACAAGAAAGCACTTGAGAATGACTTTTAGAGCATTTCAAAAATCACTATCAGCTAAAAATGCTGTGTAGCTCTCTAAGGTAAGACAATGAATCCTAAAGAGGGAGGATAATTGTGTCTTGGTTGCAAGTCTTGTTTTTAGTTAGATGAATTAGAAATTTTAAATTAGATCACTGAAACTAGCATAGATAATGTATCCTATTTAATCACTCACAAACTGGAAAACATTAGCATAGCTTTTCACACAAAAATTATTATATGAATAGAATACATCCAAAGAAGACCTGTAATTACTCAAATCCAGTTTGATGCCTGCATGCTTACTGTGACTAATTTTTCTGAAAGAACAAAACAAAACAAAACAAAAAAATGTTTTATAAAGTTCATGTGTTTGGGGGTTTTTTTATTGTTGCTTTCAGTCACATCCCATCTTTCATGGAGGCACAGAATCCGTAACACATGAGTGATTTGTCCTACTGTCACAGTGCCCATAACACTGAGAAGAGCTAAAGAGAGACCAAGACACTGGCCAGAAAGTCTAGATGTAAACTGACTTTCCCACTTATTGGCAACGTTATCTTGGACAAGTTACACAAAGGTTATGGCCCTCAGTTTCTTCATCTACATAATGGAGACAAAAACGTACTTCCTAAATCTAGTTGAGAATGAAATGAGCAAACATACTGAAAGAACCAAGCACACTATTACAATGTAATATGAATTCAATAGATAACTTCCTCTGCTTTCTCTTCCTTGACTCCTCACCTTTCTTTTCCTCTCCTCCCTCATATGCATTTCCTGATATAATTACCAGATTATGAAATAAAAAACACATTTTGGTATATGTGGAGCAAGGCCAGCATGCATCAAAACAAGGTAAAATAATAATTAAGAATAAAAGTAAGATGTCCAATTTTTAGGGTTCTTTAAGTGCTTTGATATATTATTTTATTTTCCTATAAAATGTCAATGTACAAAAAGTAAAAATATTATCTTTATTATAAGAAAAAATAAAATACATTTATAAGGATCTCTTAAAGAATGCAAAGAACTGCAGTATGTATAAGGTTATTTACATTGATTAATAAGCATTCTAAAATTAAAGTTATACAAGCTAAAGTTTTAAAATTTTATATATAAAATAATTATTTTAAAATCATATATGCAAATATTTAGTTCAAAATCAAAGTGACTTCTGTCAGGGTAGCCTGAAAATCATGGCAGTGTAATCAAAGATCAAAAATGACCAGTATCGTCCTGTTCAGGACCAGCTAAATCTTCAATGGAAGCCCACAAAATTGTTTGAAGAATCGCCATCAATGTTGTTAGAAAATCCTGTCTTATATAAATACGGAAAAGAGCCCTAGCTGGTGGCACAGTGGATAAGGAACCTGCCTGTGAACCCAAAGGTCACTGGTTCAATTCCCCAGCCAGGGTACTTGACCAAGTTGCAGACCAGGTCTCCAGCCAGGTTTGTAGCTGGAAGCAGGTGAAAGGCAACCATACATCGATGTCTCTCTCCCTCTTTGCCTCTCTCCCTACACCTCTCTCTAAAAATAATAAATTTTAAAAATCTTTAAAAAAAAATACAAAAATGACATATAGTAGGTAAACAATAATTGTTGAATGAAACAAATTACTCATCTTTGATGCATTTGTTATCCTACAATTTTATGTTTTCTTTCAACACAGATAAACCTATCTTTTAGACTTAAAGAGTAGAAACATTAGCTGTAGGTCTTTATTTTTACAGATTTGATTTGTGTTTAGAGATAGCAGAAGGGATAGAAAAACAGAGAGAGAGAAACATCAATTGTTTGCATCCTTCATGTACCCAAACCAGGTATAGAGCCTACAACCCAGGCATGTGCTCTGACTGGGAATTGAACCAGTGACCTTTTGCTTTGTGTGATGATACCCAACCAACTGAGCCACACCAGTCAGTGAAGCTGTAGGTCCTTTTTTCGGCCTATACAAAATGAAGTGTTTAAATTGGAAATGATTTTATGGCACATTTTATCTTCTTTCTGTGATAAACACACAATAGTTCTAAGTGCCTCTAGCATGAATGGGCTATCCAAAAGCCGAAATAAGTGTGAATCGTTTATCTGTTTTCCCAAAACTTTTTTACGGATAAAAGTTGAAAACTAGAAAGCTAACTTTGGATCATACTGCACCTCAAGACACAGAACCCTACTTTTAACTGTTTGTGTGAAATAAGTATCATCTGTAAAATGCATATGGCAAAATTGCTGAGTCACACTTTCAAAAACTTCCCCACTAGCCATGTTCATATGCAAAATTTGCTATCATAAGAAATCTCAATTTTAAACATAAATTATTGATGGCACATAAAAAATTGATAGTATATAGTAAAATGAATTTGTAATTTCCAAAATCTATTCATTATTGATTTTGTAAGATTATAACATAAAAATTGAAATTGAGGTTCCTATGACTTAGATTAAATTCAGTTTTAAATTCTACCCCATAAATCACCATTCTCTCTCCCTCACCCTCTCTCCCCTCAGGCCCTTCTGGATAACCAGCAATTCCCGAGACAGCAGAAGACAGTAGCCCAGACCTGACTGATGGTCACAAGGTCTGAATCTCCAGCAAGCTAAAGATAAAATCTTGACCTAAACTATGTGTTAGTTCCTGGGCCCTAAAGTAGAATAATCCCTTGGCTATTTTCCCATGAGACCAACAGAGGGATACTGGAACAGACCTCAGAGCTGTCAAGACCTGAAGAAATGGCATTTCCCTTACGTCGCCTAGACCAATCAAATCCCAGCACAGCCCCAGACCCTAACCCTCATGTCTTGTGACTTTGCTCCACATAACCTGTAACCTACACACCATCAGGGATTCAGGCTTTAGAGCATTAGCCTCCCATTCTCCCGGACAGCACCATTCATCACCAAATAGTATTTCTCCAGTGCAATTTCCGGTGTCTACTGTAGTGTTTGGCTCTGCTACCACCAGTTGATGAACTTTTTCTGCTCTGTAATAAAATTACAGCTGCCTGAGAACAAACAAATTATTCTTCTTAAAAATAAATTATTATAGGGCTTTTTACAATATTCTGATTTGGACGTCATGAGACAGTATATTGTATATACTGTAGCCAAGACATTTAGAATTCAACAACATATTCTACTGGTTTGCTCCATTTATTCACATGCCCTACCACACACATCCCCTATTAGCATGGTCAAGTCTATGACACTGTAATTGGGAATTAGAAAGCCATAGAATAGGGTATATACAGTATTTGTCAAACTGATGACTATGTAACAATACTAAATCTTAATCACTCAGTGCTTTAGCACACAAGATTGTGTCCCTAGGTAGCAAAACAAATTATTACATTTTCAGCAACATGTCTTCAGTTGGGGGGGAAAGGGGGTGAGAATATGTTGTACATGGGTACTATGATTAAGAAAAGCTTTACACTCTTTGGGGCCAAGCTTTAGTAGTTCACTCAAACACCAGGTAAATGTGTCGTGCAAGAGTGGTACAGGAAGGGAGCTAAACCAGTAACTTTCTCATTTATTAACGCCATTGATGGTAGTGACAATGGTGCCTGGAAATCTTATGGTTTCTCAATCATGAAATTTCAATAACCATTCCTGGAAACTTTAGTTTCTGGAATGCACATCAAACTAAGGAGACAGGAAAGCTGCCAGCTGAGAAACTTCTGTGAGTTGACTCATCTTAACCATTCTGTCACTCAATGAGGGACTGGCTGCAGGCCAGGCCCCACTTTGGTGCTAAGGACACAGCTCAGATAAGAGAAGGTGGGGCTCAGGTTTAAAACCAGACTGCAAGCCAGGTCTCCAGCCAGGTCCGTTGCTGGAGGCAGGTGAAAGGCAACCATACGCTGACATCTCTCTCCATCTCTCCCTTTCCCTCTCTAAAAATAATAAATAAAATATTTTTTAAAAATTTAAAAAATTAAAAATATTTCAAGTTTTCATTATTTTCTTCCACTTGGCTCAAAAGTATAGAGAGGTACACAGGTTTCTCTTTCCTCAGGCCCACAGGCACTGCAGGAATCTCTGCCCAGCTCTGCCCTGACTGGCTATAGAACTTGGGGGTGGCACTGAGCTCCTCTGACCTACAATGTTCACTTACTCATAAATGAGAGGTAACAGTTAGTGCTCTGGCAGTGAAGCTACTGCGAGGAAAAGAATTAGAAAGGGCTTTATGAACTTAATTTATAGCTCGTAACATATCAATTTGACAATCTCTGATTAACTGAAATTCAGACATGTCGTAGGCATGCTCTGAAGAGCTATTTCATACCACACTATTAGAAATAGGCCATTGTAGTCTTCACTTAGTAGCTGGGCTCTGAGCATGAAAATGTATGTTTTACTATATACTGAAAGGAAGGTTCAAAAGGCCCTTTACTTAAAAGTCTCTAAGTAGTGAGATCAAAGATTTTGGGAAGTTTTAAAATTCAGGGCAAAAACTACCATTTTAAATTTGTTCCACATATTCTCCAATGTCAGTTTCTAATATCCTGGGTGCCAATTTTGGATCTTCCTTGACAAAATACCCTACTACAAAGAGGAAGGAAATGGCAAATCAAGGTGCAGTCTGAGCAAATGCAAAGCATTCTGAAAAGTCTTCAGGATCAGATCCTAGATGTACCTATAATGTTTTCTCTTTTTAAAGAATCACCAAACAATTAGATAAGGAATAAAATGCTACACTAAGAAAAGACACTTGAAGGCAATCAACCCTGCTCCCTTCCCTCACTAGCTGCCTCCCTTCCCATATTACATTTCTGTCTCTGTCTCTCTCTCCCTTCTTCTCCCTCCCCCTTCACACATATACACATTAGAAGTCCCCTAAACAAAGATAATCACTAACCATCAGGAGGCTTAACATTACAGTTCATATAATCGTTTCAATAATTGCCTTTACTTTACTCATACCCTTTTCAGAGCTACTCTTGATGCATCATTCTTCTTTGCTCTAGTCTAGTCCTTAGCCTTTTCTTACTGTATTTATAGCTACTTATTTATTTATATTTATTAACTTAATTTTTACTGAATTTATTGGGGTGACATTGGTTAATAAATTTTTATAGATGTCCGGTGTACAATTCTATATGATCTATATATTTCATGTTCACCACCCCAAGTCAATTCTCTTCCCATCACCATTTATTCTCCCTTTACCTTTTTTCCTTCCCTTGCCCCCTTTCCCTGGAGTATTCACCACATTGTTGTCTGTGGGTCTTGTTTTCTTCCTTTTTTTTTTATTTTTAAGATTTTATTTTATTCATTATTTCCAGAGAGAGGGGAAGGGACAAAGGCAGAAAGGGAGGGAGAGAGAGATCAGCCTTTCACCTGCCTCCAGCTATGGACCTGCTGGAGACCTAGCTTGCAACCTGGTTTGTTTTCTTATCCACTCCGCTACTCTATGTCTTTTAATTTTTTTATTCTCACCTGGGGACATTATTTTCATTGCATTTAGAGAGAGAGGGAGAGGCACTAATGCCAGAGAGGAGCATCCATTGGCTGCCCCCTATATGTGCCTGGACCTGGGATTGTATGCATCCAGAATCGGTGGGGAGGGGTCACACATGCCCACCCAGACCAGGGATTAAACCTGCGACCTAGGTACAAGCCCTGACCAGGAATGGAACACAGAACCGTTTGGGTACTGGATGATACCAACCAACTGAGCCACAGCAGTACAGGCTACACTATGTCTTTTAATTGGAGTACTTAAGCCATTTACACTTAAAATGATTATTGATGAGTAGGTATTGACTGCCATTTTACTCTCTATAACTATGTCTCTCTGTTTTGTTTTGTGTGTGTGTGTGTGTGTTTTCATAAAGAAAACCCTTTAACATTTCATTTAATACAAGTTTGGTAGTTATGAGCTCCTTTAGCTTTTTCTTGTCTGATAAACTCTTTTATTTCTCCTTCAGTTAAAAATGACAGTCTTGCTAGATAAAGTAGTCTTGGTTATAGATCCTTGCTTTTCATTACCTTGAATATTTAATGCTAATCCCTCTGGCCTGAAATGTTTCCGATGAGAAATCAGCTGACAGTCTTATGGGAGCTTCCTTGTATGTGCCTTTCTCTTGCTGCATTTAAGACTCTTTCTAACTTCTGACACTTTAATTATGACACTCTGGGTGTGGGCTTCTTTGGGTTCATTTTGTTTGGGAATCTCTGCACTTCCTGGACTTGTATATCTTTTTTCTTCATCAGGTCAGGGAAGTCTTCCATCTTATTTCTTCAAATTAGTTTTTGATTCTTTGTTCTCTCTCTTCTCCTCTGGTATCCCTATAATGCAGATGTTGTTATACTTCATGTTGTCTGAAAGATACCATAAACTATCCTCATTTTTCTTAAATTCCTTTTATTTTACTGCTCTGGTTGCTTATTTTCTGCTATCTTGTCTTCCAAATTTGATTTGATCCTCTGCTTTATCCCACCTACTATTTATACATTCCAGTGTATTCTTCATTTCTGAATGCTTCTTTTATATGGTTTCTACGTCTATTTTCATGCTGTTGAAACTCTCACCAAGTTCCCTGAAGTTATCAGTAAGTACCTTGAGGATCCTTATAAACATTCTTTGAACCCTATCTCTGGTAAATTGCTTTCTTCCATTTCATTTAGCTCTTTTTCTGGAGATTTTTCTAGTTCTTTCATTTGGGACATGCCTCCCCTGCTCCCCTTTTGGCTATTTTTTTGTGTTTAATTTAGATGTGTTGATTAGCCAGTGTGGCTCAACTGGTTGGAGTGCCATCTCATAAACCAAAAGGTCCCCGGGTTCAATTCCTTGTTGAGGCATTTGCCTCGGTTGTGGGTTCAGTGGTCCTGGTTTGGGAACATGCTGGAGACAATGTTTTTTTCCCTCTCTCCTTCTCTCTCTCTCCCTCTCTCCCTCCCTCCCGTCCTCCCTCCCCACCTCCTTCTATCACACACACAGCCTCTGCTGATAAACTACCCTTCCATACTCATAGAACCTATCTTCCTTTAACACATGTAATGTTTTGTATTTCTCTTTAGCCCCTTCTGTCCCTTACTTTTCAACACATCATTTCCTCTATTTCCTAGACATATCTCTCCGCACCATATTTTCAAATTTCTCAAAATATTCTTTCTACAATGCCATTGCTCACCTAGACTACTACTTATTTTACCATATCCCCTTCTCCCTTAATTTGAAGTTAACATTTAGTTCATTCCAGATAATATATCAACTTTCTTGCAAAAAAAACTGTATCAGATTTATCTTTCGCACACAGCCTTATTCAAGTTGCTTAATTAACTTTGGCTAAATATGTTTAACTTGAATTTCTGAAAATTGATAGAGTCTAATACAGTTAAAAAAAGAGTCAAACTTACCATCAAAATTACATCTTACCATCACCTGTTATTCCATTACATAACAGAAAATCAGAAAACACATCAATTAAAAGAGAGAGAAAGAAACTAAATCTTTTATATTTTTTCTCCTAAGACCAAGTTGTTTCTACAAAATACTTTTGAAAAACAAAATGAAGATTCACACTGAATGTTATACCACAACAGACACCACTATAAAATTCTTATTTACCTTATAATCTTGATTACAGTTTTGCTTGAATAAGCATGTTTTATACATCTAAGGATAATATTCCAATTGGTTTCTGCTGATTAGTTATAATGAAAGTATTTTCAAATCAAAAGTGAATTTCTGTTCTTTTATAATGTATAAGCTGGAGACCCCCCAAAAAAACAGAATTATCTGCTGGAAGTTGGGCCCCGTGTAGTACAGGTTTCCCTGCTAGGTGAGTGTTCTAGGAATCCGTCTGTATTAGTGTACCAGCTGGTGGTGTTGAGAGAGGCTGCATTCAGCATCAGTAAATTTTTTGAAGACTTTCAACACATTTGCCCATCTCTTGATGAGTGATTTATGAGCACACCTGCCCACACCATGATGAGTGCTCAACAATTTTTGACTACAAATGCCATGACTCTCATTCCCCACACTCCCTGTTCACTCGATCTCACCCTGAGCAACATGTTTTTTGTTTGTTTGTTTCCCTGGATGAAAAAAGTCCTCAAAGGGAAAAGTTTTGCTAATGTGAAAAAGGTGAACTAAATGGCAGAAACACTAAAAGAAATCAAATTGATGAGTTCAAAAACTGTTTTTGAACAATGGAAAGAACATCCTGATAGATGTAATACATCAAAGAGGGGGTACTTTGAAGGTAACTAGAGTTTGAACATGTCAGAGAAAATACATAATTTTTTATAAATAAATTTTAGGGATTTCTGGATCCCCTTGTACATATTTAAATGCTGTAATGTTCATCCATATACTCTACCAGCAAGTTCCTTTAATTTTCACAGGGTTTTCAAAACCACTATCAGTCCCATAATGCTCCAGGGTTCATAAATACTAGCTAAGCCACCTTTGTTTTTGGCTAGGCTTTGTTCCTATAAATCAATTGTAATAACCTGGCTTTTGCACTATTTCTTGTGAAACATCCATCAAGAAAAATTATTCTAGAACTGAAAGGAGCAAGCAAAATCAATTACTGCTTGTTCTTTCAGAGTAGTGCTGAGTGCATCTTTGATTAATTTTCTATTGACTAGGCTTTTTTTATAGTTTTGTCAGGCTGGAGGTTATCCTATAGAAAACTGATATCCATTCAAATGATCTTTATCTGAGAGAAATGTAAATGATTCATGTCCATAATAATATACATATGTAAATGTTACAATTTTTATATATGTACAGAATATGTAAATATATGTTATATGTTATGTATATATATTATTATATATAACCTATTACATATATATAACATATACATATATATTACATATACATAATATACGAACACACACGCACAAAATTGGTTTTAGATGCCATTGGTTATAATCTAATTTAGAAAAAGACAACTCCCAGTAGTACTGTGTAGGATATTATCCAGTTTTACATTTATCAGAAATATTTTAGCATTCTTGACATATCATATAAATTCTTAACTTCCAAAATCTCCGTTGAACCCAGATTTGACATTTTATTAGTTACCTCATTAATAAATTTTTAAATACCTTTGACACATGTTTATTTTATGTTACATGAAAGCTATGTTTTTAATCTTTTAAAAATTATAATACAATAAAATTTAATTAAATAAAAATTATAATTTAGGAACCCCAAAATATATCACAGTTTTAATAATATAAAACTTATCTTGTTCTCCATCTATGAGTCTGTCCCCATTTTCCTCATTAGTTTAGTTTATTCATTAGTTTCCATACAGGAGCAAATTCCTATGGTATTTGTCTTTCTCTGAGGTTCTGGGCTGGAGGGATTGAGCAAAAAGGAAAAAGGACACATGGACATAAACAACAGTGTGGTGACTGCTGGGCAGAGTGAGGTATAAGGACTAAAAGGTGTAAAATAATGCGAGATTAAATTTAAAAATCATAAAGTTAACAACTATTTTACACTTACTTCATAACAGGCATATTCCAAGTGTTGTTTCTAAATCAGTTAGCTTTCACAATAGGCCTACAGGGCTATATTCATTATTATCACACTGATCTACTAGAGATATGAGGATTGAGGCATAAGGAGTCTAGCAAAAATATTTTTTGACTCTGTCTATTGCTTTTTATAACTATGCATTTTTTTGAATGCATGCCTTCCTACCCGGGTAGATTAGGTTTTTGGAGGGTAGGAGGGGGAACTGAAATGCTATCTTGATTCCTTTCCTTCTAAAATTCACTGCCAACTGCTGTTATATCCTACTGCTTCCTACACAATGCTTAATGCCCAATCTGTAAAGTGACCCTCACATCTTATAAAAGATCTTAGCACAGTGGTTCTCAGACTGCACTCTGCATCAGAAATACCTGCAAAAAGGCCCTGGCTGGTGGTACAGTGGATAAGGTACCAGCCTGCAAACCCAAAGGTCACTAGTTCAATTCCCAACCAGGGCACATAACCAGCTTGCAAGCCAGGTCTCCAGCCAGGTCCGTGGCTGGAGGCAGATGAAAGGCAACCAAAAATTGATGTCGCTCTCCTTCTCTGCCTCTCTCCCTTCCCCTCCCTTTAAAAATAATAAATAAAATATTTTAAAAAAGAGAAATACCTACAAGGCTTGATAAAAATAGCCTACAGACTATTGAACACCATCCCCAAAGTGTTTGATTCAGTAGGTGTAGGTGGAGACAAAAGAATCTGCATTTCTAAAAAGTTCCCATCTGATGCTGACACTTTGGAAGCCACACTTTGAAACCTACTGTCTGTATAAACTGCTAAATCTCCTACAGGTTGATTGCTAATTAATCGAGATTAGACATCATCTATTTCTTAATCATGAGACTTATATTGCTCACCACTATCCTTGGATGAGTGTAACCTCTCCTCTGCTCCTTCTGTTACCACAGAAGTGCCTATCCTCACATGTGCTGTTATAACTATTGATGTGTTCTAAAATGTACTGTGTGGATGACCCCAGCATGTCAACTAATTCTTCTAAAGGCTCCAGTACACAGCCCTACTTGTCACACCTGCCTTAGTCTGAATATAAGACAGTTAACATTTTTTGGAGGGTGAGGGAGTGGGAAGTTCTCAGATACCAACTCTACTGTCATCAAGCCTGCAAAGCATTGCCCTTGAAGCAGCTGCTAATTGCAGTGCTCCCTCTGACATTACTACTCTAATTGCTTCCATTCAACCCCCTACTGCTTCTTAGCTCCCAGGCTGCTTCTTCATGGCCAGATAACTTTATGGGCACTGTGTCCTCTTTTCAAAGTTACTCTTGGTCTGCCAGTGATGATTTATGGGGTCAATGCAATATTGGTTAAGCAGTAACAGGCGATAGAGAGCAAACAGATTTAACATCCAATTCTGATGCTATCTCTGGTTTTGAAGAAAGGTGAACAAAAAAAAAAGGATTTTGAAAAAAGTGAAATAATATTGCTTATTACTATATTTATTGCTAAAATTTTTTTTAAGCACTTAAGCAAACCTGTTTGTGATCAAACTATAGCAGGTTGTTAGGTCATATTAAGCTTAATGCACCATTAAGGAAAGAGGCTTGGTTTCTAACTGTGCTTTTAAAATAGTTTTCTTGCATTTCATTTTCTTGTTAGGAAATTTTACAATAGCTCCCCAGCCCATTACCACACCATAAGACCAAGGTATATGATGATGTAAGTATTAATATATTTAGATAGAAACTGGTTTGAAAGGTTTGATTCTTGCTGAAAAGACTTTTTTTTTTTTTTCCTGGAGCTTTCAGGCTAGAGAACCAGATTCAACGGACAACAGAAAGTGTCCTCTACTCTCTTCTGTTGAATAGCAAGAAGGAACGAGCAATGGGCTTTGGCCAGAAATAGACCAAAGGGAAAGAAGTAGCTATATTTTAAATGATATCTCTAACTTATAACTTTTATAAACGGGATGTCAATTCTGACTTTTTATAGTAGAGAATAAAAGAAAAAGCAGATCCTGGGGTCCCAGTTTCCTCTGCCCTCTCTTATGATACCTTTAAAAAAATATCCAGAAAAATTCAGGAGCAGCAGCTATGGAAATAATGGCTATTTATTTCCATTTAGAAATTATCTTAATTTACCTACCATAAACCTTTTTTAATCTACAAATTATAAGTTCATCCATTTTTTTTATCTTCATTGAAGACAGGTTTTTCATTGCTTTTAGAGAGAGGAAGGAAGAGAAAGACATCAGTATGAGAGAGAAACATGTCTGGCAGCCTTCTTGAACCCTCTCTGAGCAGGGATGGAACCTGCAACCTGAATATGTGCCCCAGCTGGGAATCAAACTGGTAAGTTTTCATTTTACAGGATGACGCTCCAACCAACTGAGCCACACCAGCCAGGAAAAAGTCATCCAATTAGGTACATAATTTAATGGTTTTCAGTATGTTCACAGATACATGCAATATGACCAGTATCAATTTTACAATATTTTCATTTCAAAAAGAAACTCCATACCCCTTTGTTGTCCCATCCCCACCCCTAAACAATCAGTAATCTACCTCTCTCTCTACAGATCTGACTATGCTGAATTTTACATAAATGAAATAATATGTGGTCTTTTGTTACTGGATTCATTCACTTAGAATAATGTTTTCAATGTGCAATGATTTTTCAGCATGCATAGGCATTTTATTCATTTTTATGGCTGAATGATGTTCCACTGTATGGATATATCACATTTTGTTTATCCACTCATCCACTGATGGACATGTGGGTTGTTTCCACATTTTAGCTCTTATGAATAGTGCTGCTACAAGCATTTGTGTACAAGGTTTTGTGCAGACATGTTTTCAATTCTCTTAGGTATATACGTAGGAGTGGAATTGCTTAAACTCTTTGTTTAAGCATTCGAGAAACTGTCAGACTGTTCTCCAAATTGGCTACATTAGCTTATATTTGCAACCAGCATATATTAGAGGTTGATCCAATTTCTCATCATCCTCACTAACACATTTTATTTTCTGACTGATTCTACCCATTTCTGTGTTCAAGTGGCATTTCATCGAGGTTTTGGTTTGCATTTCTATGGTAATTAAAGATGTATGCATTGACTATTTGCATGTTTTCTTTGGAGAAAAGTCTATTTGGATAAATGTTTTAAAATTTGATACTGTCTTTTCTAAGATTTTTAAAATTTTATTTTTGGAGAAAGGGGAATGGGAGGGAGAAAAGAGAAGGAGAGAAGCATCAATGTGTGGCTGCCTCTCGAGTGCCCCAAACTGGGGACCTGGCCTGCGACCTAGGCATGTTTCCTGACTGAGAATTGAACCAGCGCCCTTTGGTTCACAGGCTGGTGCTCAATCCACTGAGCCACACCAGTGGCTCTATTTAGATCTTTTGCCCATTTCCTAAGTGGATTATTCGTCTCATTATTAAGTTTAAAAAGTCCTTTATATATTCTGGTACAAATCCCTTATCATATACATGTTTTGCAAATATTTTCTTCTATTCTGTATAAGTCTTTTCACTTCCTTGATAGTGAGATTTAAATCAGAGAAGTTTTAAGTTTTTATGCAGTTCAATTTATTTTCTTTAGTTGGTTGTCCTTTACGGGTCAAATCTATGAATCCACTGTCAAATCTAACTTCATGAAAATGTACTCTTATGTTTCCTCCCAAGAGCTTTATTATTTTAGCTCTTTCATTACATCTGGGTCTTTGACACATTTTGAGCTAATTTTTGTATGTACACTGAAGTGTCCAATTTCAGTCTTTTGTTCATGAATATCCAGTTGTCACAGTACATTTGCTGAAAAGACACTTCTTTCCCTATTAAATTGTCTTGGCACCCTCGTGAAATACCAATTCACCATAGACAACTGTATTTCTGGGCTCCTACTTATAGGCATTGATCCATATATCTACCTTAGGTTGTACCATACTGTCTTGATTATCGTTTTGTATTAAGAAGAATTGTTCAATCTTGTTCTTCTTTGTCAAGATTATATCGCCTGTTCTGTACTATTATATTGTCTATACTTGCAGTTCCATGTTGACTTAAGGATGTCTCAACCAAATGCAATTACGCTGAATCAGCAGATCATTTGGGGGATTACTGCCATGTTAACGATATTACATCTTCTAATCCAATAACATGAAATCTTTGATTTCTTAGGAATCTTCCTTAATGTCTTTGAACACTGTTTTGTACTTTTCAGACTATAAATTTGGAATTTCCTTTGTTAAACTTATTCCTAAGTAGTTTATTTTTTTGTAATGAATATTTTATAATTCTAAATAGAATTCCTCTGATTTCCTTTTCAGATTGTTCACTGTAATTGTACAGAAATACAAGTAATTTTTGTATATTAATCCTGCAGTCTTGCTAAAATCATTTATTAGTTCTAATAGTTTTAAGTGGATTCTTTAGGATTTTTTATACACAAGATCATATTGTCTAAGAACATAGATCACACACTTTCCTGTTACTTTGTATGTCTCACAATTTTCAGTTAGAAACTGGACCTCCTAGATACTATATAACAAATCTGAGTAATGGGCACCCTCTGGGATTCACTGTTTACTTGCTCAATAACTGGCTGGGTTGTTTTAACGAAGTCTGTCCTCCCTCCCTTCCCTGCCTGCATCTTGAAGCCTCTGATCTTGCTCCTCAGGGAGCACAACTTTAGGAATGCTGACAGTCACGCTGCGATGACTGGTTTGGGCAGGGCTCTCTCTGACTCACTTCCCCCACATCAGAGTTACTATAAACTTCACTAATTGCCAGCTGATTCTTCTGCAGCAATACCTGGGGTAGCAGATGTTTCACAGGCTAATGTATCAAATGTGGGCTCATTTCAGTGAATAGTGGATAAAATCAGTGTTTAAAATTTGTTTTCATCTCAGGAAGGCTTCTCCCAGCTGTCACTCTCCCCCGTTTCTTCCTCCAGATCCCCAGGTCTCTTTGGCTTGCCTCCCTCTGTGCCATGTAGTCTCAGTGGTGTCCCACCCAAGGCTGAGCCTCCTGATCCAGGAGTAGGGGGCTGGTCATAAGTAGGAGGCTACCACTTCTCATCCCCACTGCCATGGAACTCAGTTCAATAATTAGTAGCTGGGGGCAGGATGAGTTCAGGCTGAGTCCTGCCTTGCCCTATGACAGCCCCGGGGACAAAGCCCTGACTTCTTGGCTACACTGGTACCCAGTGCCCAGTGGAATTGCCATCCCACTGAGTAGGAAGAAGAAACTAAAGTGGAAGGTCTAGTTAAACACCACAGACTCACTCACTTCTTAACCAAGATTAAGTAAATTTCTTAAATGATATTTCTTCATCTGTTTGATGTCCATAGCGCCATTTGCAGACTTTAATTAGTTGTCTGTTTTTCTTATTTTTCACCAATTTTATCAATTTTGAGCAGAGTCTCAAAGCTCCACATGCTATCATGTCAAAGGTGGAACACCAGGGATTTTATATCTAATAAGTTTGAATTGCACATCTTTTACCAACTGGAGAATATTTTTTAAATCAAGCATCAGAATTACAAGTATGACAGTGCAAGGGAGAAAATAGTAAGCACAGTGTATACTGATCCTGAAACCTTGCTGAACTCATTTATTAATTCTAACAATTTTTAGTAATTCCTAAGGAGACATGTTCCTTACATCTTAAGCCATAAGGCAAAGCTTAACACAGCCTAACATATACAGAAATCTTGTAACTGTGTGTGTGTGTGTGTGTGTGTGTGTGTGTTTTGAATTGTTAGATTAGGTGTTAGCATTAGAAATGAGCCCTTGGTAGCAAATACATAAACAGATATGCAGTACATCCAAAGAGAGGTAATATATGATGCATTTTAACATGCTTTTTCTTATTAATAATTTTCATTTCAACACTTTTTTAGACTCTACGATGCTAAGAAGTTTCACTTTAACACAGATAACTAGTTCTATGATTTTCTGTATATATTACTTTTTTAAGATTTTTATTTATTATTATTTTAAAGATTTTATTTATTATTTTTAGAGAGAAGGGAAAGAAGAGAGGCAGAGAAGGAGAGAGACATCAAAGTATGGTTGCCTTCCTCTTGCCCACCTCCAGCTATGGACCTGGCTGAAGACCTGGCTTGCAATCTGGTTATGTTGCCCTGGCTGAGAATCGAACCAGCAACCTTTGGGTTCACAGGTCAGCACCTTAGCCACTGAGCCACCAGCCAGGGTTAAGATTTTTATTTATTATTTTAGAGAGAGGGGAAGAGAAGGTTCCCTGGCTGGGAATTGGTACCTACCTACTGAGCCACCAGCCAGGGCTCTATATATTATTAACTCACAGGGGAAACAGCCAGAAATTCATATATCTTCAATACAAGTAAACCACTAGCCAACTTTTCAATTTATTGGCTCAATCTATCATTAAACCAATTTTCATTCTTTCAGAGGTAGACGTTAACCTTAACCCTGAAATGTAAACTAACTGCATCAATAATATAATTTCCATTAAGGGAGCAAATAACTTACTATGGTCTATATTTTGCTTCCCATAATGTTTCTAGTGTACATATTTGGAAACAAAATTCTTCAACGCTGCACTAATAAAATAGAAAACAGAATTAACAGTATTTTTATTTATCATGACCTCTTATTTCTCCTGCAACTTATACCTCTTAATAAAGTTTAGTGGTTTTTAGAATGAGAATACCACTTAGGCAGGATATTTAAGTTCTCTGAAATGTCATAGCTTTAATGACAAACATGATGACAGGATTATTTTTCCTTTAAAAATTATAACTGCTGGAGTACAATCCAAAATGGAGGCACAGATGACACATTGCATCTCCCTCCAAAACTAGCAACAGGTATATCTACCTCAAAACTAGAGACAATCAGAACCAACAAACAAAAGCTATAAAGAAGAAATACTCATCCAGATAGATAGGAGGGTGGAGCTGGGACAAAGGGGGATTTGTTTGGCAATGCAGTGGGACTGGGACGGTGGCTGACCAGCAGAAAGCATAGTCACAGTAGGAACTCCAGACCAGACCGCACAGCTCACAGTTCCAGCAACAGGGGGGAAATAAAGCCATATTGCTTCTGACTGAAAACCAGAGAGAATTGGGGTGGAAAATGAAACTGCTCATCTCTCAGCAGAGTCTGTATGCTTGGAGGCCCCCACAGTCCTAAAACGTCCATAGACCCACCCAGGGCAACAGCTAGAGAGGCAACAGTCCCACGTGGGAAGCAAGAGAAATGCCTGGAGTGCTGAGCAAGCAGCATTGTTCCTTCTCAGATCCCTCCCCCACGTACAGCACCACAATGTGGGGAAATGGGGTGCCTGTACTAATAAGTACCCAAGGCTCCGCCACTTACAATGTAACAGGTGCAACAGCTCTACCTAAGACACAGAGGCAAACACAGGAGCCTGTCAAGTTGAGGAGACAGAGAACTATGACTCACAAAAGGTAACATATCAGGATCCCAGTGGGCGAACTAAGTGATGAAGAAATAGCCAGCCTGAGAGAGACACAGTTTAAAACACTGGTAATAAAGATGCTCACACACATATATATGTATCACTGTTTCTTTTAGAATATAGCAAAATCACTTATATCATGCTAACGTTCAAGGCATGTTCAAATATGAAAGAAAAAAAATAAAGTGTGTCCTTCAAAATTATGAAATTACCTAGGCGGTAATGATACCAATATGTATTTTATATAAAAATAAATAAAGATTTAGAAACATCAAAAATAGAAGTGTTTATCTAAAGTGAGCCTTCAGTTTCTTGCTTCAAAGTAATTCTATTAGACTCCTATTCCACGTTTTGCCATACTCACAGGCTGTTAAAGCCTACACTTTAAAATGGACTTAAATTTTTATATTTTCATATGAACAAAGTCCATTCTTAGTGCTGTGTCTTAAAACTCTTTCATGTTAATGTATCAGTTTAACTTCCAATTATTTGCTCCAAAAGAAAAAGAATACATGGTTAATTAAATCCAAAAATCAAAGCCAAATGACCAAATTCTACCATTCAAATCATAGGGAAAAATCTAGTAGCAGCATCCTTTAACTTTTAATATTTTTCTTTAGCTAATCACCTATAATGTCAGGTCAGAAGTAAAACATAAAAGTGGGGTAGCCAAGGACACAAAGTTCCAATACAGTATTTAATCAAATGTCCATTCCATTATTCAGGAAAGAATGAAAATTTTAAATTTTACTTTTTGATAACTTTAATTCCCACAACTACTTTTTTAAAGATATAAAAATATGGAGCTTGGTCTATATTTATCTTTATGCACTACTAATTAAATCAGAAAGTGTTTCTGAATAATAGTATATGATCATCAACTTTGAAAGACATCTGTTTAATGGCTAAAGTCTAAAAGTGGTAATAAAATCTGCTAAAACCCAGGCATTAATTATTAAAGGAAGATGCATTTTTACAATATCAACACTGATATATTCTGTGGTGCTACCGATAAACTTCAGTTGAAATAGAAGTTGTTTTAAAAGAAGTTATTTTTTATAGATGCACCACTAGCTTTCACCTGATTGAGAGGCAGGGATAGTGATATTATTTCATTAATTAATAGACCATATCACTGCAGTTACTCCATGTATAAAGTATAAACACTAACTCCTATATTTTCAAGCTGTTTCGATTTTTGCACACTGATGAAAACATCTTGTTTTAATTATCTATATTTGACAAAAATTGTATATAGTATATATGAGGTGTACAATGTGGTGTTATATGTGTACACTTTGAAGTGATTAATGTAATCAAACTAACATAACCATCATCACAAATAGTTACCTTTTGTATGTGTTTCTAGAGTAAGGATGCTTGCGATTTAATCTTTGAGCAAATTTCAAGTATACATTTTTTATTAATTATAATCACCATGCTCTCTATTAGGTTTCCAAAGCCTAGTACTCCACACATAAGTGAGATTGTACAGTATTTGTCTTCCTGAGTCTGTCTTATTTCTCTTGGCATAATGTCCTTGTCCTTCAAGTTTATCTATGTTGTGGGAAAGGGCAGGATTTTTATTATTTTTTAAGATTGAATCCCTTCTGTTTATGGCCCCATTTTCTTTATTTATTCATTTGTCAATCAACAGAGGTTGATTTCATATTTTGGCTACTGTGAATAATGCTGCAATGAACATGAAGTTCAGATATCTTTTTGAGATACTGATTTCATTTCATTTGGATATGTATCCAGATGTAGGAAAGCTACACTAATGGTAGTTCTTTTTATTGTCTTTTGAGAATCTCCATCCTGTTTCACATTGTACCAATTTATATCTGAACTAAAAGTGCGTAAGGGCTTCCTTTCGCCACATCTTACCAATACTCATTATCTTTTATCTTTTTTTGATAACAGTATCCTAACATGTGTGAGGTAATATCTCCTTGTGGTTTTGATCTGCATTTTTCTGACCACTGATGACACTGAGCATCTTTTCATGTACCTGTTGGCCATCTGTATGTCTTCTTTGGAAAAATGTCTATTCAGGTCATCTGTCCATTTTTTAATAGATTTGGGTTTTTTTTAGGTTGTACTATATGAGTTCCTTATATATTTTGGATTTTAACCCCTTATCAGATATTTACTTTGCAAATATTTTCTCCCATTCTGTAAGTTACCTTTTCACTTTGTTGATGGTTTCCTTTGACATGAAAAAACATTTTAGTTTGATGTAGTCCCATCTGGTTACTTTTCCTTTTGTTGCCTAAGCTTTTGGTGGCAATTCCAAGAAAATCAAGACTATTCTCAATAAGGTTTTCCCATTTTCTGCAAGGAAGTTTATTTTTACAGTGTGACACTTGTCTTTCATTCACTTCAAGTTTTGGTTGTGTGTGTGTGCATGTATAGAGTAATATATAAGGGTCTAATTACATTCTTGCACATGTGGCTATCTAGTTTTCTAATATCATTTACTGAATAGATTATCATTTTCTCATTGCATATTATTGGTATCTTTGTCAAAAATTGTGTTGACTATATCAAGGCTGTCCATTCAGCTCTATTGGTCTATGTTGTATCTTACTTTTATGCCATTCCAAAAAAGTTTTGATTACTATAGCTTTAATATAGGTTGAAGTCAGGAAGCTTTGTTCTTCTTGCTCATAGCTATTTGGGGTCTTATGTGGTTACATGAAAATTAAGTTTGATTTTTTTTCTCTTTCTGTGAAAAATACCATAGCATTATATAAGAGAATGCATTGAATCCATAGATGGCTTTGGGTAAATGGGCATTTTAACAATATCAATTCTTCTAATTGATGAAGACTGAATACCTATTTGTTAATATATGCCTAAGTATTTTATTCTGTTTTTTTTCTTTTTTGCTATTGGTAATGAGATTGTTTTAATGCCATTTCATAGAAGTTGTTGTTTGTACACAGAAGTCTGGCTAATGTGAATCACATTTGTATCTCCGCATTGATGAATATATATTGGGTATTTTTCCAAGGCTATAACCTAAAAATGATTAATTAAATGATTGCCCATTTTTAAATAAATCCCCCATATCTTCCCCTCTCAAAAAAGTAAGAGAATTATAAATGAATTTTGAAATATTTATAGATTTAGGGCTCTTGGCAGGTAATCTAATAAAAATGTTCACTTCCTAAAGAAGTGAACTAAACTAGGGTAGGGAAATGACTTGTTTCAAATGACAGGACATCCAAAATAAAGCAGATGCCAGAACTGAGAATATCTGCCTCTCTATGTCATGCTCTGTCCTCTAAAGTTACATCTTTCTTTGTAAAGCAGATAAACTCAAACTATTGCTATTTAGGGCTAAATGATCCACTGTAAAAGGTTGCTTTGGGTATTGCAGAATGTCTAGCAGTAACCCTGCCCTGTATCCACTAGCTGCCAGTTGTATTCCTTCCCTGAGTGTGCCAATCAAAAATAATTCTAGAAATTGTCAAAAATTTCCTTAGATGGTACAAAATCTTTCACAATTGCAACCACTACTTTAAAACGAATGAAGCTAAAGTTTCAGACAAAGCCTTAAAACAGTAATAGTCAAGAAAAAAAAATATATATATATATGAATTTGATTCCTCTCCATTTCATATATATATATATATATATATATATAT
The DNA here is from genome assembly GCA_004026585.1 of Noctilio leporinus. Lineage (NCBI taxonomy): Eukaryota > Metazoa > Chordata > Mammalia > Chiroptera > Noctilionidae > Noctilio > Noctilio leporinus. Next base: position 292,282 of record PVIW01001278.1, on the reverse strand, counting down.
ATATATATATGGTTATATGAATACAGTACTATACTGATTGCACATTGTTCCTTCACAGCCCTAGCATACTGACAAGACAGTAAATAAGCTGTTTGGTATGGCATTATTTCAAAACTGTCAGAGGGAAAAATGTCCTCAATATTTAATTATGTGCAACTTCTTGATTTCCAAAAAGGCATAAAATTGCCAAAATATTGAACTTAAAAGTCATATTGCAACTTCTTACTAAGTGTTGAAATGGCAAATGAACAGAGAGCTGAAGTGGTGTGGTTTCTCCTTCATGCACCATTTGAATTGCTCTCAATTTTCATTTGCATCCCACACATGAGATTTCTTGCATCTGATGACAAAAACTTAAAATTTCCGGCTGTGACTGGAGTGGACAGAAGTCTGCCATAGCAAAAATGGTTGCAAATGGTCACTACACAAGCATCTATTTTTAGTTAATTATTTTCATTCCAGAGAAGAAATTGGAACCTTACTTTCTTCATATGAAGCCTTAAGTTAACTCTATTAATTTTTTTACCTTATCTTATTATTATCCTGAACATCTCTAAAGAATGCAAATATAAGAATGTTGGATAAATAACATGATTATTTCAATTTAAAAGGATTTTGGTAACTATAAGTAAATAGCATCTTTCGTATAGCAGATTGACAGTAAAATATTAACTGGCTGTGTGGTTGCATTTAAACCAAAATTATTAGGGAAAATAAATTATAAATTTATATTTTACCATTAAAATTGCAAAAATCCTAAACTGTTTTATTTTTTATTCATATTCCCTTATGAACCTGCTGCACAAAAAAATAAAACTTTGTTGAGGATTATATAACAAGCCAGGTCTCCAGCCAGGTCCATGGCTGGAGGCAGGTGAAAGGTAACCATACACTGATGTCTCTCTCCCTCTCTGCCTCTATCCTTTCCCCTCTCTCTAAAAAATAAGAAATAAAAATCTTTAAATAAATGATAGCATCATTGATGTACCTAAAGAGCTGACAAACTAGTAATGGTAATAAGCTCTAAATACAGATGTCTGTAAAATGAGCCAAAATATGCTCAGTTCCAAAAGAAAGATTGATATAGATGGAGAAAGTTCTGAGGAGAAAAAACTTATTAATCTGTATTCTTTGTACCAGGGGACAGATTAAGGAAGTCTCCTTGGGGCAATGCTCATTTTATCTAGGTTATAACAAATAAATAGAATTTTGACAGAGGATTTTTAAGAGCAAATTACATTTTATGCATTAGCAATGCATAAGCAAAAGTACCTTCATGGAAAACCCAGTCTTTCTCTCCACACATGATACAGCAACATAAACCTTTTTCTGTTTTGTTTTGTTTTTTCATTTCTTGAGTACTCGTCTTTACTAAAGGTTAGAGATTGGATATGAGAAGAAAGTAGACACTATTACATTTTAGCATCTAATAGCTTTTGGACCACTGTATTACCTCAACAGTGGGCTAATGATACCATTAAAATTGAATGCACCAGGCATACCTATGTGTTAGGATAATCAGGTGCTAATCATACTAGTTTACTGCTTTCCTGTTAGATTTTAAAGCTACCATCAGTTTATAAGAAACATTGAATAATAAGCGTATATGGTAGTTTTAGAAATATTTTTGTTATACACTGTGGTTAGGAAAATTAGTTAATTCCATCATGTTTCTTTTAGCTGGAGCCATATTAAATAACAAAAGAAACATCTTCTAACACTTGGACTTCTGTGAGCTACATAAAGTCCTCCCCACTGACTACATCCCCACCAGTTAGTTGTAGGCTGCAAATAGTTTTACCAATAATGTGAAGATTCTTATTTTAGACTCTGGATCACACACACACACACACACACACACACACACACACACACATATATTTCTGAGGTATCAGTTGTGATTTCCCCTCTTTCAGTTCTGATTCTGTTTATTTGGGTTCTCTCTCTCTTTTTCTTTCTTTCTTTCTTTTTTTTTTTTAAGATTTTATTTCATTATTTTTTGAAAGAGGGGAAGGGAGAGAGGCAGAGAGGGAGAGAAACATCAATGTATGGTTGCCTTTCACCTGCCTCCAGCCATGGACCTGGCTGGAGACCTGGCTTGCAACCAGGTTATATGCCCTGGCTGGGGAATCGAACCAATGACCTTTGGGTTCACAGGCCAACACTTTATCCACTGTGCCACCAGCCAGGGCCAGATGCTCTCTTTAATCAGTTAGTATTACTTAATCATCTTTTTTTTCCTACTGGCTGGCCCATAGTCAATGAATTTTCTAGAATTCTAGAAAAATGATGATCTCTGAGACAAACATTCTTGGGTTCATTCATGGAATTAATGGTTTATTACACTTATTCAACACTCCAATGGAGGAAGACCTTTCTTGGAAGGGAGACCACCAAGTGGGAAATCTAAGAACTATATATTAATAGTATGAAAGTTAGAAACTTTCTGTATTACTGTAAACTGTATTCTGTATTCTGTATTCTGTAAACTGTCTGTATTACTTGCCCTAGGCTGCCCTACAAAATAACATAAATTGGGTAGCTTAAAAATAAATGTATTTGTAACTGTTCTAGAGGCTAGAAGTCCAAGATCATTGTGGTTGCAGGTTTGGTTGCTTCTGAGGCCTCTCCCCTTGGCTTTTCGTGTGTCCCTACACGATTGCTCCTCAGTCTGCGTAGCTCTTCTCATTGACACTGGTCATCTGAACTAGAGCCCATACTAATGGCCCCTTTTTAACTTAATGACATTTTTAAAGGCCCTATCTCCTATTACAGTCTCATTGAAGGGTACTGGTAGTTTGAACTTCAATATATGAATGTTGGGAGGAGGAGGGACACAATTTATCTCAATTGATTTTCTTAATTTCTAACTGTACTGTTATCTTAATATTTCTCTATTTTAAACTCTTGGAATTAATGCAGATATATATATTTTGCTTTGTTTCTCCTGAATTTACTTACCATATTAGATTTTTTAAGTAGGTTTAAAAAATACTAATTCTTAAATCAGAAATGGTATGTTCAGAGGAATGATAATAATTCTCCAAAACTTTTTCAAGAATGAGATTCTCAAAGCATTTCATAAACACTACCTATCTAAATGGCTTTCTAAAATACCTGAATTATATTTTTCTCTGCTTTTGGACCTAATATTAAATTTTCCCAAGTATCAAAAATAAATCACAGAATATGAATACACATATTTTCTTAATTATTCTTTTTTCTTATTAATTCTAACAAAAAATCCCTTTTCCAATAAGAATAAAACTTTGTTTATATCCAAGGCCTTAAAAAATGAGTGCTTTCTGTGCTTTAATATTGTCAAATATATGGAACAATAAAAGAATAGTAGTGTTTGCCCAGGAGCAAATGTTTTTAAGGCTATAAAGAAAATTCAATATGAGACAACAAATTTGTCCAAGTAGTATTTAAGGAATAGAAATAGCTAGTTATTTTTAAATGCTCCTGCTAGATATTGTATCCTAATTTGTGCTTTCTCATCTTGGGAGCTACTCAAGTTTCACTATGAACATAAAACAAAAGCTAAAATAGGAAACAGCTCAAACTCTAAATACCAATTACAGAAAAGCAAGACAAAGAAGGCTTTTTATTACAAAAAATGCACTTGTTTACTTTTTTTTTTTGCCAGATAACCATGCCATCTTTTTTAAAAGAATCAATTTGTAATTTGCTTAATTTTCCTTTATCTGATCATATTCTGAACATCAAAAAATTAGGAAAGAATTATTATCTATCTACAAATGAATGTATCTTTATATGCACAGGTATCACATTTGTTAACATCAGATAAAACATATGATTAAATTTTCAAAAAAGCATCATATATAGTTCCGACCTTAAGTCCAATACATTACATTAGAAATTAAGATGTTAAAAATAACTTCCTTCATATCTTTCATAGTCCAATGAATACTGGATAATTTTGAAGATGCTGGCACTATCTTTTACACTATCTTAGTCAATCTGATTTGCCTATTGAGTTCAAAATCTATTTCCCTTGGCTTTCATATGAATGATGACAGGGAGGCCACCAGAAAAATGTATAATATATATAAATAAATGATTGTAATCTTGCACTTTTTATCACAAATATTAGCAATTCCCACTTATTGAGAGTTTACTATTTTCAGGTACTATATTAATGCTCATGGTCATATATAATCCACAAAAATCCTTTGAGGAAATATTTCACTCCATATAAATAAAAGGTAGAGAATTTAAATTAATTTTCTATATGAATATAAGAATAACTGGCAGTTCTAGGACATAAACTCTGGTTTGTCTCACTTCCATCCACTTCCCCAAAGAATACACACACGAACACATACACCTCAAGGAACCCACCCACCTAAGGGTTGTTGCAGGAACTAAATGAACAGTCTTAGATAATCACAGGAATAGAAGCAATTAAAATATTTTCTTCTTTTTCCCCTCCATTTCCCACTAATACAGCAGGTAATCTGGCAAATTTATTTGATGTTTTCTAAAAGCAAAGCAGTAATCACCAAAGATGATAGCTAAGTAACTGACTGGAAGAATATCCTAGAAATATAATTATGAGCTTCTGAAATATTCTGGGATTCTCATTGGCTCTTTTACTTATTATGATAGATTTTACATTTTCTAGACCTTTTATTCTAATCCTACTCATGATTTAAAGAGTACAGTATTATAAAAATTCACATATTCCTTTCAACATTTTCAAATGACAGCTGAGAAAACCTCAGATTGTCATCTGAGATGACTATCATCCACTTACTTGACATTTAGCATGTGTTTACCTATATTTTAATAACACATTTCTTACATTATATTTGTACAGTTTGGAAGGTTATGTATTCTGCATGGAAGCTTTAGGACAGGTGCCTTAGTCATGGTTGGCTGTCTTCCCAAATGACAATGATGCATCCTTTTGTATTTTGATCTAGCTGACTTAGCCACCTACTGCTGACTTCTCACTTTCTCCATTTCTCCTGGAGTCAGTAAGTTTACCTCTTAAGGAAAATAAAGAAAATGACAGCTTGCTCTGTCATTCTCTGTTACTTTAATGACCCCAGCAGTGAAGATATGAATGATGAAAGATTTAATGTGTGAAAGGTAAATTCACTGACCTCATATAGCATGGTAAAAAGGCACTTTGTATTTTCATAATATGATGTAAGAGTGTTATATTGTATTAGTATAACAAAGTAAGATTAACTGGTCTCTCCTCAGCTTATTGCTAAAAGATGGTACAAAAATTCTGGTCCCCATTTGTTAGATAGAACAAAGGTCTCAAGTCTGGCCCTTTCTAACTAAATGTTATTCTTACTAAATATTAAAATGTAGCAGATCAGCTATAAGCAGGGTGAACCTGACAGGAATTCAACTGGATAAATGAAGCCAACTGCAAAGAAGAAATCCATATGTAATTGACCAAATAGTGTATATAAATAGTGATTAATCCTCCTATCAGGGAGATAAGAGCTTTAGATATGAATCTACTGTCTCCTTTTCTTGCTTCAAGTAAATTAAACTACTTTCCAACACCACATATTCATTCTTGAATAAAACACCCCAAGTGGCAACCCCTTGTGTTAAGTAAAACTTTCTCTCCTACCTTCCCTCCATGTCTAAGGTTATTTTGTTCATATAACCTTTCCCCTGACAACCCACATATAAATCTCTTTCCCAAAGCTCAGACTTTTTCTATTCCCAGTCTATGCTAAAGGATTAATTGTTAGTATTTTGCGGTAGTTGAGGGATTGAGTTCTGGAATGAGACAATCTGTGTCTAAAACCTAGTTCAAAAGAATATTAATTCACTTTCCAGTACTTCAACTTTAACTCTTCTGTAAAATGGGGATAAACATAACAGAAAACCATTAGTGCACCCTTATTTTTATAACATCTTTGAAATGTTTATTGTTTTATGTGAGCGAGGAAGGGGCAAAGAGAAATATCAACGTGAGAGAGAAACATTTATAGACTGGCCCCATACACATCCCGGCTGCGGACTGAAGCAGCAACTCTGCATTGTGCCCTAACTGGGAATAGAATCTCCAGTCTTCTGGTGCATGGAATGATGCTCCAACCAACTGAGCCACACAGGCCTGTGCCAGAAATACATTTGTAAAGAGTAAATACTTATTAAACAATTTACAACATTACCTGGCATAAAAAAAACTCAACAATGTAAGATGCTATTATTATTGCTACTATCAATCTGTTTAGCATTTATTCTTGGCTTCATACACTACAGTTTACTTTTATTCCTTGATCTTAAGCATTATTGCAACAAGAAAAATAAAGTTTCTAGGAATAAATTTAACCAAGGAGGTTAAAGACCTATACTCAGTAAACTATAGAACAATGAAGAAAGAAATTAAGGAATATACAAATAAATGGAAGCAAATATAGTGTTCATGAGTTGGAAGAATTAACATCATTAAATGTCCATGCTACCCAAAGCAATCTATAGATTCCACATAATTACTATTAAAATACCAATGGGATATTTCACAGATCTGGAACAAATATTTCAAAAATGTATATGGAACCAAAAAAGACCCCAAATAACCTCAACAGTCCTGAAAAAGGCTAACAAAGCAGAAGGGATCACAATACCCAGTATCAAACTATATTACAAGGTCTCTGTAATCAAAACAGTCTGGTACTGGCATAAGAACCATAGATCAATGGAACAAAAAAGAACAAGAAATAAACCAATGTCTCTGTGGCCAACTAATATTTGAAAATAGGGCACAAGCACACAATGGAGTAAAATGAGCCTCTTCAATAAACGTTGTTAAGATAAGTGGACTGGTACATGCAAAAAAAATGAAACTAGACCATCAGCTTACACCATACACCAGAACAAACTAAAAATGAATAAAAGATTTAAATGTAAGTCATGATACCATAAAAGGCCTAGAGGGAAAGATAGGCAGGGAAATTTCAGATATCCCACACAGCAATATTTTTGCCAATTTATCTCCTAGGGCAAGGGAAATAAAGGAACAAATAAACAAATAGGACTACATCAATCTGAAGAGCTGCTGCACAGGCTAAAGAAACTATTATCAAAAATGAACAGGGAACACACAGTCTAGGAGAACATTTTTGCCAATGATATATTAGGTAAGGGTTTGATCTCTAAAATATACATAGAGAGAACAGCAGGAAGACAGACAATCCAATTTAAAAATGGGCAAAGGGCCTGAATAGACACTTCTCTGAGGACATATAGATGGCCCACAGATATGTGAAAAAATGTTCAACATCACTAGCCATCAGACAGATGCAAATTAAAATCACAATGAGATACCACTTCACACCTGTCAGAATGGCCATCACTAATAAATCAACAAACAACAAGTGCTGGTAAAGATGTGGAGAAAAGAGAACCCTAGTGCACTGTTGGTGGAAATGCAGACTGGTGCAGCCACTGTGAAAAAGAGTATGGAATTTCTTAAAAAACTAAAAACGGAACTGCCTTTTGACCCAGCAATTCCAATGCTGGAATATACCCCAAGAATCCTAAGTGAAAGACCTCAATGTGAAAACGCAACAACTGTGTAATTCCAATTGTGTGATAGTTTAGAAAAGGCACAACTATAGAGACAATAAAAAGATTAGTGGCTGCTTGGGTTTAGAAGGAGGGGAGATTAATAAGTGAAGCACAGAGGATTTTTAGGGCAGTCAAATTCTCTGTATAATATCATAATGACATGTTACATTTTTCCAAAACTATAGAACATACAACACCAATGTTAAACAGTAATTCAAAGTATGAACTCTGGGGCATAACAAGTGAACCACCACTCTCATGTGCTAGCTATGTAGATGGCAGGTATTCATGTGCATAGGGACAAGAATATGGGAAAGCTCTCTACCATCTCATTTTTCCTGTGAACGTTCAACTGCTCTATAAAAAGAAAGGCAATAAAAATAAAAACAAACAAATACAGCCTCTAAAGTTAGAAACATTGGGAATCCAAAACTACCTTTACTACTTCCTAGCAATTTGGGCTCAGGTGTTAACTCCTCTAAGAGAGAACATTCATAGTCTGATTTAGAAAAATACTGATATTTTTAAAACTGTATGCATGCTACATGTTCATCACAATGTCTCTAATGCTTTTATTGCAAACTCATATTTGTAAACTATTTATTGACTATCCCACTGGGGGTCGAAATAAATGACCAGGGCCATGCACTAAAGGCTGATCATTTCACCTGCTGTGCTTCCTATGATCTAATTTGTCCAATACTATACAGCTGTCAGCTATAAATAGGAATTATCTTGACTTTTCCCTCAACCTCACTGGACATGATTTTACCATGTAATTAGGTTTACATTCTAACATGCCTCTCCTTGTACTTTTGTGTATTGTTTATCTCTCATTTAGTTTACTGTATTATCCCACGTATTGAAGACTTGACCTTCAGTTTAACATTCTTACTTCCTACTTATTCTTTCCACTGCTGATTTTTTAAGGTAAATAATGTGCTACTTCTAATTTTTAAGTTGGGATCACATTGCTATCCAGAAAAGTCCTGAATGGCATTTTCTTTCTTTCTTTCTTTCTTTTTTTTTTTTTTTTTGAGAGGGAAATCTTTATAAAACTATGGAACGCTTCACGAATTTGCGTGTCATCCTTGCGCAGGGGCCATGCTAATCTTCTCTGTATCGTTCTAATTTTAGTATATGTGCTGCTGAAGTGAGCACCTGAATGGCATTTTCCCCAATAAAATGTAGATGGTCGTTTATGGTGTGGTCTTCCTATCTTGATCTCTTCTGCCAGCATCACAAATTTATGTCATTATTATTCAGACATTTCAGCTTGCCTGATGTTTTTTTGTAGATTGTTTACTCTTCCAAGCCATTTTGTTTTTCTGAAGCATACTTCATGTACTGTCTCATCTGAATTTTTTTTCTTATCCTCTGTGAGTTAAGCTTCACCAAATCATTTCGCTTCTCAGCCTGCTGACATGATATGCCTTGCTGTATCTTCACCATCTCTGTAAACCATTCCACTATGACACACTTTTGTTTTCCTGTCTTGCAAACTGGATACAAGCAACTTGACATCAAGGGTTATGTTGAAATCAAACCAACATCCTAACAACTAGCAAGTCACTAGACAATAAAATGTGCTTATTTATTATCTGTGAATATTGAAAAAAAAGAAGGAAGGAAAGAACAGATGAAGGAAAGCATGGAAGGAACAATGGTGGTAAGTTAGACACAATGGAAGGAGAAAGGAATAGAGATAAATTAGAGCAGATGTTATTTTGGTAAGATTATTAAACAAATAGAAAGTAAAACATTTAGTGAGTTTCACAGAAAAATAAGGAATTAAGCTATGTTTTAGAGTTATCTGAGTATGTATTGTCATCTAGGAATTCATTCTAAATCCACCCAGTCATTCTGAGTTTTCAATAACACTGTTTTTATTTTTCAGTATAAGTATTCCCTACACTGCAATAATAGTGTGATATTTTATTTCATTGATTATAAGGTGACATCTATTTTAAGATTATAATACTTGAACATGTTCATGAAAAACTACGAAATATTACAAGGTACATCTTCACTTCAGAAGTGTTAAAATGTGGAAAACAATGTAGTGTCTATGAAATTGAAGGTGTAAAGTGACACAACTCTTACGGAACATTTTTTTTGTACTCCAAAGGGAAAGAGAAGCATTTAGCATTGCTTTGAAACCTGGAGTCTGCAAATACCAATTAAAGAAGCACAGAATAATTTTAATTTGGGTCTAAAGTTATCAGTAGTTACTGCCAAGAGAGAAATATGATACTTTCCATGCCTCAGAGGGCCTACAAAACATTCTGAATTCAGTTAAATTATTTTAGCTACAAAGATAAGAGAAAATTTTCTATCATAGGCAATGGCCCATTCTTAGGAGCTCTCTTATGCAAACAGGTTTGCCATAAAACCAAGTCCTGGAAATGTTCTTATGCAATATACAGCTCACCTTAATACTTCAAATCCAACCAAGCTTCTATAGATAAGTTTTCTTTCATTTTCGCTTTCAAAGACTGGCGTTATCCATGCCCAAATATAGTTATTATTTCACAAGTATATTCTTCAATATTATACTATTGTTTGAAAAACTTGTTTGATTACTAAAATAGATAGACATTTTAAAACAAACTGAAATGAAAGATACTAGTTCTACGGTGAGATTCAGGAAATCAATGCAAGTTTTAAGCCAGGTGCAAAAGGATCAAATGCTGAAAAAAAAATACTCTCATGTGACTAAAGAGAGATATCCATATCAAATTTACATAATAGCTCATCAGCAAGTGACCCAAAACTGAGCACAACTTTAATATTAGTAATCGCAAGGCAAGTGTGCACTAAAGTAGAAGGAGTGAATGGAGCCATGAATGGAGCTAAGTGCAGTTATTTATGCCCAGGGAACTAATGGAGGCCATGAAGTTTGTCTTACATATGTTCTACCCAGCATGTTCTCCATGAACTTTTGAACTTTTCACCCATTGCCTGAACTTTAATCCCTACTCACCATGACAGCCAGACCATCTGCATTTCTTACTTTGAAAGGAGCCTACCCATTTTGCCCACCAATATCTTTCATTCTCATGTTGGGCTCAATGATTTCCTATTAATTTAGCCAGAATCCTTCATTTGTCTAAAGACGACTAGACTGAGGATGGTACACGCAGCCCTAGCTCTATGAGCCTGCCTTTGTTTGTTCTCTCCAGAGTACAATTAGGCTGTTACCTGAATCTGTGCCCTGATTGCAATCTTTCCTTGGCTCAAATAAATGCCTTTTTAAAGTGTATATTGTTAATGAGAAGCAATTTCCTTCCCAGGAATTTAATTCTGTTGACTTGGTTGACCAACTTCACAGGTAGGTACCTTAGTTCAAATAAAATTTATATGTGCCAACCATAGCAGAGTATGTATAAATTTACAAATCTAAAAATTCTTGTTTCTAACTCCAATTCCATAGTTAATTTTAAAAAGTAGTATCTTGTATATTTTTATTCGCTTAAGGAACTAAATCAGAACCATCCTAGTTGTAAATTCAATCCTCCAGCACCTGAAAATCTCCCGAAGGGTAGACATACTTATTGCATTACCATCGTAACTTCATAAATAGGAGAGAGAATGCTTTTGATACCAAAAACTTTGACTAGTTTTTATACTACGTTTTTGCAACCTCACAAATAGTCCTAAAACATATTCAAACCCTATAGAGCCACATTGATTGTGGGGGAAAAAAAGAAAAGGAAAGGAAAACAAAACAACAAAATAGGTCACCTTCCTAACCATCGGGTGATAAGAAAATGTAGAGAAGAAAGTGCCTAGAGAATTTTAGAAGGAGACCTCTAATGACCTATGACATTCCAGCACAATCGCTACAGGCTTTGTGGAAAAAATAAATTTAAAATGACCTTTTATTTTGGGAGGATATTAAGGGAGCCTTCTGAAGAACTGATTTTAACCCAAACTCAATCAGCTTAATTTATTACTTTGTCTATTATCCCCAATATTACATTCCCATTGTGCGTGTGGGCCTTTTATGATTGTCTCCATCAGCTGGATGCTATTTGGGTCTGTGTTTGAAAGGCATCGTTAGCTAAGCTGTCAAAGTCGATCATTTGCAGAGATAAAGATAAAGGCTGTCCGTATTTGTGAATATGCTTTTGTATTTGCAAATTTTCTAGAAAACCAGGACAATATTGTGGAATATTTTTTAAATGTGTGGGGGGCTAAGTAATATTTCGTTTTACTCACAGATTTGATTTTATACAATAAGAAAAAATTCTTGGGTAAAAATAGGAAGATAATTCAAAGTAAATAAAAGAACTCTAATTTAAATCCAGACCAATTATACACATGCTACTATTCTTTTTAGAAATTTAGTCATGTAAATGCTTCCAGTCATGTGGGAAGATAACTTGGCTTCTCTCTTGGGCAAGCACAATGGTTTGCATCAGCACAGACATTTTAATACAATAGTTTATAGGCAACTTATATTTGTTTTCTTGATCCAAGCAATTTAGCAGTATTTTTCAAAGTATGGGGCCTCTGAATCAGAATTACTTAAGAGTGTTGATTAAAAATCTAGGTTTCTGGGCCTTACACTGCAGATTGAATCTCAATCACTTTTTAGAGTATACTAGATATTATTAATTATATTCATCTTGCCTTTCCACACTCTTACCCTGAGATCTTTACAACCAATAAAATCTGAGAGCCACTGCATTAAAACAAATGTATGTTTCCTCCCGGAAATGCTAACTCCACATTTTCAAGAAGAAAGGGTATGATTTCCACACTGAAGGATAGAAAATAAACTCAGACCTTTCAAATCTTAGGATTTAAATGAAGTCACACTCAAATATTTTTAGAAAACACATATGTATTTTTATGTATAATTGCCCTAAATCAAATACTAAGTATCAAGTTAATCAATCATTCCCTACATAGGATGAGAATAAAAACGCACCTCTCCTTACAATTGTTCAGTGGCCTAAAATAACCACCAAGCCACTACCACTTCGACATTTAACTCGTGAATACACTTATATACCACCCCTATCTGCGTGTATTGCCTGAGGTTATTCTCAATAGCCTAACAGATAATTTTAACCTCCAAAAACTGCATGTGTAGACCTTAGAACTATAGAGATTAACATTGAAAGAAAGTTTAAGAATCATCAATCCAGTCACCTGATTTCACAAAGTTGAACTCAAAGATAGTAACACTAGAGTAAGTAAGAAGCCAGAGTTTTTTCTGTTGAATATTTTACTCTTTACTACTGTCTAAACCACAAAACCTCCTTACATTATTTTCTTATATGTTTCTTAAATAATAAAGTTTCTCTGTCAACAACTTTTAATTGCTCGTTTGGGCTACTACAACTAATCTCCCTCATGTCTATTTTTTTTTAAAGATTTTATTTATTATTTTTAGAGAGAGGGGAAGGGGAGAGAAGCAGAGAGGGAGTGAGACATCAATGTATGATTGCCTTTCACCTGCCTCCAGCTACAGAGCTGGCTGGAGACCTGGCTTGCAACCTGGTTATGTGCCCTGGCTGGGAATTGAACCAGCAACCTTTGGGTTTGCAGGCTGGCACCTTACCCACTGTGCTACCAGCCAGGGTGTCATGTCTACTTTTTATAAGCATCTAGCATGCATTCTAAGTTGTGTACCCCATAAATTGAATACATTATAGAGATGTTATGGACGTCGACACACCACTGATGTTTGTATTATTATTTTTATTTTTGTACACTGAAAATGCAAGGCTTTTATTATATAATTATTTTTAAATGCTCATTATTTAATCTCCAAGGTTGTTTTAAAAACTTTTTTTTCAGGATCTCATACCCACATAACTATCACTCAACATACTCCACTTTAAAGTTAAAATTAGATTGGAACTTACTAAGGACTACAATAGAAAAGAAATCTAAATTTTATAATTTGCATATTTTATGATTTTGCACAATTAACTCAAGGTGTAATGTATACATTTCAAGCAATGAAGACTTGAATGTGGATACTTTTGACATTTTATTTTTATGATGAAAAGAATACAGATGGTGTTGCTCCAAATCTTTTGGATAAAATACAATTAACAAATTTGGTCTTATAATTAGAGGCCAGAAAACTGGATCCTGAACTTACTGCCTTTTCCAATTGGACAGGACAAAATGAATTAATCTCCTGGGGGAATAGAAAGTGGGCAGTTCAGGGCTCCTGAAGCTTAACTAGCGAATTTTGCTTTGAAGAATAAAAAAGATGTGAGACCTGATACCAGTCTTCAAAGATATCTATGGCTCCGGGCTATTTCATGTGGCTACAGAACTTAGAACTCTGAGTAGGAGTTATAAGAATATAGACTTCAGTTCATTATTTGGAAGAATATTCTTACAGAGTTGTTTGAAATCAGAATGATCTGCCTCACCTTCTACTGAAGATTTAGGCATCTAATTTGGAATTGGTTTTTATGTGTCATTTGCTGAAAGTCCCTCTAGGAGACTATAACCTCTGCAATGCAAACTCAAAGTGCAGATATTTTGAACCACTGTCATGGAACTTAGATCTGACAACTGTGCAAAAAGAATTTAATTTAGAAGAATCTGAGGCACTTCTCTTACAGGCTGGCATCAGTAAACCATTCAACTACAGACAAAACTAAAACTCTGTTTTATATGTTGTGCAGTTTATAATTCTCAAGGGCAGGTGGGAATTTCATAAAATATATCAATATGGGTCAATTATATATACATTTGCTAATATTTATCAAACACTTAACATGTGTTGGGTATTATTCCAAGAAGGTGCATGAATTCATTTAATACTCACAACTACTCTGTTATCATTTCTTATTTTACAAGTAAAGAAACTGATCAATGAGGGAGGGGGAGTGATGGTCTATTAACAAATTTGTGTTGTCAGTAAGTAATGGAGTCAAAATTTGAACTTGGCAATCTGACTCAAGACCTTGCCTTATTAGCAATTGTGCAACACACAACCACGTAGGCAGCCAAGGCTTACCATATGTTAAATAATGGGATTAATGAAATGTCAGCATTTATGAACAAAGCATTATCAAACATGAACAATGGCAATACTCCTTTGAACAGTCCTATTTCTTCCTTAATAAATGACCATTCCCCCCATCTCTATGCAAACTATGAATAACTTCAGAATTTAAAAATACTAAAAATTACATTTTTTCTTATAAGCACAATTACCAAGTTTTATAAGCTACAACATTTTAAAAACTGAGAAAACATGTTTGTACATATTATATGATGCATGCACATATATAGTAATATATATAGTATAAGACATGAATGGAATTTAAAAATAAGAGGATCAACCAAACAATAAATGCTTTGGCTAACATACAATAATTACTATGGAATTTCTTGCTTTAAAAGTATTGCAAAAAGTAAAAATCATGAGAAACTTTCACTCTAAAATAAACAAAAGTAACTATCAATTGATTTTTAATGAAAAAAATAAGAGTAGGCCTAAAATACAGTCATGACAGAAATATAACCAATGAATCTCCTATGCATTATTGATGAGGAATTTGCAAAAAGAGATGGGTTTAAGTGCTAAATTGTGGGATTCATTCAACTATACCATCTGAAAGTATCAAGATGAAAATCTTGAAGACAGGTCAAAGAAAAGTCAATGCAGGAGACAGCAATCAAGATTCCCCAATTAAACAGAAAGCAGAACAGGCAGCAGACTAGTAAAACATACAGAAAGGCATGGCAGAGCATAAAACAAATGAGGGTATATTTCAGTCCTTCTGAAGTATGGTGAGTGAGAAATAGTTTGCAAGAGGATGTAGCATTATTCTCTTGGCCATTGGGATAATTTGAAAAGAAACAGAAGTTATTTAAAGATCTCCATGGCTTCTAGAGTTGCAATTAATATTCACAGAAAGAACTGTGTGCACATAACATACGTCTGAATAAATCACCCTGGGTAAAGTTATTTTTGACTTGGATAACCCAGTGCTTACACACTTCAAAGACAGCAGGTAGCAGATATCACCTTAGAAATCCCCAACCCAAATTTGATAGTCTATATCCTTAACTGGTAAAATGGTCAGATTTCAGCGCTCTTTTAATCTCAATCTCTCCCTCTTTCCCTCTCCCCCTCCCTCTCTCTCTCAGCGCTGTCCACCATGAAGCACCCCATCTGCTCCAGGGGATGAAACCAGGACACTGCTCCTCCCCACTGCACTCTGGCTGGTGCTGAGACTGCTGTTTGTGACTGTGCTCTCAGTAATTGCCAGGCGCTGTGCCAGAAATGCCGCTTGACCTGCTACTCACTACTGCTCACTCTGCTGCATTTCCACAAGGTAAGTGCTTTAAACCTGCCCCAGAATGCTGCTCACAGTGCTGCCCCTTACCTGAGTGTGACATTACCACTCGACCCTCCACCACAACTGTTTCTCTTATCAGCCCTCTCAGTACAACTGACTTAGAGAGCACCTTTGGAGCAAGACACAATGACATGATTCTTCCAGTTTTACTCAGGAAACTGTTTCTCCTAGGTATATGAAAGTAAGGAGGGTGGGTACTGGACAAGTTCTAGTCATAGTTGCTGAACCAAACTCCACAAGGATGATACCATTGACAGATTTTTTTTCTTATGGGCAACACAGTACATACTGATAACTTGTTTTTTGTTACTACTGTCAACCACAGATTGCTGGTCCAGTTTATTAATATACCATAATATGTCTAAGATTCAAATTTTAAAAGTTTTGATTTTCCAAAAGTTTTCTCCACCCCCATAAGAATTGGATAAAATGAAAATAGATATGTGGATAGCATGTTAGTTTCTATTGATGTGAAAAAATTACCAGAAATTTAGCAACTTAAAATAACGCATATTACCACTTCACGGTTTCTAGAGGTAGAAGGCCATGAGTGACATAACTGGGCTCTCTGTTCAGTCTTCCCACATTGGAAATCGAAGTGTTGGCTGGGCTGCACCAGCAGTTGGGGTTTGGGGTCCTCTCCCAAGCTCATTCCGGTTTGGGCCAAATTCAGGTCCTTGTGGTTACAGAACTGCGGCAACTCAGCTACTAGTCAATACCTGCCATTTGGCCTTCTTCAAAACATGCAAGTTTTCCTTGAAGACCACTTTGTAAACATCTGTTTCTGTTTCCTGTTTTTTTTTAAATGTTTACCTTATTAGGTCAGGATAATCTGCATTTTGATTAATTCAAAGTCAACTGATTACAGAGCTTGTTACACCTGCAAAATATTTTTTGCCACGTAGCATAATATAATGGAGGGGGTGATAACAACCTTATTCCCAAATCCAGCTTGTACTGAATTGGAAAGGACTACGCAAAGCATGTGCACCAGGGGGCAGGGATCTTAGGGACCATCTCAAAATTCTTCCTACCACAGTTGGGTTGGTAGTCAAACTGCAAGTGCTAACCACACGTGCAACTTTCAGTTCCTTTTCTAGGACAGATCAATTTATTTGCTTACAGAACATAACAACCTTTCGGCCCCTGCAGGGGAGCTGTGAATTGTATACTCTACTTGCCTCATCAACTACACAAAGTCATAAGCCATTAGCTTTAAAGCTAAGAATAACCGTCAGCCAACTCAGGATTCACTTTCCAATCATTTGGGCTGACTCTGGCTTGTAGGGCACTCTGAATACATACAAAATGACTTAATCCAATAGTACTCCTGAGAGCCTGAGGCTATTCTGACAGCAAGGTCATATTTTAAATATTTTGGCATTTTTAATTTGACAGTGAAAACAGGGGACTTTTCCATTACCTTACTCAGATAATCAGAATCTGTAAGACACTTGGTGACTAAGAGCCAAGAGGCACAGCAAACAGCCAACAGCAAAGGAATGTGCACTGGGCTTTAAGAAGTATGTCTTTGGCTCTGGCTGGTGTGGATCAGTGGATTAAGCACCAGCCTTGGAACGAAAAGGTCTCAGGTTCAATTCCCAGTCAGGGCGCATGCCTAGGTTGCAGGCCAGGTCCCCAATGGCAGGCATTTGAGAAGCAACCGCATGTTGATGTTTCTCTCCAGATCTTTCTCCCTCCCCTCCCTTCTCTCTAAAAAAAATAAATAAAATCAATTTTTAAAAAAGAAGTATGTCGCCCTGGCTGATGGCACAGTGGATAAGGTGCCAGCCTGTGAACCCAAAGGTCGGTAGTTTGATTCCCAGCCAAGGTACTTAACCAGGTTGCAAGCCAGATCACCAGCCAGATCCATAGCTGGAGGCAGGTGAAAGGCAAACATACACTGATGTCTCTCTCCCTCTCTACTTCTCTCCTTTCCCCACTCTCTAAAAATAATAACTAAAATTTTTTTAAAAAAGTATGTCTTTGGGTATGTTCAATACAAATTTGGTTTCATGTTCATGACAGGCCCTCTTAGGAGACTATGAATACAACTCTGGTAAAATACAAAGAATTGTTTCTGCAATTGTACCTGATTTCAAAGTTCTCATATAGCTGTGGCCATTATAGAATTATGGAGAATTAATGCAACTACTCAAAAGTATTATTTGCTTTTACCAATATGCTATGTCATGGGTAAAAAAAATATTGTAATATAAAGTAGTCAATGTCCCTCTAGAGAAAAGGAAAATCATATCTAAATCCTATATTAAATGGACAGGGAACAGTCATTTGCAACTGAACAGGTATTCTGAGTTGAATGAAAGAAAATCAGAGTTTATTTACATTTCCTTCATTTTCTTTCATGATATGATCTCTCAGTTGCATATAAAAATATCTGAGTGTAAGTACAATGATTATTTAAATACAAGAAAAAATAGCCTCACCACTTCCTGGACAAAAATGAAAGACCCCACTAGTCCTGCTCATCAAAAGCAGACATTCACTGAGTGACTCCTTGGTGTGACACACACCACACTACTCAACAGCAACTGTCTTAAATTTAACTTCCACTTCTGTTTCACCCAGTGCTATCTGAGTTTTCTGTCCTTCAAAATCAAAACTTCATATTTTCTTTGATACCTCTCATTACTCCTATTCACCATAACCAATCCTGTTGACAGATTAATTTTAACACCTAACATACTATTTATTCCCTTAATTTTCATTCTCTTGGTGTTCTTGTTAAGAACCATATACCACAATCTCATATTATGCATTAACTTTCTAACCCTAAACTACATTTTCTGCTTAAAATTAACATTTGTTCCAAATGTTCACATGTACACAACTGCTAGATTAAGAATTATCAAATTCCTAATAGAAGCTAATGTTTTCTGCATATTATACTTGAGTGCCATTGGACAGAGTCTCTTCTGGTTACTCCATATGCATTTTATAATTAAAACCTTGCAACAACTAAATTTAACTTATTACCTAATTTTTTTTCAGAAGATGCAGCTTAATAAAACAGATAGCAAGGAAGTTTCCAAAAGTAAAGCCAAGTACGTGACCCCAAAGCTACTTCTTATAACCACTACTGACTGCCTTGTCTTCCCATGTAAATTAACAACCTGGACCAATGCCCATTACCCATGAAGCTCAGTCTGAATGTTTTAACCTAGAATTCGGATCTGCTTCTCTTAATGCCTGCAATGGACCACTCTCATCATTGCACTTTTCCATCATTTAGAACACCTTCTTTCCCCATCTATTCAATGTCTGAAGCAGATCTCAGGTTCTGCCTTTTCCAATAAGTCCTGTCTGACTACCCTAGTTATTGTGGCCACCCCTCCTTTAAATTTCTTGTACCTCTAACACATTTGTGCACTTAAAATGCCTTTTTATACTGACAATATTTAACTTATTGGACTGCTCCGTGTGACATTTTCCTTGTTAAGGCAATGTATTTATGCACATGGACTTCGCTTTATTCTTTCTTTTGCCTTCACAGTATATAGGGTACTAGCACCTTACATTAAGGAAGTGTTTTGCAGATAATGGGCCTTCATTCTGTAGAAACATATTAAGGAATTTTTATAGGCAAGCTCCTACAATAAGAAGGGTTAGATATACAGAGATGGATATATTATGTTCCCAGAAAGGAATCCTTAGCAGTGAAAAAAATTTTAGTCAGCATATAAGATAAATACACATAATTTGTTATATGTTTACAAATATAATAGCCACAGCAAAAAAGATACTGGCATGTACCATAGGAAAGACTCAGGAAAGTCTTAGTAAAATCATAGTATTTTGGGTAATAATATATCATGTGGAAACTGCAAGAAAAAACATTAGAGAAGCACAGGTCTTATACTTTTGGAGGAGTAAACAGACTAGTCTGAAAAATATTAAATAGGAAATAAAATAACCAGAAATTAATAAAACAAAAGATAAAGCTGATTTTGGATTTTCTTTGAAATGTGGCATGATTTTGAACACCAGCTCATAAGAAACACAGCACTTCATCACACTCAGTTGCTGTTATAATTTTTAAAATATATAGTGTTTGTAAAACTCCTAGTATGGGGCCTAGAAATCACAGATATTCACCAAAGGATACCTTGTCATTGTTTACTGATTGGAATTCTGTTTTGTACTGATAAATCTGCCAGGATTCCACAGAACAGGGACAGAATTAAAAGAAAATGGAGGCAAACTTCCAATTCATGGGTCCCTGAAAGAAGAGAGGGTCTCTGAAGTCACAGAAATTCAATAAACATCTTTGGATTCAACTGAAAAAAAGTAAGTTAATTTGTTTTTCCTTCAATGTCATGGACATTCATGCTCCCTCAGAGATGTAAAAAGGATGGGAAAAATACCAACTATTAATTCTAAGCAGTCCTTCCATTGTAAAAACTTGACATAATAAGTGAAGCCATGTTAACATAGAGCTAGAGCAGCCATTCCAGAGGAACTGCCTTACACATCTTACTCCTTGCGCTGGGCCAGACCAACACTGTCTTATAAACAACTGGGTGTGAAGATCCAGGAAAACAGACAGGACCACAAGGACTCATGATTATGGACATTTCTTTATAATTAGTGACCAGCGATGTGTAGCTAAAGAGTAACCCAGTTTGTTAGCACCAACAGAAATTCCTTTCTTCTATTCATGTAATTATTTCCTTTCCTTTTCTCATTAGAAACAAACAGATAAACAAAAAAAAACACTTGGTTTCTCACCCCATAATTTAGGTTTCTCCCTGTAGCTAAAAAAGATGCAATTCTTTATCTCAAATAAACCCTTGTTGCCTCTCATTTTGGAATTTTACTTTTGGTAAAACTTTTAAAGGCATTTTTTCCCCTAGGAGTGAAGAAGAAACTCCAAAAAGGTGGGAGATGATTCTTTCTACAACACAGAATAGGACTGCCTTGCAATCCTATGAGGACATTTTATTTCCTTCATAGGAATATTTCTACTAAGTTACTAGGGCCTTATATCTTTACCAATGCTTACTTCAAGATAGAAACTAAGTGTAAACTAACCACCTTGAGCCCATTTTGAACCACTTAGTCTTCCAATTTCCTAATGCTGTCACTTCACCAAGAGCTTGAAAACTTATTGACTATTCTCCCCTTTCTTGCCTAAAAGGTTTCTTATGGTCACAGTCATCTCAATATTTACTCTCTTTAATCTCCTACCTATTTCACAAATTCTCTTCTACGTAATTCTCTTGCTTATTCTTCTGCCATATACCTGACATTTTCTCTAAATAATTAACTGAAAAAAAACCTTTCTTTAAAAGACCAATCTCTTTAGAAAATTAAACATACGTGGAGTTTTCTCTTTTAACTTTATTTTACTCAAAAGAAAACAAAGAACTAAACTCACTTGCTGTTGAAAACATAATATATATCTGTGTCCATTTGGTTCCAAGGTTCTCAAGAGACCATTTTTTTAATACAGTTAAAAATAAGTGAAAATGTTGCCCTGGCTAGTAGCACAGTGGATAAGGCACTGGCCTTCCAACCCAAAGGTCACCGGTTCGATTCCCAGCCAGGGCAACATAACTGGGTTGCAAGCCAGGTCTCCAGTCAGGTCTGTAGCTGGAGGCAGGTGAAAGGCAAACATACATTGATGTTTCTCTCCCTCTCTCCCTTGCCCTCTCTCTGAAAAATAATAAATAAAATATTTTAAAACAGAAAGTGAAAATGGGGATTATTCCCCAGACTTTAAACTGTATGTTGGGTATTCTTTTTTTTAATGTGTGGTTGCCTTTCACCTGCCTCCAGCTGCAGTCCTGGCTGGAGACCTAGCTTGCCACCTGGTTTACATGCCCTTGCTGGGAATCGAACTAGCGACCTTTGGGTTTGCAGGCCAGCACCTTATCCACTGTGCCACCAGCCAGGGCCAGTATATAGGATATTCTTTAAAAATATATAAATAAATAAATAAATAAATAAACTGCTTTTGTGTCCCATGAAATATTTTATTTTCAAGTAAGTTTTACTATTAAAGTATACTATAACATATAATGTATAAAGTATACTATGTGATGATAAAATAAAGAGATAGAGGTAAATTTAACCAAAGTAAATAATAATTTAATTGTTTATATTATACAACAGAAAGAAAAGTTGAAGTAGGTAAGCTTTCATTTGTCTTTCCTGTGCCCCAGGTATAGGAACAAATATATGAAAATCAGAATATCTGTAGTTGTATTTGAATTTTGTTGAAAACAATTAGATCAAAGTTATAACAATGGTGAAATGGATGAATGTAGTATCTTCGTGTAGCTCTTTTTCCATCATATATTCCGTGGACTATAATGGAAGAATCTATTTCCTTAAATGTATCCTACCTCTTGTACTCCTGTTTCTGGGACAGAAATAATTGAGGAGATGTTGTTTTAGCACTTACAGTTTTTTCTGAAGACCTCTGGCACCTTCACCAGCTTACTTTCTTGTGAATAAATACAATGTCCTGGTTCTTGTAGTACCCCTTCTATGAAGTTGTTGCTAACCCAATGATTTCTAGCTCTATGGATCAAATAATAAATTTGAAAAACTACTAAAACCCTTTAAGGGTCACTAGACAAACCTTGCTAACACTAGTTTGATTTGTTACTTTCATGCTGATTTTTATATTTATTGTATTGATTGTATTACAGTCTATCCTTCATTGTTTCATTTTTTCCAACACTATAATTGAACTTTAAATATTTGTTCAATTTTAAAAAGCATTATAGACACATATGTACATGTACTGAAGCACAGTGTCTAAAATATACATTAGAAAAAAGGCTCAGAATCAAATATACTGCAAACTTTGTCCATCTATATTTCCACATCCCATTCTAATTTCTTTTTTATTTGCCCAATTGTTCATTGTAGGTTAATTTTCATATTTTTAGCATGTACTGTCCTTATCTTTAAATATGTTAGATTTCTAGTAGATTTATGAGATCAAAAATATCTGTTGAACATGTTGATCTTGAATTATGGTTGATAAATAACCAAATGTACTTCACTACATTGTCAGTTACACAACATGTGTTCTGTCAAGATGCCTCACTAAACTCAGCTCTGAGGCACATTTGTTAAGGCAGAAGGGGAAACGGAAATAATCTGGACTGTAGATATAAAATTTGAGTTAGGTCACTGTTCTTCCTATTTGAGACAAATGAGTATACCGTCACCCATTTTCTAGTCTGTATAATAACGCTAATATATACTTCATTAACCTGCTATAGATCAATGAGATTCCGTAGGAAAAGAGCTAGCATCTAAGAGCTTTCCTAGTCCACAGGCTTCCTCCTTTTGGCTTCCCACCCTTCCTTTACTCAGACTTCAGAAACTTTCTCTGAAGTGTTTATCCATGTACATCCATTCAATCGCTTGCTTAGGATATTCCTCAAAATAAAATTTTAATCAGGGTTTGTCTGTTTTTCCTCCTCAGCAGGATTAGGTTTTTTTTTTTAATCTTTCCTCTTGTCTTTGTTTACCGCTACCCTGTGGCTGGCTACTGACGTAAAGAGGGAGAGAGGAGTAGCAGGAGAGTGTCCCTCACTGAGGCATCGGGAGGAACAGGGCACGCCCTCCTCGCAGGGGCCTCACTCCACCAGCTGAAAACCGACAGTGGCCAGCCTGCCAGCACCGCTCAGTTTGGCCACCAACTGACTTGGTTTGTGTTAAATAGTAAGGTCCCTACCTTTCCTTATTTGGCAAGTTTTGTTTTGTCATGCTGTTTTTTTCTCTAAGTAAGATGCACCATCTCTGTACCTTCCCTTTTACTCTGAGCCAATTCAGTAGGAAATTGACCTATCACATTTAGATTGAAGATTTATACAACAAATGCCTCCCATGCAAAGAAATGTCAAAGAAACTAATATGCAAGATTTACAAGAAACCCTGCTATGGTATAACTTAATACTCCATATGCATGTATGAAATCAAGAAGTAGTTCCCATCTTTGTTTTAATAAACTTACTTTTTATTTGCCTTTAGTTAAAATTTTTTAAATGGGTAACATAATATTTTAAGAGAGGTTTAAATAAAAACTACTAAGAATTTTTCTTTTAACAATCAATCAGTTCTATTGTGAGGAACTGAGTAATATACAAGGTTGGGCAAAACTAGATGTATAGTTGTTTGCACGGAAAATAATACAATGATTAATAAAACTACAAAAATAAACTGGTGTGTATACTCACAACTATAAACTTACTTTTGCCCTACCCTGTATAAGACCAAATTTTCAATCAAAACTAAATATCAGCCAACTGTTCAGACTATACACACTCACACAAAGTAAGAATTTCTTCCCCAAACTGGGCCCTTTCAGATGAAGGAAAGTGCCTGGCATCCAAGAGTTACAAATAAGTTACAAAGAAATAAAAAATATTAATAAGAACTAATATTGAAAGCTTATCACAGCTGGATCAGTTAAATGGTAAGTGGAAAAAAGTACTGTTCTTCAATAAACCATGGATTTTTTAAGAACTACAAGTTTAAAATGTATGACAAACTTTAAGTTTTTTAAATCAAGACATATATGTACTATGTGTATTTGCCTGCTTTTTAATCAGCATGACTTTGGATTCTAAAACTGTCACTTATAATTTATTCAACTTTGGATGAACTTTAGTTTATCTAAAACAGGAAGAGTACTATCTATTTTATAGGAATGCTGTGCAAATTAAGATAATGTATGTAAGGTGCCCAGTTCAATAACTGTGACAAAGAAAACTTTTAATGAATATTTGAATATATAAATATGCATGATCATTATTATTTCTATTGCTAGTCTTTGTATCCTGAGCTCTTCACCATATATCCTGAACATTTGCAATAATAAAATAAAATAAAATAAATAAAATACACAGACTGAGGATACAAAAGGACCATAAAAGTGAAAAGATACCTCAAGAGAGGGGATGGAAAAATAAATACACTCTCAGGCCCTGTGGTGGCTTTAAAGATATGTTCACCAATTCATTAATATTCTTACCATTAAGAGGTAAAGCTTAATTCTCATCCATTTGAATGTGGATTGGACTTAATGATTCACTTCTAAGAATAGGATACCACAGAAGTGACAGGAAGTTATTTCTAGGATTAGGTTATCAAAACAGTATGGCTTTCAACTTGGGTGCTCTTTCTGTCACTCTACAATCATTCATTTTGAGGAAGGCCATATCAGGAGCTACCGTATGATGGAGTACCCTCCATTGTGAGGAACTGAGGTCCCTGGCTAGCAGTAACACAGTGAGCCTGGAAGTGGAGCTCTCAGCCCCAGTTCCTTTTCAAAGAATACAGGAAAAGCCAACAGCATCAGTGCACTCCATGGCAGATCTTGGGCAAGAACTACCTCGTTCCTGAATTCCTGATGCTCAGAAACTATGGGAAATAATGCTTGTTGCTCTCAAGTATAAATTTTATGATAATTCATTAAGCATAACTAGGTAAATATATACCCTAACGAGTGACAATAAAAAATGAGCCAAGGAAATGAAATGGTGATAGATCAGACCAGAAAATCTGGTATTCAGGAGTTGTCCTAGACTCAAGACATTTCATCATGGAATATCAGCTTTCTGACTCCTATGAATTACTCAACTCCAGCTTTGCCAATAAACTCTGATAATATTAGTCATCATTCTACTCATCTCTTGGATTACTTAAATGGACAAAGGCAAACATCCCTATTGTTAAGACCTATATTTTAATCTTAAACTTGTTAAACCATTTAAAAATATTTTTAAAAATTTGCTAATAGTTACATCTTCTGTGTCCAGTATTATTCTTTTCATATAATGGTAGTTAAATCTAGAGATCTGTTGCATGTTAAAAATATGTATTTACTGCACCTAAATACATACATAGCCTTCAGGAAAAAAAGATTTGTCAAATGTCTCTAAGTGCATCATTCATTCTTCCAGGAATAAAATAATAATAGCACATTTCCAAGTCTTAAATTCTTATTTTAACCTCAACCTCTTTCACCTACTCTCACTCCCTTCTATTTTTTCTCTTTTCAGACAGATATACAGGACAACAGGGCTTCCTAATTGGATAATAATGAAGTATTGTCACTAATTAATATATCAGTAATATCTCTACCATTATTGAAAAGAAGCTTTCCATTATGGGTATGGGAAAGAACAAAAAATGAGAACTATATTTTATCTCTGGTTAAATTAGCTTCCAAAGAAATACATGGGGGTTATAATGATCTTTGATCCTGTTACTCAAAAGGAGCAATTACAGTTCATAGGATATTGATAAAATTACATATACCTGGATTTACAATATGATCCTATCAATGTTTGCTTAAGATCTACCTGGAATGTGTGTGGAAAGCTATTAAATATTGCATATGTTTTACATGGAGAATAATCCACTTGGATTCAAATAGATTATTTTATTCAAATTCTTTAAGTTTAATTTTGTAAACTTTTGCTGATTAACAGATTAATGCAAGTTTAAGAAATTCTCAAAAATATTAATAATTTATCTTGGCTCCCTAACAACTACAATATTACAATATAAAGGTTTTGTTGTAAAGTGCTTTTGTTGTTATAGGTTCTATAAGTCTTAGTAAAAAAGTAAGAGAAAATTCAGATACATGTAAAATTATTTATGGGACTACTTCTCTTATGAATATATATTTCATATTAATAACTTGAATATTTAAAATAAAGACTTCATAAAACTGCTAGAGCCTAAAGAAATAATGAAAACATCCCTTCTCGATTTTTAACATAATATTATTCAACATATTTAGTGTTGTCTTTCTCTCTCTTGCATATACATTATCCATCTGGCCTCTTCTTTTACTGCATTCCTCACCAAAAACACTATTTTTCTTCCATACCTTTAGTTACATGTAAGAAACTAGAAAAAAAATGAATTGAGAAGAAATGAGGATTCTAACTTTCACTTTGCCAGTATCTCTGGGACCTTGGCCATATTAACTTCATTCTTCTGGGACTCACTTGTTTCAGCTGCAAAATTAAGTTTAGTGCCAGTTCTTATTCAATTATAACATTTTATAACTCTCAGATCTGATACTCAGATCTTACATGTCTCCTGAGTTGCAAAATGTTTGGAATTTCTCTCTTTATGTACATTCTCCCACTCACAGTTGCTTCAACTTCAAAGTTACTTAAACTGATGAAAAGCTCTACTACACAGCTATTCCCTGTGTTCCCTGACAGGGACACCAAAATTCTTTATGACCGGACCTGGAAATCCATAACTATCCATAATTCTGGAGTCTTCCTTCCATCTTATCTTCAATATCAAAATCAGTTGCAAAATTCATTTCAGTTTTTTATCTGTGTCTCTCTATAGCCTATCCCCTTTCCATTTCCATTTCACCATACTATTTCTGATTTCTATCACAACTCACTTAGATAATTGGTAAGGTTCCAATTTAGTTCCTCTGGGCATGGTGTCCCCTACTGCTAGTGGCAGAATGGAAATACTACTTAAATGAAGGGGTAATGTCATTTTCAGCTCTGAGCTCCATGGTAAGTAGAACAATATTTATAACTGAAAATGAATCAATTAGCCCAAAATTCTTAATATCCCCTATGCTGATGAAAAATACTCAGGTATTGAAATTAAGTTAAGCTAGGATTCATTATAAAATGGCATGGAGCAAATACCTTCCCACCTTGTAAGTCATAGCTCATTTCAATTAAAATTTACTGAGAATACTTCATTGCACTAGATACTGCGCTACAGGTTAGTAGGGAAGTAGGGAAGTAGGGAAGTAGAGATTACTATATTTTTTTCTTCATAAACTCACTGACTTGTAAAGAAGATCAAAATGTAAACAAAATAAATCACAATATAAATAAAATAAATTCCTGCACTGGAGGAGAAATAAACTTTATGCCTTGCATTTAGCTTTATTTCCCAATCACTAAAAAATACTTTCATGCAAAGTAGCTACCCTGTATTTATCTTGTTACTTTGCTGTAAAAACTTATAGTTAAATATACTAATTTTCAAATACCCAGGGATTACACAGTTAATAGTGAAATACAACTACAGATGCTATGGTAGTATAACTTTGAAATCCAAAATTGAGTTTTAGCCCTGGCTGGTGTGACTCAGTGGATTACCACCAGCCTGTAAACGCAAAGGTTGATTCCCAGTCAGGGCACATAACCAGGTTGCAAGCCAGGACTCCAGCCAGGTCCCCAGCTGGAGGCAGGTGAAGGGAAGCCATACGCTAATGTTTTGCTCCCTTTTTTCCTCCTTTCCTGCCCTTCTCTCTAAAAATAACAAATAAAAATCCTTAAAAAATTATTTACTAAATCATAATCATGACATCAAACAATATATGAAGGAAACAGTTAAAAATATCTTTGAGTAATTAAAAAAATCCCATTTAGATATTTGTTTTTAAATTTTCTATTATTTAATTTCAATACCATTCTGTTCATATTAAATGGGGAAAATTCAGCATATTATTAAATAGGAATCAAACACATTATAATACTGGATATGACCTATGTTTCTTGACTATGTCTAAGCACTTTATAAGTGTAAAAATATCATATGGAATTTCAAAATCACTATTAAAATAACATGCTTTTTATACCCTTGTAATAGTTCTATAGTCTAATAGATAAAATACATTCATTACTTTTTATTTTAGAGGTCATTCAAATTAAAAGAATGAGAGAGGTGGACAGATATACAAGTAAATATCTCTAATAGATATATACAACCTAGAGTTGTCAACATTTTTATAGTATTTGATAGATAAAAATTGACTATATACAAATTTTAGTATATCACATTTTACCTTGGGTTAAAAAACTTGTTACCCAAGGAATAATAACCTAACAGATGAACTACTATTAAATATTAATGAAATTACCTGTGATAGAAATTTTTTAAGAACAGGGCCCAATTATGTATAAGTATACACAGGTAAAATGCCCAGATAAGACAGATTGACATCTCTAAGATCTAGAATGAGGGTCACAGAACACAATATATTGTCCACTAATCTGAGCCATAGTACCAATTAAAATTTTCCAAAAGAGCCTTTTTCATGGGGAAACTTCATGGAGCAATGATTTATCAAGCTCTATTTATTGAAGCACTTAATGGTATATGCCAATTGAGGAAACCAGAACTGTCACTAGATATTTGAAAATCATAAAACAACTAACAAAAGATGATGCTTCAAAACCAAGCAAATAAAAACAAAATAAAACATCTATTTGGTGAAAAGAGAATATTCTTATTTTATTTATTATTTTTAGAGAGAGGGGAGAGGAGAGAGGCAGAAGAGAGAAACATCAATGTATGTTTGCCTTTCACCTGCCCCCAGCTATAGACCTGG
This sequence comes from Noctilio leporinus, assembly GCA_004026585.1. NCBI lineage: Eukaryota > Metazoa > Chordata > Mammalia > Chiroptera > Noctilionidae > Noctilio > Noctilio leporinus. Next base: position 262,993 of record PVIW01001278.1, on the reverse strand, counting down.
CTGGAGACCTGGCTTGCAACCTGGTTATGTGCCCTGGCTGGGAATCGAACCAGCGACCTCTGGGTTCACAGGCCAGCGCCTTATCCACTGTGCCACCAGTCAGGGCCAAGAATATTCTTAATCACCCCCGAAACTGTCTTGAAACATATACCTTCACAATTTGGCATTTGACACTTCTATATTAATAGCAAAAGACAGGGGACATGTACCATTAATGAAAGAATAATTCTTTCATGTTTTATAGCCTTAACTATAACCAAATGTTTAGTGAATTACTTTAATCATAGAAAATTATCTGAGGAAAATAAGACAAAAATCTAACTGTTCCCTAAGAAGGTAAAATCAATCCAATAAACAGTTGAATAGACGCATCTGAAACTGCTTATTGATCTTATCACCAAGTTGGTTTTCTGAGCCCTTTAAAGACCCTTACCAAAATCATATGTATTTATCAAAATATATTTCCTTCAAAAACATTTTTGAAACAAATAAAGCACTATTTTTTCCATAAAAACTAAACATATTTCAAAGAGACATGGAAAACCTGAAATATGTCACCAGGTGTAAGTACTAAGTGGTTCCCAGAGCTTTTACAGAATAAAAATACCAGAGTTTTCATGGTCAAAGTTCTTGTCCATGTCGGTTAATAACTGGATAGATTTGTGATAGAAGCCAATCAAGCAATAATATAGTCAGTTCATTTCCAAGTGCCTTGATTCAATTCTAGAAGGTCCCACCTAGCTAAACTAGACTTTTGTTTTAGACTTTCACCCCAAGAAGACTGAGCTCTAAAGTATATCCTACACATTTTTAAATATAAAATTATTGCCAAAAATAATAAACAAAAATGCATCATCACCAAGCCACTATGATATGAAATGTTAAAGGGACTTATTTAAGAAAAAGAGGATCAAAATTATGAACATTAAAAAGACAACAAACCCACAACTATACAATAGAACCTAAAAAATAAAAGCAAAAACTAAGCAGACAACCAGAGAGGGAACAGAATCAAAGATATGGGCAACATTGGGAGGGGTGTCAGCTGGGAGAGGGGATGGGGAGGGGGAAGAAGGGGGGAAAGGAGCAGGGATTAAGAAGCATAGTTGGTGGGTGCGGAATAGACAGGGAGTTGTTAAGAATAGTACAGGGAAAGGTAAAGCCAAAGAACTCACAGGTATGACCCATGGACATGAACTAAGAGGGGTGGGACTACTGGAAGGAGGGGTTGCTGAGCAGAGGGGAGAAAAATGAAAAGAAATTGGGACAAATGTACCAGCATAATCAATAATAAAAATTTCTGAGAAAGAGAATGTCTCATATTCTTTTAGACTACAATGTTATTATATTCTGCGTATAAAAGACCACCTCGTAGTCTAGTATACAGAGTATAACAATGAAGCAGCATTTACACTGACATTAAAGAGATCTACTCTTCTAATAATTGTTTCCAGTTCTCCTAGGCTCTGCTACTGTATTATACTATTTTCATTTAGTTTCTATGACTGAAAGAGATTAGTGGAAGAGGAGGACAGGCTAGATCTCAGTCAATAATAACAGGATTAAATTTTAAAAGGCCAGCATAAATGAGTGGTTGCAAGTCTTTCTATTTGGATCCACCGTCTCTTTCCCTGGACTTATCTCTGACTCCCTGTACTTGTTATTGTTATTGGGCTTTTTAAGCGGCTTCATCATCAAAAAATAAAGTGTGGAGGCTGAAACTAGCTTGTGTCAGACTTCATGCAGAGATTTAAAAGTGAAAAATAATTGGTAACTCTACAGATAATACTTAAGAAGTACATGCATTCTTTTAGCAATAAAGACAACTCAGTCTAGGTAAGATTTCAATCTGATGAAAAAGTTATTTTTTGGTATCAGAAGCCCTTCCTGCTGTGTCTGATTTGAGGAGATTACAGTTCACACGGAACCTAATCACACCTGAATTAACCTGTCCAACAAATGGATTATTGCTTGTCACATGAAGTCAACTAACGTCTACAAAGATTTACTGAAGGGAATAACGGAAAGTCATGAGATCCATCAAAGGGAAGTGTTGAAGGTAGAACAGGTAAGTCTAAAATAGAAGAGCTTAGAAGACTTAATACAAGAGATCCAAATGATCTCAACAGCTGCTAGAAAAGGACAGGCCGGAAAAAGTAGTCAAAGGTCAAGACTGGTGATTGCATTTTGAAGCAGTCCACGAGAGCCATTTCCAGAACTCAAGAGTCCAGGAAAAGCTATGCCCTGCCTTCTGAGCTCTTCAGACTCTCACATGTCTCTTAATAATAGCTACTTAGAGAAATAAATCTTTAATTTCTCAAATATAACCAGATAAATACAAATTGAACCTAGTATAGTTATCCTGTAATCAGCAAACACACATTATTAAAAAGATGGCATTTAGCCAAGAAAATCTGCTAGATACAAAAATCACTCAAGCCTCAATTTCAAAAGTTATTTTTAAATAAAATTTTAGGTTGGCAGCTCTGAACTAATTCTTAGTTATTCCCCAAATAACATGTATCAAACTTTACTGCCCTATTTTTAAGAGAAATTGTGAAGATGCAGCCAAAAAAAGGAGAATATTATTTTATGACATATGAAAGTAGTTTTTCTTGCAGTTTGTACAAAATCACCCTATATGTCAAATTATCATGAGTAAAATGATACTCAATATGTTGTTAATATTCATTGTTAATACAAACCTATTTAGAACTTGGCATTTATAAACCAATACAAGCAAATTAAAATATAAAAGCTTATGAATAAAGCTATCTTAAAAAAACATTGATTATTAAAACTATACATAGATGATGTTTAGAAATAAGTTATTGAATGATTCTCATCATAATTCTCTAAATCTAAGCCAAGTAGCAGATGCAAAGTTAATATACAAATATAAACAAATAACATGCCAAATATCACTATTTTACATTACCAGTTGAGATATACCATTGCTCATGAAGCATACCATTAGAATTAGGGGACACGATAAAAAATGATTTCTGTATTTCAATGTAATAACATTATGATACTAACAAAACCTAAAGCAATATAGTCATCAAAATTGTTAACCATTTATATAGTACTAACTTAAAACCAACACTAAAACTGTAGAATGGCCCATATAAATATCTAGTAATTGTTTTTCTTATTTCTAAATTGGGTCAACTGAAATAAAAATAGGAGTGGTGATGAATAATCAGCTCTCAACTTCCCTTCTTGCTATTCAGGGGCAGAAATAAGTCTGATAGAACCATTGATGAAGAAGGGAAAAAAACAACCTTTTTCAGCATTTCTCCTCCATTTCCAATTTTTCAGTGGTCAGGGGGAAAGGGGTTGGGGGGAGGGGGGAGGCAGAGGCAAGGAAGGGGGGCAGCTTAGACAAGAACCTAGTATAAAGGAACCATGGACATGGACAACAGGTGGGATTGACTTTGGGGGAATGGGTGGGTGGGGAGGGGGACAGAGGGGAGCAAAAAGGGGATGGATGTAATACAACAACAATAAAATTTAAAAAAAAAAAATTCTTCCAGAAGTCCTGTGGTTTGAAGATAATGTAACTAACTGGACTCCGGAGGCCTTACACTTGCAAATGAACTCTCCAGCCTGTGTTTATACACACTGTTTTGTTAATGGATGGCCTGTTTCCCAGTATGTTCAGTGTTTAGGCTAATACACAGGGTGTGCGCGAAAGTGGCAATAACATTGCATCTCCTTATTTCACGTGCTTCTTATTAATTTTGAAAAACGGTTTCTAAGGTTATGAATTAACATTATTGTTTCAGATATAAAGTATTAAATTCTGAGAGCAACTGTCATGTCAAAAGAACACAATGTTAGAGCAACTGGTTTCTGGACTGCATGCAGGATGAACTGCAAGGAAATTGCAGACTTCAGTAACATCTCTTTACGTACAATTTACAACAGGAAGAAGGTGCAAGATGCTGATCCTGATGTCACCACACCAACAAAGAAAACACATAAGGTACACAAGGATCACACAAGTCCAGATATTGTACACAGAATCCAGGAAATCATCAATGAAGATCCAGGAAAGTCAATGCGCTCCACAGCAAGAGAACTGCAGATGTCGGATGCAATGGTTCACAAGATTATTGCTGAAGATGTCAGTTACAGATTGTACGTTCTTAGAAGAGGCCAGTTTATGACATAGCAGACAAAGGAAAGGTGCTTTGAAAAAACAAGGAAACTGCTAACAACATCGAAAAATCCCAAAGAAAAAAAACCTCTGATTTTTTTCTTCAATGAAAAGAAGTTTCAGCAGGACCAGTCAACAGAAGACATAACAGGTGGCTCTGTGAGAATCTTAATGAAGTCCCAATTGTCATGAAAACGAAACTTCCTCCTACAGTGATGCTGTTACGTGTTGTTAGCAATGAAGGAGGTATCATGACCCCCCATTTTTTCCCACAAAGCTTGAAGATGACTGCTGATGTTTACCTTGATGTTTTGAGAGAAGTAGTTGTAACACAGATGAAGCAAGTCGCAAATGGACGTCATTTTCTCTTCCAGCAAGATGGTGCACCAGCCCATAATGCCAAAAAAATGCAAGAATGTCTCAGTGTCAATGTTCCTGAATTCTGGTCAAAGGAAATCTGGCTGCCTAGTTCACCAGATGCAAATTCTTTAAACTATTATGTATGGAGCATTTGTGAGAGAGAAGTTAATAAACAACTTCATTCCAATAAAGAAGCTGTCAAAGCTAAGACTGAAAAACATTATGATACCCATGAATAAAGAAAAGTTAATTAAAGCATACTTAAGATTCTGAAGTCAAATCAAGTCTTATTATTGCAGCAAATGGAGACTTTTTTGAACAATTTAAAAAATGACTACGTATGTATTTACATATAATAAATTTGTTTCAGACTATAACATTTTTGTGATATGTTGTTTATTTTACTAAAATTTTGCTGCTTTACTGCACATACCCCTGTACATATACATACACATACACACACACACACACACACACACACACACACACACACATATTTATGAGATGGCTTAGTTTTGTATTTAATGAATAAAGCAATGCTTATTTTTTTCTCAAAATAATTAATGTAAAGAACTCAAAATTGCTGATCATTAAGGCTAATTAAAAAACCGATTTCCCTATATAATTTGAATGAGCTACCTAATAAAATAGACTCACCCAAAAAAACAAAGTTTGATGCATTTTATGTTTGATAAAGAATTTTTATAAATTAGGAGGGAAGAAAATTGTTATTTAAAGAAAAACACTTATACAATCAACTGTATAGCTTCATTTTGTATCCTATACACAAATAAATCTCCAGTTGATTAATGTGGCCAATGATAAAAAAATTTTTAAATAACATTTTTATTGAGAAATATGCATGTTTTGAAAGCAACATAGAAAATCTAATATGACCTGAACTTTACTAACTCCTATGTATAAAAAGCAATTCAACAAAAAAATGTTAACAATGTCAGATGTGAAATACTAGCTCTTTGTTTCTGAAGATTTCTTTTCACATTAAGCAAAAGGAAACAAGTGAGATTTCTATACCACAGAGTATATACAAAATTAATCTAGGCAATCTGTTTCCCTAGCTCTTTGTCAACCTTTAGTCCTGAGTGCTAGTTGATTATTCCCAAACTGACATGGCAATATTCCATATTTTCATGGATAAATTATAATTACCATTGTAATGGCTGGATCCCACCATTTTAAGCAGATGGGAAATCCTTCTATCTGTTTCCTATTAGTGAAGAGCGTTTTAAAATGGTAAATAGAAAAAGCCTGTCCTTTAAGTATACCTGCAGAGAAGGCAGAATTCAGTCCTGTCATGATTTCAAACAGCACTAGTAATGATACTATCTCCTCAAAAGATCTCTAGCAAATGAACCAAATTTTTAAATTCCTCCATTAACAATCCATTTCTCTGATACAAGTCTCCTTTAAACAAAAAATAAAAGCTGCTAGCTTTACATTTCATTGGCCACTTGTAATGATAACTAATGGGGTGAATATAATTTTCAAAACTCTTCCTGAGAAGTCGTGAAGAGGAGTGCTCAGGGTTAACAGGTAGCGGAAGTCAGAACAGTCAAGTTCAGGAGCAAGATGAAGGCTGAAAGAAGAGGTGAGAACCATAAAGTGGATCTCTTCCCAGTGTGCATTTTTGTGAATTACAGATCTTGAAAATACATAATATGGAACTGTCTTTCAGTGACAAGAATTCATGCATGAAGATGTTCTTAATTTTCCGTTGATACTAAGATTAATTTTATATGCTTTGTTTTGGATATACAAATGAATTTGGAGATTTGAATTGGAGGTGATAAATCAGTATTTTGAAAGAGCTGTTTTAAGGCTGCAGGGTACACAAAATCTCTGAAGTTGCAGAGCAGTAGATTGGGAGAAGTTATCCAAATACAAATTAAATAATTTGTTAAAATTTACAACAGACTTATATACTTTTAATTGGAAACCCAACTTAAAAGCACCATATCTTATTCTGCCTATATTATGATTAAGGCATGTTTTTACTTAATTAAAGTTAAATAATAATTAAAGGCTATATTCCATAACTATTCATAATTAAACTGTAGTTTTAAAAAATTCAGAGGTCCCATGAATGCTGTTACATTCTTATCTATCACAAGAATTACTTCTTTTAATTGCAAAGTAACCATTGAATTAGTTACATTTGTTTTTATTCTTGTTTTCTGCTATATCATCATTATCATGATCTCATACACACACATAATAAATACAACACATACTTTAAAAACATGTAAGAAGATTATGCTTTTTTTTTTTTTTTTCACATTCTAGAACATTTCCAATTAGGTTTAGATCTGTTTTCAATGTCCAACTGTAATTCCACTTAAGACTAAAAACACACAGAGATTTACCTGTTTACCTATCAAAACAATACTTAAGCTGCAAAGCATACTAAAATGGGACTTAAAAGACCAACACAAATGATCCTCTGAATTTATTATAATTTTTTATAATATACTTTTGAAATAAAATCATTTCTAGAATAATATGGCCCAAGGAGGGCAAAGAACCTCAAAATGTCTTTCTTGCATGCTTACTGTATTGTATGTATGTATGTATGTATGCATCTATTTATTTTAATGTGAGTCAATACTTCTATACAAAACCAAATTCCAAAAAAAAAAAAAAAAAAAAAAAAATTCCCAGACCTTCTTTATTTATTTAATTTTATTGTATCTTTTTCCATTACCATTTAATCCCCTTCTACCCCCTTCCCCCAGCAATCACCCCTACCACACTACTGTCTGCGTCCAGGAGTCCTTTCACCTTTTTGCTCAATCCCTCCTTTTCATCACCTCCTCCCCTCACTAGCGGTTCATCCTGTTCTCCATCTATGAGTCTGCCCCCATTTTCCTTATTAGTTCAGTTTGTTCATTAGATTTCATATATGAGTGAAATCATATGGTATTTGTTTTTCTCTGACTGGCTTATTTCATTTTGCATAATATTCTCCAGGTCTATCCATACTATTGCAAAGGGTAAAATGTTATTCTTTTACAGCTAAGTAGTAGTCCACTGTGTAAATGCCCTATAGCTGTTTTATCCATTCATCAACTGATGGACATTTGGGCTGCTTCCATATCATGATAATTTTAAATAATGCTGCAATGAACACAGAGATAGGTGCTTTACGTTCTTTTGAATTAGTGTTTTGGGTTCCTTCAGACGTATTCCCAGAAGTAGGATCACTGGGTCAAAAAGGCGGATCCATTTTTAATTTTTTGAGGTATTTAGATCCATAATGTACAGTTCACGCATTCCCCTGCTCGACTTTACACAAGACAATTTGCTACATTCCTTTCCTTATAGTCCTGCAACAGGTCCAGAAATGTGTGCCATTTTAGAGGAAAAGTGACATATGGAAAGAAACAAGTATTTTTTATTTTAGTTTATTCTAATCTAAGTAGTGGGTAACATTTATCCTATGCTTACGTTTGTGAAACACTGTGCTAAGGCCATAACTGTTGTATCTCCCAATTTAGAAACTCCTGTTAAGTTAATTTTACAGGTAATGACATCGAGGCACTTGGAGTTGAAGTACATGGTCCAAGATTACACAACTAGTGAAAAGCTCATCAGGTTTCAAAACCAGGCAGTCTGCCACCACAGCCCACACACTTACGTGACTCAAAATGAGCCAAATGGTATAGCCATTTAGTTCAACCTCCCTTATTTTCACGAGTTTGTGTTCAAATTTCATAGTGCCAAGAACACTAATATTTAGTGAGTACCAATTGGATGAATTCCCACTAACAAGTGTATTAACATTTTATTACAGTCTAATATTTGAAGAATTTGCTTTCCTTAAAAAAAACTAATGGAAAACCTCTCTTTTCAATTTAATGGAGACATTTTTATAAAACACTTTAACCCAAGTTTTCTTTTCTGTTACATGATAATGAAAATAATAAATAAATGGATAATTCTATATATTTTCACCCAGATAAAATTTTAATCAAGTGATATTAATACTATAATGAATTTTGACATCAATATATTTTTCAAAGTGACTTAAAGGACAAGCATTTAGATGATAAAACAATATGACCTCAAATAATAACAGTAAAATTGGTGTCCAGACATACTAAATCTGACAGCTGCTACCTGGAAAATGATGATTTCTCTACATATTAAAAACAAGGACAAAAACTCTGGTTATTGACAATGGCAGGCGGAATAATGCTAAATGACATTTTTTTGGGGGGGAAAGGTATTTCCTAAGATACAGATCTACATTAGTAACTATCATGGGCCAGCTGCTCACCAGAGAATCATTTCTTTCACTCTCAAATTTGGATTTTGAAAAGTTACAGTGGTGAAATGCCAACCTGTACTTTTTCATGAATCACAAACTACGTATGACACCTTCTAGTTATACCCCAACAATAGGAATCCAGGAGATTAAATAGGGAAAACAGGCAAGTCAAGAAAGGCTTTTCCAACACCACAGAGGAAGATCTGTGGGCTTTGTAGCCATGAAGAGGACACATTCATCTGGAGCCTGGGGACTGGCCATGGAGGGAAAGAAAACAAACTGCTCAAACAAGTTCTTTTTAAGGTCCCCAAAGCCCCAGTAAAAAGCTGGGAGAAATGATCACCTGTTAACCCCATACCTCATCCACACTATTGTTTCAGTTCTAGATGTCAGCAGAGGAACAAGTATCATCAGTGCTGCTGGGTGAGTGGCACCAATACACCCCGCAAACACTCTGCATGCCCCTCACTGATTCTTCCTCTTTCTCACACTGAGTACAGCTTACCTCTTACCTCAGCTGTCATTAGGCACTGGTTCTGTAGTTCTTGCCTTCCAAATACTTCTCAGGTCTTTTTCTCATTTCCACCACCACTGACACTACCTGAGGGGAGATGTCCTGACCACAGAGAAAGCACATTGCCTCCCTCAGAAGGCCTGTCCCTACCCTATCTCAGTCTTCTCTTGGCTATTCTCTACATTGTTGACAAGCTAATCTTTTAAAAAATCGAAAGTGTTGGTTCAATTCCCAGTGAGGGCACATAACCAGGTTGCAAACCTGGTCTCCAACCAAGTCCGTAGCTGGAGGCAGGTGAAAGGCAACCATACATTGATGTTTCTCTCCCTTTCTTCCTCCCTGCTTGCCTTTCTCTCTTAAAAATAATGAATAAAATATTTTTTAAAATAACAAAATGTAAAAAAATTCAAAAGTGATCATAAAAACCCCTAGTAAAAGAAACCCTACAATATCACTCCATTTATTCATGACAGACTCCAAAGTCTGTAGAAGTCTTTTCAATAGAATGTATTACAATACTAGTAGACCAAGCATGTGCAGAGTCAAATTCGGCTTTCAGTAATTTAATTTGTCTAAAACTATACAGCCAAAATTTAGAAAGAACCTAGCCTCATTTCAGTATATAAGTTTTATAACTTATTTAAAGGCTAGTATTACTTTTATTTTGGATTCTGTATTGAGGATAGAGAAATTTGGAAGTATTGAGCCTTCTGAATTGTCTGAATTCACCTCTGCCATTGTGAGATGGATTTTTCTATCTCACCAGCTTTATCTCTCCACTATGCAGCCTTTTATTAGGCTTTATAAAACACTTTCATAATTACAGCATTGTTTTCTCATGCCTCTACAACTTTGTACTTTTTTTTTCACCTGTGTAAAATGACAGTCTCTCCCTTCTTCTGGGAGAATTACCTATTAACTCTCTATCCCATTTCAGCTCTCACCTCTCCAGAAATGCTCCCTTAGCTCTGGCTGCAAACCACACACTCTGGAAGGCATCCATAACACAACGCTCAGTATCTGTCACACTCTCTACTCAATATTAAATATATCTATCCCCTACAATGAAAGAAGAATTTGATCTGGTCCACTACAAAACTCAGGGTAGTCACCACTTGGAGGAGCAGGTAGAAAAAACAGGATAGGCAGGCAGCCTCAGCTCTAATGACCTGCGGTCACTGCCACAAAACCTGGTGTGCACGGCACCAATCACATCAGTCAAACACCGGGAATGTCCCTCAGCCTCCTGAAGCTTCTAAATAACCTACCATGGTTGTCAAGACTAAAGTAAAGACACTTTAAAGTCAACAATTCTTTCAGCTCATTAATATCCAGAAGTTGTGTTCATGTTAAAATTCATGACCAACTTCCCAAAACTAAAAGTCACCAATTTTAATTTTTATGTATATCATAGATACTTCCTATATAAAATGATGTGATTTATTAGTTGATGTTTGCTGAAATCAAATATTTCAAAACATACATAGAGTAGAAATCCAAGAGGCAGAAAAGTCAAAGAAAGGTGACATTTGTTTGTTCCTCAAAAAAAAAAAAAAAAAACCCACCCCATAAATTTTAACCTCCTAAAACAATCAATTAGGAAGTATGATTTTATTCAAAAAAAAATCATTTCAATCAACAATAAACATTTTGCATTCACAGACAATATCATCAGTTTCAAAACAGTTCTAAAAAATCTCATAAAAAGGGCATGACATTTAAACTCTGTGAGTCTCACCCTGGCCACGAAGCTCAGTTGGTTGGAATGTCATCCCACACACCTGAGGTTGCAGGTTTGATCACTGGCCAGGTCACATGCCTAGGTTGTGGATTCAACCCCCACACAATGTTCTTTCTCACAACGATGTGTCTGTGTGTCTGTCTATCTCTCTCTTTCCCCCTCCCCCATCCTGTCTCTCCCAAATCAATGAGAATAGCCTCCAGTGAGAATTGTAAAATAAATAGATAAATAAATAAATAAGAAAACCTAACTCTGAGTCTCAGATTTCTAAATATTAAATGAATTTGACTTTCATTAACACCCTTTCCATATCTAAAATCATATAATTCAATAATACACAAAGCCCTGTAATGTACACAAAGGAAGACGTGGGTTTCCAGAGGAACCAAGAAAACCTACAACTTGACTATTATTCTCACTTTTTTTTTTTAAGATTTTATTTATTATTTTTAGAGAGAAGGGAAGGGAGAGACGCAGAGGGGGAGAAAGACATCAATGTATGGTTGCCTTTCACCTGCCTCCAGCTACAAAGCTGGCTGGAGACCTGGCTTGCAACTTGGTTACATGCCCTGGCTGGGAAACGAACCAGCAACCATTGGGTTCGCAAGCTGGTGCCTTATCCATTGTCCACCAGCCAGGGCTTATTTTCACTTTTAAGACAAAAATATTCTATAAGCTATTTTTAAGTTAACATAATTTCTGATAAAATTGAAAACTAAAACATTTAGTGGTATTTTTGGTGAAATTTAATTTTTTCCAAATAAATACAGTTGTTTTAACCCTGTGCTAAATGCAAAATATTATATCATCCTATTATTGTCACCCTTCCCTCATCAGGAGTATTAATAAGTTCACAGAAAGGTAGATTCTAATTTCTGAGGAATACACGTATTTACCAAGTACATTTTTGAACCATTTAGAGAAACAATCTGCATATAATGTAAATCCCTGGCCTAAATGATGTTTTATAAATAATAAAGTATCCTGTGATAAATTATGTTATCTGTAATTAACCACAATAAAAAATTTGCAAGCACACACACACACACAAAATAAAAGTATGCTAGTCCAAACAACCCATTTTCCAGTTTCCTAGAAAATAGACAATTTTTAAAAGATACACCACCTTGACTCTCTGAAAAAGAAGAGTTCAAGTGTATACGCCTGGGGGTGATTTGTAGAATAAAGGGATAGTAAGTGTTCATCTCTTTAATGTCAACCCATGTCTGAAAGCTAGAGAACAAGCCAACTAAATCCTAGAATGGAAAAACAATACTCATTTCAACGTATGTCAAAGGACTGAGACAAAAATAACTGTGAAAAATAGGATAATGTTCTCTGTGCCAATGGAAGAACACAGATTTTTTTCCCCCAGAACTCTGCCACTTCTATGAGAATTTAAGAATAAAATGCTGGATTTTCAGATTTACCAAGTAAGAATGGTGTAATCCAACAAGTGAGGGCCGAAGCAATTGTTGGAGCTAAAGCTCTAATCAGCTGCCAATTTGTAGTTTCACTTAACAGTCTTGGGAAGGAATGGCTCCAAATTTTCCTTTCTTCATTTTCTCGTTCTTACTAATATAGGTTTTGCACATTTGGATTGGATTGTAACAGATACTCAATTGATTTTACATTTTGAAAAGATCCGAGCTTAAAAGAAAAATGCAAGATGTAAGGTCATCCAAGGTATTACCAAGCCCTTATAAATATTTTATCATGGAGGTTTTAATCGTGTGCCATATTAAAACAAATGCCTTTAGTCCAGTGAAAAAAACTTCAAAAAATGTAGTAACTTTTCATGCTATACCCAAAAATCACTCTGGAGTCATAATTTGAAGATAAGCAACATGCAACAATTGTAAATGTCACTTCCAAATTTCTTTTATCTCACCCTTATTAAAAATGTGCCTTACATCCCACCTAACTTCAATGAACTATTGAATATTACACTTGGATAGGAGGGAATAGGCACTGCATTCAATTAAAAAATTTTTCAACTTAGAAAGCTCTGATGCAATATGTGGAAACTTTAAGTCAAGAATAACTTAAAATGTCCTGTAGTTGGCAGCTGCCCATATGACATGGTTTGTGAGTCACTGCAGGGGCCTCCTGAACACCTTCTTCACTATCTGCCATTATAGTCCCCAGAGCCTTTCAATCCTGAGAGATTCTCTGTTAAAACTAAACCCACTGAGAGATAAAACACCTTAAGCCATTATCCCCAATCACACATGGCTCAGAGCTGGCAACCACTTGAAAGCCCAAGACTCTCATGAATGAATGGGCAAAAAAATCTGAGAATGAGGACAAGGAAAAGCCCAGAAAAAATGGAGATATGATAGCACCAAACATAAAATTGACCTATTTTGCCACTTGGCCTGTGATCGGCCCAAAAAGTTGATTCTAAAACACATATATTTGTTTAACAAATAATTATTATTTCCCAGGCTCTGACTACTCAGTGTTTTATAGATATATTTTCTCACAATCTCAATGTTTATAATAAATAGCACTTGCACTAAACACAACTTTCTGATTTAAAAAATATGAAAAACAGAATATTAAAAAGAACTTTAAATTGCCTATTTCCACACTGTTAATAAAGAAATAAATGAGAAGAGTTCTATAATACAAAACAGATGGCTCAGGTTTTATACTTAAAAAAGTACCTCTTGGTGGACTTCATATAAATATCAAAAATACCATTCTAATTTGTATTGACCCAAAACACTAAGAGGAGCAAAGCTTCTCCTGTTTACTAATCTAACAAGTAAGGTAATCAGAATAAAGATCGTTACTGTCCATCCTAAAAAATCATTTATTTACAAATTGATTTCTAATTATGGGGAGAAATGCCACCCTTTTTGTAAACATTGGACAGATGCACCACATACACCTATGATGTGTATATTTTCAATAATCAAGTAACTAAAATAAAAATTAATTAAGCATCTGCTACACATAAGGTTCTATGTTGGACACCAAGAGAAAGCAAAACTTCCACCTTTCGAGTTTACAGTCTAGCTAAATGGACAACTGTATAACAATGAATCTTAAACCTTATGTATCTGTAGAATACCTTTGAATATCAGAATTTTGGGTGGTGTATATAAAGAAAATATATGACATAAAGTAACACTCGTTATATTAGTAAAAATCCTAAACAGTTGTTCCTACTGGATGCCTTAGCACATGTACAGGAAATACGGGATCTTCCTTTGTTGTTGACTTAAGTTTTAACACACCTCCCGGGTGACAAGGACTAAAAAAGACCAACGTAACATAAGACAACGATGAGCTCCAGCAGTCAGTAATTATTCTAAAATAGAGGGATGCAAATTAGATCTTGAAGGATGAACAGGATTTGGACAGAAGGGCTTTATGACATCAAGGGCAGTATGGAGAAAGGCATTGGGTAAGAAACCACAGGACATATTTGAAAGCCCCTGAACTATAGGGGTTCAATTTGGCAAACTGAATAGCTTACAAAAATGCCAAGCATATAAATTATATACAAATTTAATAGGTTTAAAATACCAGGATAAAATATTTCAAATCTCTTCTATAGACAAAGGACATGTACTAGAAATGCTTTGTCCTAATGGCAGCATGATGAGGGAAGGATGACTAGTCAAGGTATACTAAGAAAATAAAATTTAGAAGAGCAGCATACAAGAAACTAAGCAGGATGTGAGAAAGCTCCAAACAAGAATTATGAAAAGAAAAAAATACTTGGTAAAAAAACAATATAGAAAAAAAAGCAAACAATATGTTGTGGCTTATTATACTGTTAATATATTAAAATTTTTACTAACCTGTTTTTTAATATATATTTTTTAAGCTTTTTTCATGTGTAGTTAACAAATAAAATTGTGTATATTGACCCTGGCTGGTAGCACAGTGGATAAGGCACTGGCCTGCAAACCGAAAGGTCGCTGGTTCAATTCCCCAGCCAGGTCACATAACCAGGTTGCAAGCCAGGTCTCCAGCCAGGTCTGTGGCTGGAGGCAGGTGAAAGGCAACCATACAGTGATGTCTCTCTCCTTCTCTGCTTCTCTCCCTTCCCCTCTCTCTGAAAATAATAAATAAAATATTTATTGTAATAAATAAAATATTTTTTAATTGTGTATATTTAAGGGGTAATATGTGGTAATCATATATGGAATCTTAAAAAACCCGAATTCATAAAAGCAGAGAGTGGCATCTTTCTTGATTAAAAAATAGTATTTTGTACAAAAATGGATTAATATTCTAGACTCCATCCACCCACTCACTCAATGCAAATTACATGAGCAATGCGGCCCAGAATCAAGTACTGCATTTTATTTGAATGGTCAGTTTACTATCTTTGATATCACTTTCCCCCAACTAATGCCCCACCTCCCACAAACATAAACATAAATAGAACACTAGGTTAAGGAAACAGAAACTTTGGAATTAGAAAGATCTGAGTTTGAAGTCTACCTTTGCCACTTTGTATTATCAAGCAGTTAATTGAAACTGTCCGACATTCAGCTATTTCAATTGTAGAATTGAAATGGCAATGCTTACCTTATAGTATAATAATAATTTAAATTCTGCCTTCTAGAGTGATTGTCATAAATAAAGCACACAATTTGCTGAATGAATTTCTTATTTAAAATTATATAGAACTATTGCTTATAAAAATAAAAAATATTTATATCAAGCTAAAATATTACTTTTACTTTCATTAAGTTAAAAAATTATTTTTCACCTCTCTTTGGTTTAAGAGTTTTGGTACAATATAAATTACATCCACTGGCAAATGCTTCCTCAACTTAATGGTTTATTTACTTGATGACTACTCTTCACATTTAGAAATTCAGATATTGTTATGTAAACCACATAAAATGATAAAATTGTTCATGAATGTTACATAATGTTAAACTAAATACCTTACTTAGCTTTCATTTGAAGTCCTTGAAACAGGCAGAGAGAGTATATTTGTAAACAAATATAACTTTAAATTGAAAACATAATTATTAACAGAAAAATAACCCACGAATTGGCACACTGTTGATAGATGTTAGTTACCTAATGTATGTAAAAGTAAAGGATAATTTGAATGGTATGTGTTTTACTTTTGGCACAAGAAACTGTGACATTTCAATGCAGCAATGCTGAAATATGTTGCTTCTAAGAATAAATCTTCTAAAGTTAACTTTGACAATCATGAGACATTTCTAGCTCACACTCCAAAAAATTCCAATTTTGTTTATTTTGGGATCATCCTCTCCAGAAGTCTATACTTCTTAGTAGAAATCTAAGTGCTTCACTGATAAAAGCTTAAATTCAAATAAACCCACACTTCATTTCTGAGAAGATAATATCACTACTTCTTTTTGTGACTCAGAGACAAATGAACAATGTGATTTTAATCAAGCAAACAAATAGACCTGAAATTCAAAGAATTGTATTTGGTACTTCAAGAACTTAAGGGAAAACTTTTTGTTAGAGTCAAAAATTTGTTATATATCATGTAAATTCAAACAACATAGTTTATTATGATTTTTCTAATCATGGAAAATGAATAATAGTTGACTTCTGATTGTGCACTGTGTAACACCTTTTAAAATCCATCTCATTGATGAGTATGTTTATAAAAAAAGATTTATTATTTCAGCAAACCTTAGACATTTATTTATATACTTAAAAGGCATGTTATTTTTTCTAAGTATGCTAAATGCCTTATAAATACAATCATGCATTCATAAGTTGACTATGTCTTTTAAAATCAACCTTTTCAAGGACTCTGAAAACTTTACTGACATTTAAAAAAACAATAACTAGGAATAGAATGGATAACCTAAGAAAAACATACCAATAGGATCTTTCTAAATGTATAAACATTCAGCTTCTTTTTTTTTACTGATTTTGAGATCAACCACCATAATCTTTTCCAATCTATTTTAATAATACTACACTAATGATTTAAAATGAAATTTAAAAGTTACTTATATAAAATAACCTTTTTAAAAAGTGTGTCTGTAATGTTAGGTTCTCATCACAAAAAATACCTTCCTAAAAAAGGAGACATTAAACTTTGGGAAGAAAGAAAAATGAAGCAAAGGGAAAATACACCAATGGACAAAAACAGAAAATAGAGCAAATTAGACTCTGAAACAAACTGAATGTTCATCACCAACAAAATGTATAAATTACATTCACAAAAGATTTGTAAGCCAGCCTACACAAGTTAAAATGAATGAACTAGACTACATATATTTTCATGGGTTAAAATTTAAAATTACATTTTATGTTGTTCATGAATACATATATATAATAAGAAATAACAATGTGTTTAGTATGAAAAATATCAAACTTAAGATGGCAGAATTTTTTCTGAGAAGTGGGGGAAGGTAACGGAAACAAAAAATACATGAGATGTTTGGCCTGGACCCTTAATGATAATGTCCTAAAGCAAATAAGAATGCACATTAAGGTTGGATACAACTGGATGGGGTGCTCTTTATGTTATTCTTTTCATACTTGAAATAGTACCCAATTATAAAATGCTTTTTAAAACAGTCTTAAAGATTATCATTAGCATAAGCAAGCAATGGCAATGTGAAGGGGTACCTAAGTTGTATCGAGATGTCTGAGAAAACCAAAATAGAAAAGGTGTGAGAATCGCAATCTTATCCACAAAAATACTTTCTCAATGTATTTCCACCTGGACATAGGCAACAAGCAATATTCACATTCATGCTTCATGTGCATTCCATAAATTATTTGTGGTGAAACAAAGCATTAATTCACAACTGCCACAAATAGGAAAGGGAAGATAATCCTTTCCTCACTAAAAATGATAGGGAGCAAATTGAGTGCAGCTTCTGCTGCTTACGTTGATCTCTATTTTTACTCACAAAACAACTTATCAGAAAACATGCCCATTATAATAAGGAGATAACTTCTAGGGGAACCTTCGTTTTGCACTAAATTACTTGTTTGTAAGTTATTACAAATATCAGTCTTCTATAATCTGGAGATTGCCATCTCACAACTCCTGTTCATGGCTCTCAACACTTAACATTATCAGAGCTGGGCATTTTCTACCGTTCAGAGCCTTTCCATGTGCCATTCCTTCTGCCTGAATTGCCCTTCACGCCCTTCTCACTTTTTGGGTCTCAGTTAAAAAGATCCAGGTTTAAAAAGGCCTTCAGGGAACCACCTTGATTTGGTAGTACTCACTTATTTACTGATATTCCTCTCTCCCATACATTGGAACTGGAATAATCACTAAGGGAGAATTGGGCCCAACAGATGCAGTCTGATTATATTTGAAACTCGTATTTTACACTAACTTCACAATTAATTACAAATCCCTATGTGGTAGTAAATCCTATAAAAGATTTGTAATTTACTCATTCTTATTATTTTTCTTAAGAATTATAGAACTAGTAATAATTTAGTGACTGAGCAAAGTGCTTAAAACAGTGCCCAGAATAAAAGAAGCATGACAAAAATTTTTGACCAGAAAAACCTTCAGAGGTCATCCATTAACTCCCTCCTCCAGAAGCCATCCTTATTTAAAAAAAAAAAAAAAAAAAGCTATTTATACATAAATCATTATATTTTCCAGTATTTATGAGATATACAATAATGAGTCTGACAACTATCTTACATATCTGTATTTAACTTAGAAAAGGAAAATTTACTTGGAAAAGAGAATTAGCATCTTAACTAATAGCAACTCTGCCAACATAATAAACATTTCATTTCAATGTTCTCTCCTGCTTATCAAATTGTCATAGAAAAAAATGGTGACAGGAATTTCAAAATAATCTTAATTATGCTATCATATAAAAGTCAAGAAAGTCTGAGTCAAACATCAAGCAACATCAAGCAAGAACTCCTTCCTCACCATCATTATTCATTATGAAGTCACAAAACAGCTGTAATATATTAAGTTGAATGCTTTATGGGTCTTCCCAAAGAGAAATCTCATATTCTTCAAATAGGGATATTTGCTTACATGTAGTAAAATCAGAATTACCAATTCTTAAATGCCAATGTTCATAAATTAAGAATTGATGGATACAGCGGGCTCATCTAAAAAATTATGCCTTTCAGAAAAGATTATTTTAAGTTAAAAATTATTTAATTTATTAAGTGGCACATTTAAATCCTTGTGACTTCAAAGCCATTTCTTTACTTAAACACAAATTCTAAGGAAACCTGAAAAAGAAACAACACTGTTTTATTTCAATTTACTATCTGGAAATAACTTAAGGTACTATGAGTTTTAAGAAGCTAAAAGAAAAACACAGAATAAGTATAATTATTTGATCATATTTGTGTATGTGTCCTAGAGATGTGTGTGTATGTTTGGTCACACAAGTAAATTCAAAAGACTTATTTGGTCTTACACATTATTGTGTTTTAAGGGAAAAGGTCTTCTTTAGAGGAATCGCAAAATAAATTCTTTCAGAAATTTCAATAATATTGTGAATATTTCATTTTACTTTGTTTTCTTGTATATAATTCTATTAACCAGATTCTTCATTAAGAGATAAGTACCATACAAACTCCATCTAAAATTCTACCTAATACAGCTTTCAATTATAGTCATGACACCGATAATAAGGTACCCAAACAACATCATACATTGGCTGAAAAACTGTCACCTGGTTATAGAAGCTACCTAACACTCAAAATTAATATTTTCATAAGCAATGAAAAGAAGCTGGTTTTAATTATCTGAAAAATGTGTACTTTTCCAATTTTGGAATTGGAGAATCTAAAGTTTATAATATAACAGTATTAATTCTTATCATTTCTAGATTGTTTATCACCTTAACATTTTATTATGCCTTATTTTCTATTAATTTAATATCAAGAAAAAAATATATACAACTAACAACATAGGTCAAAACCTAGACCTGGACAAAGTCTTCTAAGTCTTGGTCATGGTACTCAACCTTCTCAACAATCTGAAAAATTTTGAGAGGTACTCAATAAATGTCTGTTGAATATAAAGAATGAGCAAATGAATCATCAAGAAATAGAATTCGCCCTGGCTGGTAGCACAGTGGATAAGGCGCCAGCCTGCGAACCCAAAGGTCGCAGGTTCGATTCCCCAGCCAGGGCACATAACCAGGTTGCAAACCAGGTCTCCAGTCAGGTCTGTGGTGGGAGGCAGGTGAAACACAACCATACATTGATGTCTCTCTCCCTCTCTGCCTCTCTTCCTTCCCCTCTTTCTAAAAATAATGAAATACAATCTTAAAAAAAAAAAAGAAATAGAATTCAAGATCTTTAGAAGTAGCCCCTAATGACTCCTACTGTAGCAGCAATTTTACCAGTGTAAAACTTATCATTCATCTATAAAGTTCCAACACAAACAGAAGTTTAAGCAAACACATACTTAGTAGCAAGTATAGGATAGGTTCTATGGTATGAGATTAAAGTGTTGCAGACAAGATTAAAGTATTTTTAAGTAACCCATGATCTAAAATTATCTGAAATCAAAAAATCAGTTACCAAAATTGTATTGATACTCATAAAATGTACAAACTTCTCATCCTGACAGTTACATCTCTGCATAATATTTATCAGAAAACCCTCCATTTTCATAGCCTTAACCACACAAAAACATATTACAGACACAAAGTCTAATTGCTATGGTCATTACAGCTTAAAAAATAAATATTTGGATCCAAGTTCCTGAGCATTAGGTATTTATATATTCATAGTCTAATCACTTAATTTTTGTGAACCTCAGTTTCCCTACCTGGAAATCTCATAGAAACTGTATGAGTATGAAATTAGAAACATTTTTTTTTTTTAATAAAAAGCAAAATCCATCTTAGTAGTTGAGGCTGTTTCCCAAACAGTGGGCTGAGGAAACTTGGAGAGCTCTGGTGGATTCACAGGGGCATGGTGCATATCTGAATTTTCTAGAAAATCAAAGCAACATGCCTGGTACACCACACAAGCTGCTGCTATTATATTTTTGGACCTAATTTCCTTTAAAAAAATCAACTATTAGATACTTCGTTTTGCCTAGGGCTACTGTGAAAATTACAAATTAGAATGAAGGGTTCCAGGAACCCAGAAAGTTTAGGATGCTGTTTTGGACAAATGATTTTCTGCCATCTTCCCTCCTCTCTGGCTTGGGCCAAACCATGCACATAGTATTTGCTTCCTTGTCTTTGCTGAATTTATTCCTTACAAATCAACAAATGCCCTTCCCCATATATTCCATTTTTTTTTAAGATTTTATTTATTTTCAGAGAGAGGGGCAGAGAGGGAGGCAGAGAGGAAGATATGACATCCATGTGTGGTTGCCTTTCACCTGCCTCCAGCCACAGACCTGGCTGGAGACCTGGCTTGCAACCTGGTTTTGTGCCCTGGCTGGGGATCAAACCAGCGACCTTTGGATTCGAAGGCTGGCACCTTATTCACTGAGCCACCAGCCAGGGCTTATATTCCATTTTTAAAGCAGGATTAGTAGGGCCCTTGCTGACAACTAACAACTAATTTGGATAAACAGGCAGAAGAAAAGGGTGAACATTTGGTGGAATGTAGTATAGTTTTAAAAATCAACAGAAAATTGCAGGAACATTCTGAAAGCAGAAAGGAAGCCAGGAGACTGAGCAATAGAAACCAGGGTCAAATTCAAGACTAGAGGCTCCAGGTAGGAATGCTGCCCTACCATTGCTGCCACCACAGCCCTGCTCACAGAGTGGCTGACCTCCACCCAAGGCAAATATAAATTCTATGCTGCCACACCTTAGCCTTGCGTTACAGGGCCAAACCCCCAGAGAGGTTACCATTAGGCCAACCTTAGCTTGCATCCACAGTACGAGGTAATGTTGTGTCTCCCACCAACATTAACCCATGACACTTACCATAAACTAGAATGATGCTCAGATTCTGGAAAGGAGAAACAACACAGAACACGTGCATCACAAAAGCCCTGCCCACCTTCACAGACCAGGCAATTCCACTCACGCAGAGAGAATCCTTTAATTTGCTCATCAAGCCCCTCATTTCCCTATATTTTTGTGGCCACATATATTTGTACTTTAAACATAGTCATTACCACTTTCCAAGTGTTAATAGCCATTTTGATATATATTTTATTGGGTTATGAGTTTTGTGATGGCAGGTGCTATATCATTCCTTTTTTCCTAAAATTTTCCAAAGCATGGAAAATGCTTTACTTGAATTTTATATAAAACAATAAAATCCCCAAGTAGAAAAGAAAAATATAGGTGTGTTTTATTTCTCATGTTTATTTTTTATTTTAATAGACTATAACAAGTTTAACTAGGTCAATATTTCTAGAAGCATGTTTCAATTAACCTATACAAATCCCTGGATACATTCATGAAAGTAAGTACGAGAAAGGTATGAACAGTCCTTTACTGGAGGTTTTTTTTATGAACAATAATCACATTCAAAACTTTGAGTATTCTCTGCTGTAAGAAAAAATATTTAACTTAGTTTAGCCAAGGTGATCTAAAGGTGGCTCAGTGGATAAGTGTCGGGCTGTAAACCCAAAGGTCATCGGTTTGATTCCCAGTCATGACACATAACCAAGTTGCAAGCCAGGCCTCCAGCCAGGTCTCCAGCTGGAGGCAGGTGAAAGGCAACCATACATTGATGTCTCTCTCCCTTTCTTCCTCCCTCCCTGCTCTTCTCTCTAAAAATAATGAACAAAGTCTTTTTTAAAAAATCCAGTTAGCCTGCAGATTTATCAGCCACTTTCAGACTTGAGGCACTATGCAATAAGTTCCTAATTACAGCTATAAATTTGAAGACATGAATCAAATACACTTATTGACTTTAAAATAAGAAAGAGTAGCTACTATGTATACATTGATTTAAGCTCTCTTGTCTTATGATTTTTTTTCCCTTCTGCTCATCCTCGTATCTCTAGGTAGCCATATCCTGCCTCACTGTGGAAATCTGTGCACAATTAAGTGAAGAAAGAACATCTAATAATATTATTTTATTTATTTTCAATCTAAACCAGTATTCTATGTTTTTTCTTTTAGGATTTAGATCCCATCCTGGGTGAATATCAATTGCTATAGTTATGCTAGCCAATAACTACACCAAAGAAGAGTTACCAAAAATTATTTTATGGGTCAAATTCTTCACCTTTGTTGCTTTTGGAAGTACCTTTCTCTTTCAAAAAAATCCATAACCTATTATATGATCACATATACATTTCATAACCCTAGAACAACTACATTTCTTACCAAAAGCCATATCACTTTTTAAAAAGAAATGGTATAAGCAATATTAAAAAGAAACAAAATTTACTAAATTGCCAATGGATGTTCACCAGAATTATACTAAAGAAGCTGCATTATTGCCAGCCAGGCATCTGCAAACCTAAGTTTATCCTGTTTTTGACAACTGTTAACAGGAAGAGAACAAACACATCTAGACATCAGCACTTCCACGTCACACTCATGCCTGGATGAATTCCATTTAGCACCTGCTGGAGTTAGTGTTGTGAAGAACAAAATTTAATATTCAGTTAAGACCAATGCAAATCCATTTCACCTAGTCTACACTTCAGTCATTTGTCAAATAACAACAACAACAAAAATGTTTCCTTCATTTAGGCCTTAGGGTGATTTAGATGACTTAAATTATGTATTCATCATTACAAAAGTATTAAAGTCAATCCAAAGTACCTTTAAATTAACTTTGAGTTGGCATTTACAGTTTTTAAATATATATACCCAGCTGAATTCATCATAAAAATATTCATTTTCAGATAAAATTTTAACTCATAAATAAGCAAACATATTCATAATAATATAGACTGTTTATGTCACAGATACATTATGTATAAAGTTTCCAAATATAATCATTTAAAGATATTCTTTGGCAACAGTTATGGACATATGGACATTGAGGAACCATCATAGATAAGGTAACATAATTTATATAAAGTCAAATACAGCTTTTGTATGCATGTATTTGTGCATACATGTCAGCAATAGAAAAAAAAACATGCTTAAAATTCACTGAATTGAGAAAGGAAGAAGCAAAAATGACAATTAGTGGACAAAGTGATGGATTTTCTTTTCCCTTGGTCTGATTTGTATATTAGATCCTAAGTCTGTATTTTTGGTATTTCTCATAACACATAGTTGAACTATTATTCTAAGATTTAGCATCTGTTTATCTATGGATGTATCTGTCTACCTGATAGTTATACCTCAGGACTCATCAGCTTCAGAACTTGTCAAACCCTGTACTCATCACATTCTGACAAGAAAAACGTTTCAGAGCCTGGCCTTTGCTCCAGGCTCGTCACACTTGGTAGAACTTCATGAGCCACAACACTGGCCCCACAAGAGAAAATGCTCGTCACTCACTGCTTACTCATTCTGGTTGTTTTCAGCACTCATCTTGAGTTCCAGCACAAATTAACAATGAGCACCAAGATACCATTGTATTTATATTTTCACCTATCTATCTAGCTATCTATAATAATAAAGACATTTATCAGGGAAACTAAAATATCTTGTGAAAAGTTTAACCTGAAGCTACATTTTTAAAAGTTCATTTTCCCACTATATATGCTGTCAAAAATTAAATTAATTTATACCCCAAATTTATCTTTAAAAAGTAGTATTACCTAAATTGAATGTAAAATATTTTATGAACACTTAATACAAATACCTAAGTCTTAAGTCTGAACTCCATTCTTAGTTCTTAATCATTGAAGACAAAAAAGAATGGAGGTTCAGCATTTTTCATGAGTTATGTTTCTTCTTTTTTTTTCTTTTTTAAGATTTTATTATTTTCAGAGAGAGAGTAAGGGAGAGAGGCAGAGAGGAAGACAGACATCAATGTATGGTTGCCTTTCACCTGCCTCCAGCTACAGACCTGGCTGGAGACCTGGCTTGCAACCTGATTATGTGCCCTGGCTGGGGAATTGAACCAGCGACCTTTGGGTTCACAGGCCAACGCTTTATCCACTGTGCCACCAGCCAGGGCTGTTGTTTCTATTATTTAAACAAACATTTTCTCTCCCCAATTTTTAGACGGTATTAATCAATATACATTAATCAATCTCCTTCATTAATTCTTATCTGAATCAGTTATGTCTGCAAGTTATACTGAACCTAGAAGTGAGTATGGCTACTTGAAATGGCTCTAATACAGCTAACATTAAAGTTTGTACTCTCTGGACCTGTTCCCTTGCTTTCAGCCTCCTCATTTTGTTGTCTCTATAAATAATGATCATATATCTAAGTACCTTTCAAATTCACCCATTTACATCTACCCCAAGACCTTAACTCTGTAGCTTGCCAGGCTGACTAAAGAGGTGCTTACAATTCAATTAAACTTTCAATGTGTGGCAAGCAATCCTTTTATAATTCTACAGCTTTTCCCTCTGTTCTTCTTAACTACCAGATTTTCCTTAATCTTACTTTTTTACTTAGACTGATTCCCAAAAACACGTGCATGGGAGTGTGATAGGGGAGTGGCATGTTTCCTGTTCTCCGTGGCTACTTCTCAACCACCTTTCACCTCTCAAAACCACTCTCCAATTTTTAAAATCTCTGTCGTTGAGTTATCTTGTCAATGTACAAATCCCATTTTCATAGACCTGCATCACTTTCCCTAAAGCTTTAAACCTAACTTACAACCCTTTTACCACTCCATCTTCTGTGACCTTGATGTTAACCTAGTTCATCTTTCCAGCTCCCTTGCTTCACAAGAGGTAAAAGTATCAGCTCCAAAGATGGTTATTTCAGTGATGGATTTGCCACCTACACACACTACTTACCTATATTAACATTATATGTACTATACATATTCTAAACAATGATTCCACAGTGTGAGCTATATAGACAGCCTCTCTTTGCCATATAATTTTTAAAGATTAAAGAAAAAATAAACATAAATCTATCATTCTATGTGTATTTTTAACTGAGAATAGTCTTCCCAGGCCTTATGATAATAGCAAAGAACACATTTTAATTAGTATTACATTCCATTAAACTTTAAAAGGCAATCATGCAGATGAATTAAGATTACTAAATTTGGGGCCAGGCTGGGTGAAATTTTCTATTCTGCTCACCAGAATGGGAATTTAGTCACTGCCCCATGCTCAGTGTCCCCCTCTATAGAATTCAAGACCAACAATAATGCATTCTTATGTGGTTTTGTATATTTGGTGCTTAGACTCTGGCACCCAAGTAGGTGCTTAATAAGTATTAGATTACATATAAATTACAATGTGCCATGTTTTCTTTGTATAACCATATCTATTGCTGGAAATGTAGATCTTTATTGGTTTTCTTTTTCCATCTGTTTTTACTACTAAAGGAAAGGGTGCTAAAAGCAGGGTAAAACCATCCATCTGGTAAAACTCTCAAGAATATTAACCAGACCCCATAATATATACACTCTACTGAATATATCTATGGATGTATTTGTCTACCTGACTAGTTATAACTCGGTACACATCGGCTTCAGAATTTGTCAAACCCTGTACTTGTCCCATTCTGATGAGAAAAATGTTTCATATGAAGAATATGAAGATTAAAAAATAAAGTAAGCCTTGGCTAGTGGCACCGTAGATAAGGTACCAGCCTGCGAACGCAATGGTTGCTGGTTCTATTCCCAGCCAGGGCACATAACCAAGCTGCAAGCCAGGTCTCCAGCCAGGTCCGTGGTTGGAGGCAGGTGAAAGGCAACCCTATGTTGATGTCTCTGTCTCTCTCCCTCTCTGCCTCTCTCCCTTCCTCTCTCTCTGGAAATAATAAATAAAATATTTTAAAATAAATAAATAAAATTAAAAAACTAAATAAAGTCAAGTACTTAACTATAAATTTATAAATACCTTTCATTACTATCCCGAATAAAAAGAACAATGCATTTTTATTTTTATGTGTAAGGTCTTCAAGGAGAGATGACACCACACAGATCAGCTGTGGTACTGTTCTTCTTGCCTTGGGGTATGAAATAAATTAATTCTGCTTTATATCCATGTATAAAGGAAGTGCCCATGTACATTTAGGTATACATGCCCCGTGACAAAATAAAAAATAAAAATAAAAAATAACAGACGTGCCATTTTTTTACAAAATTTTCTTGCTTTAATAAATTCAATAACTTGTTGCTGTGGTAGAACTCTAAGATCCATCCTTACCCCCAAGGTTTATTTTTCTTACATACACATCTTACTTTTAATTTCCTCCTCTTTAGTGTGGGCAGAAACTGTAAATATCATGAGATATCTCTCCATGATTAAGTTACTGATCAGCTGACTCTTAAATCAGATCAAAACAGATACTATCTAGTCAAGCTCAAGACTTTGAAATATCTTGAACCCTTCTTAAGTCAGAGATTTACAGTGTGAGAGGGACTCCATGTTAGGGAAATTCTTTGTTCCTAGCTTTTTAAGGTTGGGAAAGCCATTAGAAAAGGAAAAGCCAGCTGCCTTCAAGAACTAACAATGGCCCCTGGCTAACAAGGAACCTGAGACCTCAGTCCTACAAAGACAAGAACTGAATTCTGCCAACAACCTGAATAAACTTGGAAACAGAGTCATCAGTAGAGCTCCCAGATCCAAACACAGATCCAACCATATCTTGATTTCCATTTTATTAAGACTGTGATCTGAGAAACCAGTTATACCGTACCAGACTTGTGAGCTATACAACTGTAAGGTAATAAATGGGCATTGTTTTAAGATGCTACACATGTTACACAGCAATAAGCCAGTTTTGTTGCAACTTCAATTCAGAGTGATATCAGTTTTAAATTGGTCTCTCTATTTAAGTTTCCTTTTAATGTTACAGTATGTTTTTTAAATAGAGAAAATAACATCATCTTAAAACTACAAATGATGGGATTGTTTATTTTTGTGTAATTTACATTAACATTCTGTCAAAAAAATATATCTGCAATATCCCTGAGGGTGACAGTGTATTTAACAAGGAAATAAATGCCTGTTTTGTTAAAGTACTGGGATAAATCATTGTAATAATTCTAGCTACTGGGCTTCATTTAGCAAAAAGTCATGATATAAAACCCTATTTAATTCAATTTTTTTCAAATACAAAATATGTGAAATCACCCATTTAAATGTCAGGAAAGAAAGTAAATCTCAAATCATAGCTGACATGAATTAAGCCATTTAGCCATAAAGTTTCCGTGAGAATGTCTCATGTCAACATATTCTTACTGGTAATCACTTCTCAGGAATTTTCTAAGGTTTTCCAAACTACATTCACTTTAAGAAAGTCCATATTTTAAGAACACATGCAATGAGATAGGTACCTTTTAGTGTGTAAGAAATTTTAGGCCTTTAAAAATTCTTGTAGTCAACAAGTTTCAAGCTATTTCTAACTACAATTATAACGCTATTAACAGAGCATGCATTTTATTCTACATGCCATTTCACTAAATTCTGTTTTTTCTCCACCACACAAACATATAAACTGCTTACCATCTATCTACTCCAAGGGTCACATTCTGGTGAGATGACACAGACAATGGCAATACGATGTGAAAGGGCTGACTGGAGCATAGAACATAAAAGGGTTCAAGAGGAAATGAATCTCAAAGAACGAATAGAAGATAAAATTAGGGAAGAATCGGGCATTGAGGCAACTGCAAAGGTCTCAAGGGCTGAAAGTACATACTTTGTTTATGGCATTAAATATTGTCCTAAAGGACAAAAGATTAGGGGATTCTGTAGAATATGGTAAACCAAAAGATTACATTTCCACAATCTTACCCTGAGTGAACAATAAAATCTGAGAGCCACTGCATTAAAACAAATAGTATGTATGCTCCCAGAAAGACTTACTCTACATTTTTATTTAACCAGTGAAAATACTTACCTCCCACCCCTATCTGTATGTATATTTTGAGGTTATTCTCAATAGTCTAAAAGATTATTTTAACCTCTAAAATCCACAAGTTCAAGCTAATTGGAGGTGTAGACTTTAGAACTATAGAGATTAACATTAAAAGAAAGTTCAGGGGTCATTGGTCCAGTCACCTCATTTTACAACCTTGAAATCATAAATGGGAATATAAGGGTAAGCTTTCAGAGTATATGGCAATGACAGAGATGACGAATAAGGATAGGAACAAAGCTGTCAGAGTGAAGATAAGGAGATAAGAGAACAGAGATTCTGTTAGCAGGTAGAATTGATCATAATTAAAAGTCATTGCTTCTAGCAGGTGAAAAACAAAGAGAAGCCCAGGGAACACAGGAACAATGATGGACAGAAAATACATGAAGGGGAACATGGAAAAAATTATTATTCCAATATGAAACATGTTGAATATCAATTGTGTTTGATATATTTTAACAGAAAATGTTCCTAGACATTGTAGTTTATGGCTCTGAAAGCAAAATTAAAAGTTCTTGGGATAAAAAGATAAAGGTAGTAATTTAAATGTTTTTAGCATTTAAAATGTTATTTATTGAGCAATATATATCTTCTAGAACACTAGGTCTGCCAAATAAATATAAAGATTATGTGGTAACATTACAGGACAATAATGAACAAAACTAACAACAAGCAAAACAGAACCAAATATATGAATACAGTGAATAGGCCTTCAGTGGTCAGGGGGAAGGGGGTTGGGGGGAGGGGGAGGAAGAGGCAAGGAAGGGGAGCAGTTTAGACAAGAACCTAGTATAAAGGAACCATGGACATGGACAACAGGTGGGATTGACTTTGGGGGGAATGGGTGGGTGGGAAGGGAGACAGAGGGGAGCAAAAAGGGGATGGATGTAATATAACAACAATAAATTTTTTTAAAAAAAGATTATGTGGTAAAATAAGTTTATATACTTGATTAAATAAAGTTCTATACCAAAAGGCCAATTTGCCCATCTCCCATAATGTAATGTTTTCTTACTCTGTTCTTTTTACTTTTGTCCACAGCATTTATTACTTTGTTATATAAAATTTAATTTACAAATGTATTATGTTTTTTGAAAAATTATCTATTTCACCAGTTTCCTTGAGTGCCAGGCACTTGACATACAACAGATTCTTACAAAATCTATGCATGGCATATTGCAGACTCACAAAATCTTTGTAGAATGAATAAATTCATCCCAAAAGTTATTTCAGATGCTGCACAGCCATTTCCTCATAAATAGAATGAGGTAAGTCAATGAGTGTTCACTTAAAAGCAATCGTAATGTGAAATGGCCACAGTGTTCATTAGCTACATTTGTCCAGTGTCTCTTATCAGATAACGCATCTCTAAAGAAACAGAAGCATGCATGCGAAGTTGGTCAGAATATAACTTAATACAACTTCTGTGGAGAAGCAATTTAAAATATACATAGCTTATGGTCCATCAATTCCACAACTGAGAATGTAAGAAAGGCAATTCCACAAAAAGAATGGTAGGAGGAAATATTAATGGCCACCACTAACACCAATGGAACACTTTAATGTTCATCATTTCAGGGAATCAAGTGTTTGTATGCGTTGGCAGGAATAAAATGGTATTTCTTGCAGCTGTAGCAAGTATATTTTATGCTCACACACTCATCATATAAGAAGGCTGGACCTGCCATGGCCTGGCAGTTCAGCTGACGGGAACATCATCCCAGTATGCCAAGATTTAGGGTTTAATCTCTGGTCAGACACATACAAGAAGCAACAAGAAGCAATCAATGAATGCATAAATAACAGGTCTCTCACTCCTCTCTCTCCTCTCTCTCTCTATTTGAAAAAGAAAAAAGAAAAAGAAAAGGATATCATTTCATCATTTGGCCATATGCTTTCACCTATAAATACTGACCAAAGAGAACTGGTACAATGATGCTGGCTTCTATGCTTCTGAACCTTTTCATCTGCCCCTTCTTATAAATTCAAGCATGTAACAAAGCAATCATTATTCCATGGGCCTCAGGTGCTACTTGGTTTTGATTCACATATTGTAAAATTTAATTTTATGAAAGCCCACTAATTACTGACACAATTTATAGGTAGGAAAGCACAGAACAAATAACAGTTTTACCCAGTTCCCTGGTTACTAGAACATAGTACAGCAAAGTCCATAGGCTCAGACTCTGAATCTTGTCTACACCTTGACAGCTGCACCTCGGCTCGCCCTGCTCATTCTCCTGATCTCTGTAACAGCTGTAAAACCTACCACACAGGTTGCAGTGAGTAAAATGTGTGTGCGGCACAATCCCTTGCACATAAGCTTAGTCAAATACCAGCCCCAGTAAAAGTTTTCAACACAGCCACGTTATTGATATCAATTTATCTTATCCTACAATGTCCACACAATATTTTGTTTGGATTATAATTAAAATTATCTGTTTACATTTTGAATCTAAATGAAATTTCCCGTAATCAAAGAAAAAGAAATCAAAGGAACATTGCTATAGCATTTTTAGAGTTCCGAACTAACAAATACCATTTTAAACAATATTCAAGTTTAGAGAGACTATAGTATGAAAGCAATCACATATCCTAGTATTGACAATGTCATCTGCTGTCATTCTCCAGAGAGAATTTGAGACTTCAGGATCCTTATCACTTAATTTAGTAACCATAGTACCAAAAGGCTTTCCTTGGGAAAATAAAAGTAAAAATATAATTATTTATATCCAAAAATGTCCATCTTATTTAAAATAAAAAATTAAACTGACCTAAATCCTTAATATGTGGGCAATGTGTATGAAAAAACATGTATCCATAATATTGAGTAATACTTAGTCATTTTATGTATTGTTTAAGAATCATTTAATCATGTGGGAAAATTATATATAATCATATGTTAATACTGGGGTAAAGAATTATCATACAGAATAGAATATTAACTATGTAAAATGCATTTTAAAAACTAATGAAGAAATTACTTTTTAAGTTTGTTTGAAAAATATTTCTATCTTAAATCTGTATTTGGGTTTTTCAACTAAATATCACTTAATAAAAATGTAACATTAAATTCCTCCTAAAAACTGGTTACTAAAAATTTTGTTTCTACAGATAAATCTATCAAATTTATATGTTGATCAAAAAGTGTCATCAAGTGTCCCTCTTTGTCATATATGACAGAAATTTTTACTCAAAAGGTAGATCTCCATTATATGCAATTTTTTTTTTTTTTAAGATTTTACTTATTATTTCCAGAGAGAGGGGAAGGGAGGGAGGCAGAGAGAGAGAGACATCTATGTATGGTTACGTTTCGCCTGCCTCCAGCCACAGACCTGGCTGGAGACCTGGCTTGCAACCTGGTTATGTGCCCTGGCTGGGAATCGAACCAGTGACCTTTGGGTTCATAGGCCGGCACCTTATCCATTGTGCCACCAGCCAGGGCCATTATACGCAATTCTTTTTAAACTAATTTAAATTTTTTTCTCCATATTGATTTTGATTATTCTTTCAGTCTAATTTTTCATATGTATGTATGTACACTTAAATGCTTTTTAGTAAACAGATTTATGATTTCAAGGTCTTATATAATCATCTTTTTTTTTTTTTTTTTTTTTTTAATTTTATTTACCATTTTTATAGAGAGGGGAAGGGAGAGAGGAAGAAAGTCATCAATGCATGGTTGCCTTTCACCTGCCTCCAGCTGGGGACCTGGCTGGAGACCTGGCTTGCAACCAGGTTGAGAATCAAACCAGCGACCTTTGGGTTCGCAGGCTGGCACCTTACTCACTATGCCACCAGCCAGGGCTAACATCTTTAAAACAAAGACTAGTATTATGTGTTTGCCAAACTAAGAAATGCAAAGCATCCCCACTAGGCCTCCCTGAGTATCTGAAGAAGAATGCATAAACCCCCCTATCAGACGGGATGGTTCCTCTTCATTGTTTCTTAATGGGCTCAAAAGACCCCTTTGTTGCCTAGTGACAAATTTTAGTAGAGCAAAGGGACAATTATATGCTAGCTATCTCTACATCATTTAGGCCAGGCCTAATTATCTTACTAAAAAAGCAAAAGTATGATTTTAGGACTTCCTGCAACCTGAGGAAACATGATTTAAGTCTTATTTTCATGCTAAAAAGTTACGTTTAAAGGGGGTAGAACACTCAATAAAATAAATGCCCACTATGAGTGCTTTAACTCCTTTTTGCATTTGACCTGAACTAGGATGATTAAAATTCCCTAGGTAAATGGTTGCCAATTTTGGCTGCTTTTCTTAGCATGCTTCCAAACCTAAGCCAGCTTTTTTCAGAAAGCTGCTTCTAAAACTGCTTCCAAGATGAGCTATTCCCTGAGACGGCAGAAATTAAAGCCCAAAACAATCATTCCTTGCTAACACAGGTTAATGAATATAGTATCAGTTCTACAAACTGGGCAGCAAAAGGTTAAAGCAAAAGGCGGCCTCAGCTGCAGCCTGGCTACACCCCAGAGCCCTGCAGGTGCCCTGCCCCTCCACAGGTGTTGTAGGGGGTGCAGAATGGGAAATACAGGAAACAACCCAGAGACAGGTGTATTTGATTAACAGGCGGAGGAAGGAGGAACAGTGTGGGCAGCTCCCTAGCCCATGACTAACTAGGACTGGCTCTTCTGGCCCTGGCAGGAAGGGAACAGCAATAGCAGAAGGCAGAGTGGCACCAACAGAAAGAGAAGTCTTGCCTCACAGTGATGAGCCCAGTAGCAGAGACTTTACAGCAGAGTTACATGTGTTTTACTGGAAAAGTAAATGGAAATAGTGTAATCCTTTCTTAAGGAATACCATATCTTTATATTGTAGCCATAAAGTCTGAAACTAAAATGTTTTCTGAAACTACAATGAAAGGACAGTGCCAGCCCAGCAGAAAATATTGGATCACAAGGAAAATAGCACACACAGAATGAAGAAACCATAAAAACAAAACAAGGATCAAGGAGGAGATAGGCTTTTCTAATCACTCAAAATAAGGAGAGATTAGTAGTATGAACACTGAGAGAGCACTGCAAATTTAAGCCTATATATATCACATTTACAATTTCCTGGGATTCATACACACACACACACACACATGCAAACAGAATGCGCCTTTCTCTTCAACTAACTCCTTTATCCAGTCCTCTAAAGTTGTTTAGGTAATAATAATAAAAACTATCTGAATTAACTCAACTTGATTCACTCACTCACTCTCTTAATGGCCCTACCAGCCAATGAACCTTTCAGCTAGAGACCAGAACGTATGACGACCTGATACTAACTGAAAACTTCTTGTGGGTTAGCAGAGTCAAATTGAGCCTGGAACACTAAACCATTGCTTTTGTTACATCAAAATTTTTTCTCCTCTGAAACATGAGGTTATAAATTCAAAGAAATTACCACACAGCAAAAAAACTCCAAATAATGACAAGGTTGTCTAAATTTCACTAATATTTAGAATTGTACTTCACCTAAACTATTTAAAACCTTGAAACCATTCATATTTTCAAACTACCAAAATTTCATACAAGCCCTAGATAATCCTCTATACTTTATTCAAGAAATCACCTTTCTAAATGACTACTTCTAAAATATAATTGACCAACACACAAAATAATAAGTTATTTTTGTGGAAAGTTTATTGTCTCTCTAGTCAGGGCTCTCATTTCATACCTCCAAACACTGACAAATATTGGTCCAAATGTAAACATACATATATATTATTTATTATATATGCTATAGGTGTCCATCCACAATAGACAATTTTTTATGCATTTCAAAATATACTTTAAACATAGACATTATTGTTTTGTTTTTGGTGGTGTGGTTTCTTTTATAACTATTTAGATTAACTGCATGGTGTCAATACAATGCGGCTACTCATTAAGTAGTACAATATTTTAATCTATTCAATTAATCCAGTTGTGAAGTAAGTCCTCACTTAATGATGCCCCTGGGTTCTTAGAAACTACAACTTTAGGCAAACAATATAAAACAAAATAAAGTTTATACTAGGTTAATTGATAAACACGGGTTAAGTTCCGACAGCATATTTCTGGTCACAAAGCATCACCAAAATTCTAAATAAAGACCCATCACACTTCTGATACTAACTACTGAAATAAATGTGCTACACATACATTTGAGAAAGGTAATAAAAGTAAGACCATGATTTTCCAACTGTCTTGTTCAGTCAGGGTTGTAGGTGGCTGGAGCCCATCCCAGCTAAGGCAAGGTAGAACCCACTTGGGACAAGACACTCTTCCGTTCAAGGGCACACCCACACACACCACACTCACACTGGGACAACGGTGACACACCAGCTTCATCTAACATGCACATCTTTGGAACCTGGGAGGAACTGAAGGATCCAGAGAAAACCCCAACAAACATGAAGAGAATGTAGCAACTCCACCACAGACAGCCACTCTGGCCAGGAATCAGTATTTTTTTTTCCTCATCAACATTATAACCAAAGGATGTTGAAAAAAACATTATTCGACAACTGCTTACTGGGAAAACCAAATTTCCCTCCTCATGAATACACAACCAAAAGCAACTCTTCTAAAATTATTACTGTAAGTAATAATCATAGTAGTTACCACTCACAACATACTGAAAGAAACCAAATTTTGCCTACCTTTAAAATGGATCTTAGTTAACATTATTCTCACAGTTAAAGAGCGTAAAAACCTACTTATATCTGTACAGACAATTTTAATATGGTGTTAATGATATCAAAGCAACTTAGTATCTTCCAAAGGTGAAAAATAAAAATACCATATGGTTTATTCTTTAAAAATAACATGAAAATGTCAGCAAAAATCTCTACAGTTTCTTTTGGATAGCTGCTAAAAATCTATTCAATTGTTCATTCCAAAGGATTACAAAATCAAGGAGAATGAAATAAAATAATACTTAAGTATTTTGATTTATATGAAAATGATTAACCATTACTTAAAATTTAATCCCTAAATGTTTATTAAAATACTGCTATTACT
This sequence comes from Noctilio leporinus, assembly GCA_004026585.1. NCBI lineage: Eukaryota > Metazoa > Chordata > Mammalia > Chiroptera > Noctilionidae > Noctilio > Noctilio leporinus. Next base: position 227,050 of record PVIW01001278.1, on the reverse strand, counting down.
TATCTAAGATAGCAGCTATCATAACCCATCAGTCCCCAAGATCCAAAATTCTAATACCTCTAACACATTACTAAGGCTTATAGATTCATTCTTTTATAACTGTATTAGATAGAAAGTTGCTATCTGTTTTTTGGTCATTTACTTTGTGGAACAAAAGTATTCTTGTTCCATTAAATAAAAAAAAAAAGGCTCCTTGACATTAGTCAGCTAAATCCATATCTTTTTATCCTTACAACAGTTCTTAATAAAGTACTCTATTATATTTCTGCCAGATAATAGCTCCAAAAGAAATATAAAGAGTCTAGACATAATATATTTGAACTGATATTTTCTAGTAGACAATATTACTCTGTTCACAAAGTTCTTAACAATTTTTTTAAAAGAACAGCAGGTCTCATGATCTCATACTTTTTTATGGATCTGCAACCAACCAAACTTTTTTATTTATGTATTAAAAAGAAACTGAAAGGACTAGAATAGAAAGATTGGAAACAGTAAATTACTTCACTTAATTGATATGTATAAGTGGACAGTCTTCCAAAGCTATAGGTGACTAATTCATAAGCATTAGGGTAATTATTATTTTAAATTGTCGACTTATTTTATCCTCTCACTTCCGGTGCATTCACCCAGGAAAGTATAAATTACATGAACTTTGAATAAGTAAATAAACCTGTAAAGGGTAACTGAAACTTTTTCTAAAATCTGAATATCGATTTGCTTTCTTTACTAGAAATGCATATTACTGCTCAGAAATTTGGCTAACAAAATATTTTATAATAAGCACATTCATATGTAATATAAATATTGCATACCTCAGTCAAGTGTGGTGTAGGGTTAAATCCACAGAGGTTACACACTTGCTTCTTGCATTCAGTGCAAGTGTTGAAGTTAGGAGGATCCTTGGAACCCATGTTGAGGTCAGTTTTGCAGAGAGGACAGGCTGATTCTGGTTTCGGGGTTTTCTCCAGTTTGGGGGGCACGGCGGCCTTTTGAGGCTCGGCTTTCGAAGGGTTGCTATCCATACTAGGCAAAGGTTTCTTTTCTGCTTCTGTTCTTTTTGCTGTTGGAACTTGCTCAGCTTTGGACTCTAATTTTTCAGCTACTGGAGCTTTTGTTTCCTTTTTCACAGGCAAAACCTTTGCAGGTGCTGCTGGTACCTGACTGGTGGGTTTGGGCGGCCCCTGAGAAGGTGGCTGTGAAGGAGAAGAGACTTGTTTTGCTGGGCCCCCTGGCCCACTTTGTGAATGAGAGCCAGGCTGGCCTGCCGTGGAGATGAGACTTGACGCCTGGCTGAAGATCGATGCTCCAAACCCGAAGAGTTTCCCGGTCACAGTTTCTTGAGGCGTGGTGGGCTGCGATTTGGGAGCATCAGTGATGCTTCCCAGATTCAGACTAAAACGTCGTGGCGCCTCCTGAGGCTTTGGAAGCTGCTGAGATGAGGGCACAGTTTGGCCAGTGGTAGGTCGTGGGCCCGGGGGAGCGGGCGACCCTTTTGGCATCGTCTTTGCATCTGGCTTAGGACTGGCTTTGGTTTGTGTTTTCTTGGGTTCTTCCTTCTTTGGAACCACATCAACTTGTTTTTGACCCTTGCTCTCCACACCAGGCCCAGGGCGGGAAATAATTTTCGAATCGGACGCAGGGCGAGGTATGACTTTCGAATCGAATGGGGTGACTTTCTCCCCTATTGCTGGGAAACTCTGGGAAGTTCTGGCCGAGTCTGGTTTTGGAGGAGGAGCTGTTTCCTCTTGATCCTGTGACTGTACCTGGGGGCTCGGAACATCGGGTCCTGCAGCTGCTGACCCAGCTTCTACGGAGGCTGCGGCTGCCCTGGGCGGCTTTGCCTTGTCATCAGCGGGGGGTGCCGGAGGCGCTGGGGCCTGCTCAGCCGGGACCGGGGGCTCCCTGGGCGGGGCTGGCGGAGGTGCAGACTCGGCCCCAGGAGGCTGCCTGGTTGGGGCTGGGCCAGAACCACGCAGGGTTGGCTGTTTCACTAGCGGAGGGGGCTTTTTAGGCTCAGGCGCCTTTGAGAGATCCTTTTTGGGGGCAGCGTCCTTCTTTGGAGAAATCTGCTGTGCCTGCGGGGGTGGTCGACTCGCCCCTGCCGCAGGCGACACCGCGGCTGCCACTGGTGTGGGCTGGGGTGATGGTGGGACCGGAGCCAGATCGCCTCCTAGAGCTCTTTGCATCTGACAGTTTAAGCAGAGCCACTCTTTTACCTAGGAATAAAATTGTAAAATGGTCACTGAGGTAGTAAAAACAACATACAACATTTTCAAAATGCATGGTACCACCTGAAACTATGTCTCTCGTGAAAAACATAAAATAGAGGTCAAATTATTTAAATTTTACCCAAATGGTAATTACATTAAAATATAATTAACAAACCTCAGAGCACTAACTTTGTACTTTAAGAAAAAGAAAAAATCAAAAGAGCTGTATTTTTCTTCTAAAATGAATGTTTTTATTATTTGCCTTTTATTTACTCAAAATGTGATTACTCCAAGAAATAGAATACCATGTATCATAAAAAAATAAGTTATCACATGTTAGATTCCATAAATCAGTTATGTTTGATACTTTCTCTATTGATGGCTCATAACAGTTCTTCCTTATACAACCCAGAATAGGCTTGTCAAATTATTAACACATTGCTAATTTCTTAAATTAGCAGAGCATTACTTCCTCCTCCAAGGAAACATAATCAAATGTGTGAAAAACAAAAAATGTTAACCATGCTGGGTTCAACAGAACATCCTCTGTTGAAAAAAATTAAGAAAAAATAATGGCATCCCCTCAAATTAGCATAAATAACATGATCTAATTAACAGAGAAAACATTGTTTCTTATAATTTTTATGAACATACTGGAAAGAGCAAGATATTTATTTGACTGATAAGACACATATAGAAGTGAGATATACATCACACATGTACAGGTATAAGGGCATCTGCTCTTTTCATATCACATCCAATGTAACTCAATTAGCCCTAAGGAGATGTTGCTTAAATGGGTACTGTATTTTAGGGGATAATTTAAAAGTACCTGTTTAATATTTACCTTTTTAAGCTCAAAATAATATATGCTTGTTATACACAATTTTAACTAGTACCAAAGTCATTTAGAATGGCAAATTCTACATGATACAATGCCTCCAATGAAAGAAATAAATGTTACCTGTGAGCACTGTGGTTCTTAATACATAATTCTACGTAGATGGTGAAAAAGTAAATGCATGAAGCATAGGTACCAGAAGAGTTTCCATGGTACAAAATCATGAAGTGTTGTTAGGATGGAAAACAACACACTCTTTATTTGCAAACGATTTACTTCTGAAAAGAAACTTAACTAATCATTTCTAAACGTTTAAACATTTCTTTGTCATTTGACAGTTTACACTGTTAAGCTTTTATAATAATAAAAAAAAATACACTGAATCTTTTCCTCAATCATTAAAAAGGCTTTAAAATTAGAAGAAAACACACTGACTGAAATTATCTAAACTCATACACCAGTATAACAAGGCTTATTTTGCAATCCTACGGAAAGCAAACTTGGGGAGTTTGGAGAAGGTTAAAAGAAATTTTCAACTTCAACTGACAAGGTATATTTCTATTTAAAAATCTGAATCAAAAAGTAGAATTAAAATATTTAAATATTTGTTAAATATGGGTGGGAAATACATGGATATTCATATATACACGTGTGTGTGTGTGTGTGTGTGTGTGTAGAACAATTTGAATCCCAAAGCATAATCAAGCAATTGCTACTTAATCAAGTACCATAACTAGAGTGAGCTAGAATGTAAGTCACTCCATTTAATCTCCTTGATGGAAGGAAATTCCTCTATAATTATGCATCTACCCACTCAACCATCTCCCATCTCCCCTACTGTCAGTGTCAATTCTCCTATTCCATTATTTATTTTTCTCATTTGCTTTCTTCCACAGCTTTCAACAATATATCACCTCACAATCAGACAAGCAAGGAAGACAAGAAGAAAATATAATGAAAAGTATAATTATTTACCTATACTCTATCACTGATATGTTTCTTCTATGAGATCAGTATCCTTTTAACCACTGTAAATTACAAACTACTGGGGGCAATGACTTTCATTATAGTTAAATCACTTACTCTTTTTGGCAAGTGTCATAGCCAAAGGAAATGCAAAATTTATTCTTTATTCAAATATTTACTGAGCAATTATTTACTCTAATTAGCACCTACCACCAAATAAAAGACAAAAATTCTTGCCATCATGGAGACTATGTTAGGAGGAGTCAGATAAGAAACAAGGTAATGCATAGTATAATTTCAAGATTATAAATATATAATGAGTATCTGATGGTGATATTGTCATGATTCCTTCTTTTCTTTCTTCCTGCCACTTTCCATCCTCCTCCCGCTTCTTAACACAACAAACAAATCTGGCTGCTATTGGTTTTAACAATAAAACTTTGTCTCTTTGTGGTGAGAACATTGGAGTTTCATGTGTAGCTGGCCATAGGCTCTCACTCCCTCTTTGGATCACTGTAAAATTAGAACACTACCATAGTGTAGCTCACGTAAGCTTTACATCAACACTGGGAAACATATTCTATACTTTCTGCATTACAAAATCAGTATTTCCTTGTATAAATGTATATGAATATGTCTCCACATAAGCAGACAGGGAGTGAGGAAAAGAGGGGAATCACAAATGGCTGCCTCTTTGTAGGGAGAGAATTCTGCTTTTCTCTAAATATACCCATTATGCTTTGTTTTCAAAAGACACCATTGTATCGTTTTTTGTCATTTTAATGACCACATTTCCTTCATTCTGAGAAACAAAACATAAAAGACATTTGATCCCCTAATGTTCCTCCTCAGTTCTAGAATGCAGGTTACAATCATTGTCTACAGTTATCTCAATATGAAAAGCTTTTCATCCTCTTAGGATTTTTTTTTAGAAAGAACCTCCTTTTTACTTAATTCAACTGCCCAAATCTGTTGAAAATAGAAATAATTTTTATTTCAGCACTTAACCATATAGTACCAAAAACAGGAGCTCTCTCAAATTTCCTGATTCAGCCAAAAAAAAAAAAAAAACAAAAGCAAAAAAACTTCCTACACATTGAGAAAGTGAAAAAGGCCACAACCCGCCCCAGCATTAAAGTCCTGAACCATCCTGTGCTTCTTTTGTAATGCACTAGGGAGCGGACCCAGTCCCATCAGCACATCCGTCTTATTGTTAACTGCATTCTCCACAGTTACGAAAGTGTGCCTTCACTGCTTGTGATAGGTAATTTCCCATTTATTCTTTCCCATTTCTAAAGCCACCGTCCCTCCTTTGGTCCTTGTCATTTCTCAAATAGTTGATACCTCCACCTAATATGAACTGTTTAAAACAAACCACACAGAAGGGATCATCTTTACTCCTTCCCCTCAAACCTCAATGCTCCTCTAATAACTGTGACATGAAATAGTTAATTTTTTGCAAGAAATTATATATACATATATATACACACATACACAAACATATATATCTGTAATTTTATTAGTGTTGTTATGCAAGTACTTATTGAAGTCTATTTCCAGATAGATCTCTTTCCCCAAAATACCATAAGCAACAAATGGTAAGGACTTTCTGGCAGTGGTCCTTCTCTTGCTCCCTGGGCTCTAACTAACCCTCGAAACACTATAGATGTTCACAAATGTTTTTTGAGCTGGTCTGAAGGAAGTAAATTAGCTGAAAATGTTTGTACTCTTCAAGCTACAGCATTTCTGTATTGACTCTGCTAATCCCCCACTGTCACCCACCCTGAACGACAGGCACTGCCTTCATTTTCTGCTTACATGTCATGCTCCCCAGAATCCTAACCTACAGCTCTGCCCCTGGTCCCCACTTTGATTCAAACTGAAAAGTGCCCCCTTAATTCCATACCTGCAAACCATTCAGATATTCCCAGCCTGGAGAAAATAACTGCCTTGTTTCTCTTCCAAAAGGAAATATTTATAACTGTGAGCAGAGATGAAGATGAATTTACTACCACATTGCCTTAGATACTTGCTACCAAGCCCATCTGGTACTCATGTCTATAATACAATCGCTTCCCCTAGTTCTGCATGACCAGATCTTCTTCATCTGATGCTATAAGTGAGGATCTTAGAAGATAGTAGTCCTTATCACTTCTTCCCCATGCCACAGAGTCAAAGAAGCCTTCTAACTATATATTATAAACAACTTCCCAGGTCACCTGTCATAAATAGTACCCATTCCCTGGTAATATTACACTCTAACTAGATCTCATCATATTGAACTCTAATCATCCACATCCCTTTCAAACATGATGGGAGGAATATAAGAAACAATATGAGAGAAGTCTACAACTGTTTCATGTGCTCTGGAAGAACTCCTTCCTTCAATACACAAGTGTTCAAGTGAAAAATTCTAACTGTATTAAATAAATATTCCTCAACTACTAATAAACTTTAGATTTTATATAATAAGTAAAATAGGTATCTTTAGCTTTCCCTACCCACAGCCTTACTTACAGAATTCAGGGTCTGGAGACACAATTGTTTAATGAGCTAGTCTAACTCAATTAGCCCTACGGAAAGGAACAAGAAACGCATAAGGTTCTTCATTCAGTCTTCTTAACATGCTACATAAATGGGGTTGAGAATCGCCAGCCAGGATTTCTGCTAATTCTGAGATCTCTATATTCTAATGTGGACCTATATATAATTACCATAACGCACCTCCCTGTTTAACCAATCCCTGGGTTCCCTTTTGTCATGTATCCGAGATGTAAAATACAGTAATACAATTCTCTTGGCTAAGGCTAAGAGCTGGATAATCAGAAATGTCAATTTAGGTGTTTCAAGAGGTACCACTTGAATGAAAGTTTTACTGAACTCCACATATAGAACTTTAATAAATGGTACCACTTTCAAAAATCTATCAAAACTATTGATTAGTGTGCCTTTCATAATCATTCAAACAAATTAACTCAATATGTCTAAGCAATAAGGTGAATTAGCAAATACTGAGGTTCCAGAATTAAAGCATGCTCCTGCTCAGGACTATTTTTAGTCTATTTAGCTCAAAACAGAATGGAAGCCTCTCAAAAAAAGAAAATGTCCAGGAGGCTTAATGACTAATATCCACCCTTCAATATGCTTCAAAATGGAAATTCTAAACACAAATTTATATAAAATTTATAATGAAATCTCTACTCAACAACATAGCACAGTTCTTGGACTAATGGACTATCAAAAGAACAAGCACATGGAAGTTTTATTTGCTGTTGTTCATCCCATTCACATTAATCATTGAATCACTTTTCTTCAATCATGCTTCACCTTGTCCTTTACAACAAAAACCATTGGGTTTCTTCTTCTTCTTGATGCATCACAATTAAATTTCTCTGCAAACCCCGACATCTAAATGTACCATTTACTCCCTCAAAGTAGTGCTCTCATTAATTCTCTTATTTTTTGATTGAATCATTATTGCATTTTCCCCATTATCATTTAGTCCCCTTATACCCACTCCCACAGCAATCACATCTTATTCTCTTTTATACGAGTCACAATTCATAGTTCAATTTGTACTCTCCCATCTATCTAAATGCTACCTACCCATCCTTTATGATCCACCCTGAATTTCCTCCTTTAACACTTACTATTCCATCATCAATTAACATTTACCCCTTCTCAACTACGAAAACAATGGTTTGAACCACAACACTTAGGCTCAGTAGTTTACTTTTTTCCCCAATCATCTCTTCTCCTCTCCTCATGAAGACTCTTAAAAGGATGGGCCACTTCTCCATATAAACTCATGTAAAAGAGAATAAGATGTGGTGATTGCTGGGAGGAGTGGGTATAAGGGGACTAAATGATAATGGGAAAAAATGCAATAATTAAATTAAAAATAAGAGAATGAGAGCACTACTTATTACTCTTATTGGATACCAAGAAAAGTTTATATATTATTTAATGATAAATTATTCTAAACTTTTTTCTATTTCTCATCAAATTGTGTCCAAATATTTACTGAATGTAGTATTTATACTATAGTATATTATCTTTAATAGCATAAATATATACTCATATAATCTATATTAGATAATAATGTAACGGATAATACCACACAGAGGAAAGCAGGCTAAAGCCTGATAACATATTATGCTTTCTGTTATTCAAGGACTGCCCAAACCGCATGACTTCCTCCACTAACAGCAGTTTGGCTGCAGATGGCTCACTGTAGGTGACATCTTTAGCTACGAATATTAATGCACAATGTATTTTGGTTAAAAGCTAGACACTAGCATTCCTCAGTACAGTGATAACATGCCTAGCAATTTGGTGAACAATTTTATTTAAAATAGTCCACTTAGAAGTTATGAATATTTTCTCTCCAACACTGTGGATTACAATTTCTGCTGCATAATTCAGCAATCGTTAACAAAACTGTAAACTAAATGGGCCCTTTTTCCTTACGTAGCATAATAACAATGTTCAACAAATGCTAACAATAATATTTGTAAATCCTCACAATATAAGATCAAATGATAAAAGCATATTCTAATATGTTTGTCAGGGCAGTCTAAAACAAGAAAACTGACACTTTCACCAAAGCACAATTTGCAAAACAATTACAGTACACAAACATAAAAACATATCTGTACTCTATTACAGTTACATAAAGGAAGATTCCCCTTCCCCCAAGAAGAGAGGAAGATCCCAAATCAGTAAACTAAACTTACATACATTATACGTTAACACTTCTGAACAGCCTCTCATATGACAAATTCAAACTTTTATACCTCAATTAACACACACACATTTTGTTGCCTGTGATATAATATATCTAATTATGTAGATTTGTGAAATTATTTGAATTAGCTTATTGAACTGGCCTAGTATTTCATTTAAAAATAAAAAATTAACTTACATTAGTGAAAACAACTAAAGGTCTCATAGAGTATGTGAACTTATTAACTATGCTGAAAGCTACACGTCTCTCATTAAATTAGATGCTCACTGAAATTGAGATAATTACTTGCATGTTGACTTGGAAAGAGAAAATATTTTTGAAAAAAATATGTGAAGTACTAGAAGGATATTAAAGCTTGTGTAAAAAGATAAAAGTTTTGCCCTGGCTGGTTTGAATCAGTGGACTAAGGACTGGCCTGCAAAACAAAGTTGCTGGTTCAATTCCCAGTCAGGGCACATGCCTGGGTTGCGAGCCAGCGTCCCCATTTGGGGGCATACAAGAGGCAACCACACACTGATGTTGCCCTCTCTTTCTTCCTTCTTTCCCCTCAAAAAAAAGATAAAAGTTTCCTAAAAGATTTCAGCCTCTCAACTATGAATAGCAGCCCTTTCTAACTTGTAGTTTATTCATATTTTATATAGTTGTATGTATGTAGATTTTCAAGAATGTATTTAAAATTTAATCAGCTTCACATTAGTTTCCTTTTTTTTTTGTTCAGGGGTCCTATCTACATTTTTTAATCATTTATTTATTTCTTACCATATCTTTAATCCTTCCTCAATATGACATTAACAAACACAATGATCTACACTTCATTTGCTAAATTATTAACTCTCCTTCTAGATGTTGTGTTTTACTCTTAACAGTGAGCAAAGTTATCAACACTGTTATCTGTTTTATTCAAAACCTAGAGGAGTGGCTGGCTCAGGTAGAAGCACACAACTTTCTTAAGAGAGCTACATAAAACTCTGATTTGAATAACAGTGAATAGTGAGGTATAAAGTCAGACTCTTGGGCCATAATTATTTTTGCACTTAATTCCAAAAATAAATTCCGGCCAGGAAGGTTAATTTCCTTTTAACTTTAAAAATATGTAAAATTCACACACAGAGACACACCCACTGTTTCTATAACCTAGAAATGTAGGAAACGGTCTATTTAAAGACAATGTGGTCTCACATAAAAAAAGATGCTAAAATTTGGGTCAGCAGCCCTAGCTTCTTGAATGGGATCCATTGCAAGTCACTTAAATTCTTAACTTTCCTTTTCACATCTACAAATGCAGGTAACATTGACTTGCCTGTTAGAATTTTAATAAAGATTAAAAATAATAAAATAGTTATTCATTTGAATTTCAAAGCACTTCCACTTATATTGGTAGATGTTAATTTTTATTTATGAATATCCTCATATCATAAATAAGGAACACTAAATACTCCGGGGGAAAAAAAATCACCTGACCAAATTACAAATCAAGTAAGTGGCTGAGGTAGGGAGGGGTTCAATCCACAATGTCAAAGCATAAAATCCCATATTCTTTCCACTTTCCAAAGAGCTCTCTGATGATTAATTTATAAAGAAATGCTACAATTTCAAATGCTTTAGGATATGAATTCTTATATTTTTTTAACCTCTACTTACTTTAAAATCTGGGTACCACCTCTTTTAAAAAGCAGGAAGTGACAAAATGCATACAAAGTGCCTCTTCTGCAGTCTAAAATGAACAGTCTTCAAAGTATGTTCTTTCTGTGACTGAAGACCAGTCTCCTTTCTTACTAAAGAAAAAGGCAACCAAAGGCTGTTGCTTCCTTATCAAGGGTCCCTAGAATTACTTTTAAGTAATTTCAGAGTATTAGACAGGACAAGGGTCTCAGGGTCGGGCAAGGTCTGAGCAACTGTTACTAAATGCTATTCTTGCTAAATGTTAAAATGAAGCACAGAATTTTTCAGGTGCAAGTGAAAAGAGGATAAGCTTAACAGGAACCCAACCTAGTAAGTGAATGAATTAAAAAAAAAAAAAAAACTGACATGTAATTAACCAAATCGTATATATAACAATGGTTATGCCTCCCTTGCAGAAAGCATAACTTTGGATGTAAATCTTTACTTGTTGCAAGTAAATAAAACTACCTTGTAACAACCACATCTCATGAATAGAACACCCCAACCAGTGAATCCTTGGTCTTTGGCAACAGTAGAAATATCAGCAGGAGCGCACATGTATGAGCAACAGAGCTAGGAGTATAGTTCAGATCTTTGAAGCTGTAGAAATGCATGTGATAAAGGTTTTTCTTTAATGTAACATGTTTGAATTTTTTGTAAGTATGAACCAAATTTTTATCTAAGCTAATTAAGATATGGAATAGGGGAGAATGTTAGATATGTATTTTCTCAAAGGATGTAAACAACAAGAAAGTTAACCCATCACTGTATTAAGTTCACTGATCTAATAATTTAAGTTTAGGTATCTGCTTTCACAGCAGATCTGTTCTTTAAGCTATATTAAGCAACCATTCATCATGCTTTGTAACATGCTTAACAGATTATAGAAACTGAATATGCAGAAATATGCCTGAAACATTTAGTTACTTAAAAGCTTAAAATGAGAAAAAAAGCTTTGGTTCTAATGATTAAACTTACAAGTTAAGCATGATGAATAAATAGGGAACATCCCTATATATAGGGAACATCCAAGTCATGACGGAAATTCAAATTAGGACTTCATCAAAAATGACAGCTAAACAAATATGGTGCTTTTAAACATATTTAAGTAATGCTAATTTTTAAACAATTAATCAAGTATTTCTAGTCCTTTAACTTCACTATCATAACTATTTCAAATGAATATAAGTGTTAAGAGTATTCTTTTAAATACTGTAATATATGGATTATCAAAAAATACCCCCCCAAAATAATATCCTTTATCTTCTGAACATCTTATGTTTAGAATTAAGGGACTTTCTTTTATTGGGTTCATATAAAAATGGTGATAAAGTACACAGGGCTGTGACAAGCAAAATAGGCATTAAAAACTGACTAAATTCACATCACAGGCATAAGGCGTTTCAGCTCATCACTGTCATTTAGAACTGAAATTTCTTGACATTTCACCAAGTTATCAATAGAATGCCAAGGCTGAAGATGTAAAAATCATGACTCTAAATCCTATATCCATCCCTTCACACTATGGAATGATTTAACCAATCATTTGATGAATGAGAATTTAATTACTCATTAATTTTTACACAAATAACAAGTATTGAAATTTATGACATTAAAAATAAAAGCCTCTTGCCTGTCTGGTGTGGCTCAGTGGACTGAGTGCTGGCCTGCCAACAAAAGGTCACTGGTTTGATTCCCAGTCAGGGCACATGCCTGGGTTGCAGGCCAGGTCCCCAGGTGGGAGTACGCAAGAGAGAGTCAATCAATGTTATCTTTTGCACATTGCTGTTTCTCTCCTCTCTTTCCCTCTCTAAAAATAAACAAAATCTTAATAATAAAGAGTCAATCAATGTTATCTTTTGCACATTGCTGTTTCTCTCCTCTCTTTCCCTCTCTAAAAATAAACAAAATCTTAAAAATAAAGAGTCAATCAATGTTATCTCTTGCACATTGATGTTTCTCTCCCTCTCTAAAAATAAACAAAATCTTAACAATAAAAGCCTCTTTTTCTACCACCAAGCCTTACCCTCCAGAATCAATCACTGTTGCTGTTAACTATTACTGTGAGTTCTTTTTGTCATCACCATAACATCAAATAATAAGCTTTGAATCATATTTAAAATATCATATATTTTCATTTTACTATAAAAGCTACATTTTTTTTCAATAGACAGTCTTATATTATCACCTATCTTGGGACCGTCTTAAGCACTATCCAAATCACATTTGATGTATGGTAGGCCCTCAAAGACAGTCATTTCATTCAACATCTTTTTTGTTACAATACTGACAAGAAAGGAATTAGCTTACAGTCCAATTGGTTTCATTATACATCATTTCACCGCAGTTCAAAGAACCTATCAATGGTGTTAAATGAGGATTTACTCTATTATGTATTTTAATACACAATAAAATAGTGCATAACTTTTTGAGTTTGGTTTGTGTGCAATCTAATATCCTCTCACACTTCACATTTTGGAAAACATTGATTTAATGTCATTCAGGTTTTCTTCATTTCTGAGGTATAGTCAGATACACCATCCTATTCTGTTTTTAATTAAAGGAATTCCTAAAGTGATTGTGAGAAACACACACACACACCCTATGAACATACATACACATTTATACATGTATATAAGAGGTCTGGCCCGAAAGCATCAGCCACACAAACTGTTTTAATTATATTGACATGAGCTTGATACTTTCATGACAGGCCTCATATGTATACAGATATGTAGATAGATGATAAAGGAAGGAAGGAAGGAAGGAAGGAAGGAAGGAAGGAAGGAAGGAAGGAAGGAAGGAAGACTGTTGGGCATTTTTCTCAGGGAAAAAAAATTCTTGAGCTTCCTTCACACCCTCTCTTAATACCTTGCCTAAACACAGAATTTATCTTATCACTATCTTTAGAAATTTAAGAAAATGCCCCCATCTGCTGTTTTTGGTGTGGCTAAGGTACTACTTCACTTCTCATCTTTTTATAAACAATATTGCTTTTCTCTGTTAAGTGTTTCAAGCTTTCTCCTTACCCTCAGAATCTGATATTTGCAATGGGATATCTTTATCAGTCATTTTATCAATCTTTCTTGGCCATCTACAATCTGAATACTTAAATCTTTCTTTAGCTCAGAAAAATGTTCTACAGCCTGCCTCCATAGTCTTCATCCCAGAACTCCTTTTAGAGCTTCAGATACAACCTCCATGATTTCTAATATGTCTCTTAGAGCCTCAGAACTCCCAGAGTTCTAAATAACAACCTAAAAAATATCTGTAACACCATGGGCAGAAGTCCATAAAGAGCTCCCGATAGTGAGGATAAATCTCATCCCAGCCTCCATGTCAGTAAAGGAAGAAGTAATGGGGAAGTAAGTAAAGCACAGGAAATATACCCGATATGGTGAAATCTGTATGGTGCCAATTGTGGTGCTAGAAACACTATATAAAGAGAGAACACTATATAAAGTATGTATTGTGTAACCACTAAGCTTTACACCCGACGCCAGTATGTAATATAAATAAATAAAGGAGGAAGGAAGGAGTGAAGAGGGGAATCAGAATTCTACACATTCCTGGGTACAGTCCTACACTTCATTACATTACCAATCCGACCCATTCAAATCCCTAGCTTCTGCTAGGATTATATAGATGGACTTTTAGTCACCACTGAAATTCCAGACTTCCAATTCATCCTTCAACCCCCAGACTCTAATCTACCAATGGAAGGGAGGGGAACCCCAATAGCCCAACCCATCCTTCCCTTGGCCTATGCCATAACCTTCTCATAATTCGGTTATATCATCTGTAATTAGTTTTATGTTTTATATGTTTATAACTCTTACTAAAATGCAAGTTCCATGAGGGCAGATTTATTCATCTATAATATTTGGTTCACTACTTTATTCTCAGAGTCTAGAACAGTGCCTGAAAATAGCAGGTGCCTATTAAGTAGTTGAATAATTTTTTATTGTCTTCTGGCTGTAGTATCTGGTAACATTCTGGGACTTTCTTTTCCAGAGCATCAACTGGACCCACCTTCAATCAGCCCACTGAAATTTGAATCTGGCACTTATTGACAACTACCTTTTAAATATTTCTTAGAAATAATATTTATGAGTTCATTGTTTTCTAAATGAACTCTTTTCTATGAAGTCAGGTATTTCGTCTTTTGTTTCATTTTGCACTAGTTCATCTGTGTCCTTCATGTGTTGCTCTTATTATTAAAATGTCAAGTTAGTCTCTTCAACCTATTCAATTATAGTCAATGTTTCCATTATTTAGTAAAGGTAATCAACAGAGGTTTCTCTGTACCTATGGACAGGTATGCTTTCCCATTAGTCTCCTCCTTTGAGTGAGAGAACACAGAATGGTAGAGGGTCAAGGTTCAAGTAAAGACAGTTTTACTAAGATGATAACAGATTTCGTACATTTGACCCATGGTTGAATAGCATCTCTTTTGTTTGATTTTTTTACTTTGTATCACTGTGTTTTGGCAGAAGAGCATTACTTCTTATCTTCTTTTGAACATCCTAGTTTTCTCATGAAGATCCTTCCTCACAAAGCTTATCCATTCATTTGAAGAATTCTATGGGTTTTAGACTCAAGCGAAAAATTAGGGCCTCTCCCTCCCCCGTCTTCTCCTTGGAGATTAGGAAAGAGTCCACTTGTCATGTATTTTTCCGTCTGTAGTTAACGTACTATTTGATCACTACTCACAACCCATTACTGCTTTCTATGTATGTCAATACCAAGCTTAGAGCTTCAATGAGATCTTCCTCAGGAAGCCACTTGTGCAGCAGTTTCCTTGGCTTTTTTTTTTTTTTTTTTTTTTTTTTTTTTTTTTTTTTTTTTTTTTTTTTTTTTTTTTTTTTTTTTTTTTTTTTTTTTTTTTCTTTGTCACCTTCCCATTTTCTTTCTATCTTCTACGAATTCCTCAACATGCCAAAGTATCCTATTAGTGGTCATTCCCATTTTCTGGAACTACTATACTTTTGATCTTTTAAAAAGTGGGACCTATGCAAAGAGAACATGTGTGCTCCTTTTTTTAAGAGGAACTGTGCTGCAGTCTTTGTGTAGAATTAGGGATGACAAAAGACCTTTGCGCTAAAACAGCAAACAATGAAAAAGAGACCACCCATTTTTCTAAAAATCCTTTGTTACTGCACCATCAGAAATGCCTTACTGGCTTTCTTTCTCCACATGTTCCAGCTTCCTGACATTTCACATGGCTCGAGTCTTTTCTCACCAGGTCCTTTTACCAGATTCCTGTCATCCTCTCCCCAGTTCCTCTTATGTGAAATGGAAGAGGTGGCAGGCCTATCCACCTAACTTGCAGCAAGTTAAACCATTTGACAGGTCCAAAGAATTTCAGTCATTTTTTTGTTTGGTTTGGTTTTTTAATAAATGGAGAGTTTATTAAATGGAGAGTTGCCTTATTATGCAACTCTAGGTATGTTTATTTTTTGAGCTTTTAAGCTGCTAAAATATGGTCATGTTTTTGTTAAATTAAATATATGGATTCAGCTGAAAGGTTTATTAACATATGGGTCATAATAATAAAAATAATATGACACCAAAAATTTCAATCACTAACAGTTGGTTCATCATAACCATCCTGAAAAATGACAAGCCATTTCATATATTACAAAATTTCATAACAGCCAGAATTACCAGACATTAGGGACAAGTTTTTAATTTGTTCCCAAATCTACTGTGTTGCAGGCTACACATCAGAAGAGATAAATAAATCCATAATAAGAAAAAAAAAAACAAGAAAATGCTCTTATTACTAATAAAAAGCAAAAATTATTTTTCTGTGTCAGAAAACCAGCTGACAGAGAGAGCCTGTGTTGCTGAAATTTATTCCATTAATGGACTGGCAAGAAGAGATAAAGCTATAAACTCCGCTTGGCATTAAAACTCTAGCCTTGGAATCAGTGGATTATCAGGTTTATTTGGAAAAGCACATCTTGACAGCTACCAGAGGGGACAGTTAATTTAAACACCATCCTCCTCCCACAGATACTTGGGTTGTCTAAGGTGTGCGTGCGAGGGGCAGGCAGAAGTGACAGCTTTAGCTAAGGAGGTACAAGTTTCCTTCCCTAAAGCTCTTATCTAAACGCTGGTACCTTTCCAGTCCATCCTCTCTGGACCTGGTACTCGTTTTAGAGCCCAGGTGTTCATAAGCAAATATAGTCATAATTCTAGCGTTATTAGTACAAAATACATAAGAGCAAGTCCCCTAGTCTTTTCATGACACAAATAACAGTTTAGAAGGGGAGATCTTTCCCAAAATTTCATTTGTCTTATCTCTTAAAACAGAGGCTGTCAGGCTCTATCCAGAGCTTAAACTTCCTAATTCTGATCGCCTAATAATTTAGATGTCTGAGGAACTGGCTGGCCATTTGTAGAACAGGACTAGGAAAGACACATTCCCAGAATTCAGAATTAGAACTTGAACTGCATTTTTCATTATGGGGGGAAAAATGAAAATTAAAATGAACTGTTACTATTAACACTATAGATCAAATGGCTTTTGATTACAATCTCAGAATCCAACATTTATGATGTTATATCTATGGAAAAAACCAATTGAGAGTAAACTTTAAAAGTCAAATCTATTTAAACAAAACAGAATACCCATGTTGCATTACAACTTCAAAAGCACTTTATATATATAAAAAGTACCTCCTTATACAACATTTAGTTAATCTTCCTAACAATCCAGGATGTCTGGCGGAGAACATGTTACTTACTTGTCAAATGATGCCATTGTCACGGAAAGTGTAAATGACTCACCCAAGCTCATCTCCTCATTAATAGGGATGTTTCCCTTATTGCAAGTGAGGCCCTCGACCTGCCCCCACATGCCCAACTCCTTTCATGTGTGTCGAAATTTTTGTTATGCTTCAGTCCCAGCTCAAATATTTCTGTTCTCATGAAGACAGTCGTGATACCCACCTGCTGACAGTGCTGGCTTCCCCCTTTGACCTCACATCACTTTCTCTCTCTTCCTACCATGATCAAACGAATTTCAAATCAGAAGTTTTGCTTTCGTATCTGCTTGGCTACTTACTATCAGTGTGATCCTGAAAGTAAAACACGACTACCTGAACCGCAGTTTGCACATTAGAGAAAAAAGAATATACACCATTAGAGTTATTTGCAGATTTTGATGAAATAAACAGGAAAGAACTATGTGAACTACAAAGCCCTTTGTATAAAGTTACTCTTTACACACAAACACACCCACAGAAATACTTACAGTTTTTCTTTCTTATGTACAGCTTTCATTTCCCCTATTTCCGGGTTGAAGACTATACAACTAATGAATACTTGATTTTGCCATAGCACTCATTTGTGCCTCCCATTTGGTAGATGATACAATTTTCTTAAATGAGTGAAGGATTGAGGGATGACTACGTTAGTCAAGGAAAGTTTCATAAAGAAGAATGCTCACCATGACCTGCTAAATGTGGAAGGCCAAAGTCTTCCTTTAAATGCTCTCTAATCTCATTATTTCGTCTTTGCCACAACTTCAGTCAATCTAGATTAATCCCTGGTTCCATAAATACTCCCTGCAATAGTCTGGCTTTAGGTCTTGGACCAAATATCACAGCTTTTCCTGTCCTTTATCTGTTGAAATAGTATCCAGTCTTTCTCTTTTTAATTAATTTATTGTTAACTTTATTACAGTTGTGTTGTCCCATTTTTCCAGCATAGCTCTCCCCTGCCCCACCTACCCCACCTACCTTGTCCCCTCTCCCAGTCAATCCTCACCCTGTAGTCCATGTCCATGGGTCATTTACATTAGCTCCTTGACTAAACCCTTCCCCTTCTTTCCCCACTTCTCCCCCTCCCCTCCCCTCTAGTTACTGTCAGTCTGCTCCTTATTTCCAAGCCTCTGGTTCTATTTTGCTCATTTGTTTATTTTGTTCATTAGGTAAGATCATATGGTATTTGTCTTTTGCTGTCCAGCATATTTCACTAAGCATAAATTCTCCAGTTCCATCCATGCTGTTGCAAAAGATATGAGTTCCTTCTTTCTTTATGCTGCCATCTCATACTCAATGGGCAAAAACTAAAAGCTTTCCCCCTAAGGTCAGGAACAAGACAAGGGTATTCACTCTTTTCACTTCTATTCAACATAGTTTTAGGAGTTCTAGCCACAGTGATCAGAAAAGAAAAAGGAATCAAAGGCATCCAGATTGGAAAGGAGGAAGTAAAACTCATTATTTGCAGGTGACATGATAGTACACACAGAAAACTCTATAGACTCCACCAAAAAACTACTCAACCTAATAAGTGAATTTGGCAAAATAGCTGGATACAGAGTCAACATCCAGAAATTGAAGGCAGTTTTATACACCAACAATGAAACATCAGGGAAAAATCCCATTTACCATAGCAACAAGAAAAGTAAAGTACTTAGGAATAAATTTAACCAAGGTGGTAAAAGACTTGTACTCAGAAAACTATAAAACACTGAAGAAAGAAATTAAGGAAGACACAAATAAATGGAAACATATACCATGTATCCAGTCTCACACACCTAGCTCAAAAGCCATTTTTCTATGAAGCTTTCCTTAATCCCACTCACTGGAAATGACACCTTCTACTCTTAAATCCACAATATTTGTTTATATGTCTCGTAACCATTATCATTTGTCTACATTGTATGTGTGGGTTATCTGACCTAGTACATTTTGATCACGTTAAGATCATCAGCTATATGTTTTAGTTATTTTTATACCCCACAAAACATGTAACAAAATGTCTTTTGTATGGTATGTATTCAAATAATATACAGGGCAGGGCAAAAGTAGGTTTACAGTTGTTTATATGGAAAATAAAACAGCAAATAATAATAAGAATGAACTCTGTTTCACATATTCACAACTGTAAACCTACTTTTGCCCCACCCTATATGTGGCTTGACTGTTCAACTGCATATTTCTGCCTTATAAATTGCCATAAAAACAAAAAAGATTTTGCAAAGTGATAGTCTACCATCTAAAGTCATTATTATTGGGCATTCCTATCAAGATAGCATATCAAGGGCAGAAACATACCTTTACCAACATGTAAAAAACTACAAATACATAAACAAACTACTTTTAATCTGATTTCCCCCATAACTAAAAAGCAGCATGTTCTTATTAACTGCAACTTTACTACTGAAGTGGTTTATTTAAAAAGTTAAACTACTCAATATGACATTTGGTTAAAAACGTAAAAGATACTTTAGAAAATAAGAAGAGGTTGACACACTTTAAATGCAAATCATTTTCATTTGTTATCACCATTAAATATCCAAACTAACAGCTACCATTAGTCCTCATTCTTGTCCTTGTCATAAGATAAATTTCCTTTGTAACAAGGATACACAAGTCTCCTCTCTCAGGGATAGTTAAATCACATAATCAATCCTTCAGTGCCTGCTGTCATTTTTCCCCCCACCCAGGCAGTTCTAGACATAATGCATACACAGCCCACCAACAGCTCTCCTCCAGACAGACTAAATGGTTTCTGTGCCTTCTCCCTGGGCAGGCACTACCCGATTTCTCTTAAAAATACATTCTTTCAGATGCTAAGCCTCTAAAGTCTCATTTTATTTGTTATTATCTTCACCGTATTACTTCTAACTCCAGAGCATATCTGAGCTTTTCTGCTATTTGCTACTTTTTGTACACCCCCCCAACACACCAATGAACTTCAACACTACTGGCCCCTTTATAACTTGGTATGTCAGAAAGGCTTGCCCAAAGACTTGAGATATACAAACAATGGTCCTTCTAAGAAGACATCCATCAATGGTGAATCTTCTCTAATGACTTCTTCATTTTCTGAACTGACTTACACTGTTATTAACAACTCTCAACTAATGAGGGAAGTGTGCCCTCTTAGAAGATATCAAAATTACTGTCAAGGAGGAGGGATGTGTGGTTTGAAAAATCTGTATTGAACTGTATACTAAAAATGTATTCAGAATTTGAAAACGTGTTTTTCCAAGCACAAACATGACCCAATTAGTATCAAATTTTGATAGTAAGGAGCATGAGTTTAAAATTAAAGTAATATCACTGTATATGAAACAGTAAATAATGTGGTGCTTACAGAATACAATGAGTAAATGCTCATCATCTTTCAATAAATTCCTATTTCCTTTACATGTCAAATTTATCAGAAATTATGGCAATATTTTAGTCTTCTTGTTCAAGATTTTTTAAACTCTAACTTACAATTGGCAGAAAAGAAAAAGAGGAAAAAAGGAGGGGGAAAAAGAGAACCAAAGAAAAACAATGCCATCCTATCATATCTGTGATGAACGAAGCACCCTTTGTGGAAGATGATAACGCAGTTTAAGAGCATGGACACAGTGAATAAATATACTCACCTCAGTTATGTGAGGATTGGGATTAAAACCACAGAGACTACACACAGTGGTTTTACATCCAGTGCATGTGTTAAAATTGGCCTTTTCTGGAATGTGCAATAGCAATTCAGTGGTATTGCAAAGAGGACAGATGGTTTTGGGGGGGCCTTGCACCACAATCGGGCCTTCAGATGAAGAAGTCAGGGGCTGAGGTTTCCCGGGTCCTGTCTGGCTTACTGGTTCCATCGGTTGTTGAGCGAGGGGCTTCGCCGGGCCAGGCGGCTGGGCCGGGGGCTTCGCCGGGCTGGGAGGTTGAACTGGGGGCTTCGCAGGGCCGGGGGGTTGAGCCGGGGGCTTTGCCGGGCCAGG